>JBCFXI010000042.1:0-425949 GCA_038496175.1 Ampulex compressa | reverse complement strand
TAATAAATATATTAAGTATATCGTATTATATATATTATTAATGTTATAATGTAAATAATTGAATGTGAATAAATTGGAAATTGAAAAATATAAGTATTATATATAATGAATATATTAAATACATTATATTATATATACTATTAATATATTATTGATTGGATGCCGTTGTTTCTTGCAGCTTGAATTTTTTTTCATTGAAAAGGAGTGGAATAAGTTATGTTTGAGAGGCAAGGAAATCATTTAAGAATGTGTTGATATATTATTTTATATTAGGAATGTGATATATTAAAAACTAGATTTGTTATATTATACAGTAGACAAAATTAACCACTGGATGTGTTATTTTCCACACAAAATACACATTTATTCGGAGTTATATTTTTTATAAAAAATAATTAGATGTTATTTTTTAGAGTTTGAAGCTTTTTTTTATTGAAAAAAGGACGAAGAATTTTTAAACGAAGTATGTTTAATATATTCTGCGAAAAAATAAAAATATTTAAAGAAGTATTGATATATTGATTTATATTAGTACTTAACGTAATATATTAACAACCAAAGTGGTTATAAATTAGACACAATTAACAACTAAATCTGTTACAAATATTGAAAGAGCCCAAGTCCATTCGACATCCTTTAAAACGCTTCGAATTGCAAAAAACGACACTCGATCTCTTTGATATTTCTTCACTACTCTCCAAAAACACGATTTATGCAATTCAGGAAATCCGACTGTATAAATCATTAAACAATCGACTGCTCGTCTACATTTAGTATACGCAGGATAAACTCGAAGAAGTCCTGCTGCTTCGATGCTATATATCGTAATAGGTCCATCGTCTCCTCATATCTCGCCGCTCCAATTCGTCTTATATTTTTATAAAGTGCTGTCGACACAATAATTTCCAATCAACGTGTCCAAGATTATCGCATCCTCCGAATACGCTCAATCGCAATATGTTGTTCGTGGCGACCAATTTAACATCGTACGCGCCACTGCGACCAGTGGAGAATAATCGACGAATGAACAATAATAATACGAATAATCGACTTGCGCCACTTTCGAAAGAAACTCCTCAAATTGAACTTCGATAATAAAAGTACCGACGAACGTTTGGCCCGGGTTAATCATTTATTTCGAAGCCGCAGGAAAAAAAAAAATCCGCGTCAGCTTTCTTAATTAATTCCGAGATCCGACGGGGCCTTAATTACGAAATCGTATATCGTTGGCGACAAAATCGCATCACAGCGGCGCAAATATAAAATATCAAACTTGTCACGTTGAGTTTACAAATAATTCATCCACGATGCCCTTTTGTCTCACGTTTAATTGTTTATTTAACCAAATTCGGGCGCTTAAATCTCCCTGGATTCGATAAGGAAGATATAGAAGCTTATGAATTTCAATTCTCGGCCAATTCAAATCCCGATCCGGTTTTCTAGTAAGCCGCGAATATTAAGTGAATTTTGTTTCTGTGTTTAAATATTATATAACTTTCATTAATATATATAAATTAATTGATGTTTATTAATGTGTAATGGTTAAACTTTTATTAATCGATTTATATAAAAGAAGATGAGAAAATTTATTAATATATATAACTTTTTTGTCAGTTTCCGTATATTATATTTCCATTATGATATAATTATTAATGTACTGTACTGTACTGTACGGTTTAATTGTTATTATATTATATTTAGAAGAATGCAAGAATTTTTACACAATTACTTCTTTTATAAAAAAAAATACTATAACAATACTCCTATAATTTCACTGTAATTTTGCGCTATATAATTGACTTATAGTTATAATGTTATTTTAATTTGAATAAAAAACAATAAGCTGCCTAAACGAATTTATATTCGAGTCCAAATAATCAGATGGCATTAGAAATTGACTTTACAAAACAATTCTAATATTTTTTATCATTAAATAGTTCTCAAATAAATATTGATAAACAATTTAAATCATCATCCTCACAACAACACAAATAACCAATCAGTACACATAACTTTTCTCATCCAAGTTCCATAAAATATCCTCTAAAAAAAATCCTGCAAAAAACCCTCTAAAGCCACAATTGTAATATTATACAAACCAGAAGAACAATAAACAACCCTGAATTATTTTTGCCAACTATATCCTCTTATTAAAACTCTTATTAAAACTTCGATCGATCATAAATTTCCGTATTCGCGGTTTGTTTAACTAAACGCAAGCTTTATAAGTGGTATATTAAGGATGAAATATCCCTGGGCGGCCGATTTTAAATCGCGCGAAAGGGTAAAGACGAGACAGGTTCGCGGTTTATCGAGAATCCGACATTTTTTCACCAAAAAAAGATCCCGGCTGTATATTTAGAATTCTGACCTTCGTCAAATTTTTGCGCATCCTCCTGGAATCGTGGAAGCGACGATCCTATCTGAGCCATTAAAGGAAAGAAGAACTGAGATTGGATAATGGACGAACTTCTGTCGATCAACCCTCTCAAGGCTTTTGATTTTTTATTTCTCAGGTAGGGTGTTTTTCTCGTGGAATCATGTATACAGGCTGGACCATTTAACTCGAGACTGTGGAATATTATTCGAAATAATTTATGATTTATTTATTTATATATATACCGAGAATGATAGCCGACGACCATTCGGTTTGAATTTTACAAGCTTGCTAACGCGATGAGCCAGTGACCCTAAAATCTTTTTCTTTGCATTTATAGAAAAACGATACTGAAGGATGCGAATAACCTGTATATTATAGCACCATTTTTAGCCGGTTTTTTTAACGAATCAGAGGAGTGTGTGACGAGATAAATTGATCTCGAGGTGACGTCTTTTTTTATATCCTACTTTACGAGGTACTTCCTCAATAGCTAAGAGATCGGCGTATGCTTTACTCTGTACCACAAGTGAACCGAATATTCACGAGGCATGCATCCGCTGGTACGAATCTGGAAATTTTTAATCAAGATTATGTGGATAATTTTGAAAAATCTCGTTCTCATAAAGATCCATTATCTACGACACGATTGGATTTGTGAATATTTTTACGTACGGATTTCCTCTAAAACTCGAAGTGTCACACAAATTACAATAATATACCTGCGTGCGTTTATACGTGTACTTATATCCAAAATAAATTATTCTCAAAATACACTATCATCTAGAGTTCTATCGGAATCAGTGATTCCTCGGATATTTAACCGCGAGTATCGATCGAAAGTACAAACCGAGAGAGAACCTTCAATACATCCTACAGGTCCTTTATTCTTTTTTTCCTCGCAAGTGAATAACCAGGCTCCATATTATCCTTTTCTAGGAGAAAGCACGAGAAACTCGAGGTTCAGTCGGTTATGGCACGGTCGATCCGCAAGGTACCGCCTTAAGTTCCGAACTTCACTGGCGGTAACTCCCGAGCTTCGCCTCTCTTTTCTGTGCGAGCCAGAGGGAAGGAAAGAAAAAAAAGGGAAAGAGCCGTAAAGCACAGGAGGGAAGCACCTAAAGCGATCGTTTCGCAAATGTGTTACGGTCTTTAATTCGCCGTCGCCGGGGAACGCATATATCTTACATTCTCCGGGAGTGTCGGCGACCTACCGCCGACTGGAGTCGTTAAAAACTCGATCTTTTGGTCGGACGCAGCGGTGGTTTACAATGAATTCCTTCGCAACACCTTCCACAATCTTGCCCTCGATGCACGAGAGAACTCGAATATCCCTTTGGACGGCTCTATCCAATGATACATCGTATGGGATATCGTAAACGGGACGCGACAGCACCTTCGTCCTCTTGCTCGTAACTTAAATATGCGTAATTTGGAGGAATCGGGAGTCGCTTTGAAAAACGTATCCAAGACAAAGGTTAGGTACCAATGGCAGAGGTCGAGGATAGGATCGAGTCAAGGGATCATGGAGTAGGAGTTAATATCGTAGAAGGAGAAGCATCTCGAGCTCCCTAACCGTTTGCACGCGGCGTATTCTTAACCGAAGGAGCTATGGAAACCAAGCGTCGAAGTTATTTACATAACGTGGGTGAAAGAGACCGGCCGCAGATCAACCGGTATAACACAATACATGAATACATACATGAACTCGCAAGGAGGAGAGTATATGTATATATATATAGACCGCGTGAAACTCTTTCGTTATGCGGGAATGGGAAGCCGAAGGTAAATATTCTTCTGAGCATAATTTAGCCGGGATGAAAAACAAATTGAGAGGTTAGATATGTTCGATAGAGGGCGCCTTGCGCTCGATCAGAACCACGATGAGAGGGAGCTTGATTTAATTAGAAAAAAAAAATTACCTTCATTTCTGTCAGAGAGCGAAAGAAGCCTCTGTTTCGTAATCATCGCTCTCCCAGGAAGCCCCTCTTGTTTACCGAATTACCTTCTCATTTCTGGGAAGCTTTCTCTTTTACACCACTCATTATTTCCCCTTTCAGTCGATTCCGTTTAAAGCTCGCATAACGAACTATGATGACCGGGCGCGAAGGGCTTTCCTATCGTCGTCCATTCGGTCGTTTTCTCGCCTCGAATCAGGCTGCAATTCCCCCGGGACTTCGCCCGTTCAAAGACCGTTTAAAACGCAATTCCCAGCGCGGCACCCGGCCTTTATCACCGCTGGCAATTACCTCTTGTAATACCTCCGTATATAACGACGTACATTCAATAATGCGCGGTATGCAGAACGACTTTGGCGAAAAGCGGGCGTGGTTCATTTCCGCGCAGAACCTTGGGCCGCCTTGTCTCAGCGGCCGCCACCGAAGAGTCTTAATCGTCGTGTACATTATCCTCGAAGTCCGACGAATTCGCTTATCGGCCGACTCGAGGTTTGAACTTTGAAAACGGGACTTTCGCAGGAATTACAACGGCACGGGGAGGCTGAGGGGTGCATCGCGAAAGCCGAATAATCCCACCAGACGGACGCTTGGAATGAAATACGGTAGAAGGAATACGCGAATGAGCTGCGGGGCCCTGGATATAAGGTTGCGCTCCTTTTGGAGTTCAAAGGTTGTCCATCGAGTTCAAAGGATATTTTAGATAGTCGTGCATCATCGGGAGAATTAGATATTTCGATAGTTCCAAGTATAGCGCTTACCTTCCGTCCGCGTTGAATTTCCCGGGACTTCGTATATTCGAACGCGAAAACAGTCCCAAGGCAATGGGTTGGAAGCCGTATTAGAAGCGATCCAGTGTGACATTTGCCGCTAATGCAGGTTAATGCACGGCCATCCGAGCCAACATGAATTATGGACGCGCGGCAGGGAGCTGCGACGAGTGAAACCCGATGCCGAACCTTCGATATCGTAATTACCTTTTCTCTCATTAATGCCCCTTTCGTGCGTCAGCGCGCCATTTTTCATATTTACATTCGGCCCTGTAATACCTGCCGCGGGCTGCATGAAAATGAATTGCAAACAGGCCGGGAGAAAAAGTATCTGGCCGCGGTTTGTGCGCCGGTGCGATCGTATTAATCGTTCGCGCCAGGCCTTCGCGTCGCCCTCGGAGGACCTCCCTCGATGGAGCCTCGCTTTTTGCGGTCGCACTGCTGGATAATACCGCAAATGCGAAATCGCAGTTGGCGAGTTACGAGTGAGATCTCATCGAAGATCTTGAGGCGAGAAGGCACTACTTCCAGAACCACGGAAATCCTCGTATGAACGCTATGCCGCCCGACGGTGGCATATTAGTGTCCCGTGAAAAGTATCGTCGAGCGCAAAAGAAGGCGGGAAAATGCCCACAGAAGTGAATATATAGTGCATAAAAATCTTGCATTTATTTACATATATCCTCGAAATTTCGGGGAAATAGAGGGACTGGATTGAGAACTCATGATAAGATCACTAAAACTCGACGATTTATGATCTCCCAATAAACCGCGAAAAACATAATGATCCTAGTTAATCCTACCAACGCCATGTAGAAAAGTCCTGATTGGACGCGCGGACGGTATAGCGTTAATATCGAAAGCGAAGGTTAATCGATCGGGAAGAAATAACTTCATCGGTATCGAAGCCTCGGTCGCTTCGCAAACGAGCATTAAAAGTTCCCTCGTGGTTTATGCACGCGCCTTAACGCCGGTAATGAGATCGCGTATAAGCAACCACGGCTTGTTACGTCTCGCGCGGCGCGCGTTCCGTTTCGATGGAACGAGTACGCGACGATAAGCGCGATAAATGGCGGGGATGTTTAACGAAAACGAAGTTGCCTGCACAGCGAGGCTCTGAGGATAGAGAAGCCCGGGAACGGGGATTTATCGTGTGAATTACGGGGTAACAAAGTTTTCGGTAAAATAAACACGGAAGTGGAATAACGGAAAATTAAATTTCTTCCCCTGTTTCAGGTATTTGCGCGCCTCTGGGGGGCGGGGGAAGGTTTTCAGGGAGAATTCAGCGACGTGCCTTTTTCGCGCATTGTCGTGCCGCCCTGAGACATAACTTTCTTATCTCCTCGAGATGTTCTTTGGACGGACGGGAACTTTACGGCCTTGCTTCTCTTATACGCGCACTGGCACAGAGGTGTATATATATGTATATATACACATACACGCGCACACGTACTCCTACCCGGCGAATCACGCCCCGTGGCGCGTCGTAAGGTTACAGCGCGAGCTTTTTAATTACGCATAATTGGTCGTAACTAACGCCGACCGCGATCAAATCTGGTTACATTTACTTGGGCCGTATCTTAACCAGCGGTGCCCCGGGAAAAGGCATTATTCAAATGCATTTGGTATCGCGCCGGTTTTGATCTTTTACAACGCTGCCAGCTGGGACTTTCGATTTACGCGCGATTGTAAATCTAGAGACGCGGAGTGTCCAGGAATATTATTTTCCTGCAGTTCATAACATTCACGCGCGATAAACGCCGTGATATACGATCCACCGCTGGGCGATGCGTTATGAGCCCTCCCAGTGCCTTTAATAAAGCTTTTGATTCTTGAACAACGGCGCCCTCCGCCTCGGCATTCGTCCGGCCGATTCGGACCTGCAGAAATGGACGCTTCGCTCTCGAATAAACAGATCGCCCCAGCGACAAGCGTAAACACGTCCACTACGTCTATGTTGCGTAAAACGGCGCGTCCCTCATTCGCGAAATCAATTCCGTCCTTTATCTCGAATGACCATCGACTCTGTTGTGATTGTATACCATCGTAGCTACGGTTCGAAGCGGCCACGGTACGTCAGCAGGATAAGTAGGGCCTCAAGAATATTAGTATCAAAAATACACATCGAGCCAAGAAAATTCGATACTCCTACGAGCAGTATTTTCAATGTATACATTCCCTTCTCCTAGAAAGAGGAATTATAATAGACAAGCACAGAAGTATACCTCGACACTACCATATACATACCACGTATTACATTTCTCCTTGTACACCTAACCAGAAAGAAAACACTATTAAAAAAAAAAATGGTTGACTCCAATTTAATAAACAAAAGGCCCAAAAAAAAGAAGCCATAATTACACACCAACCCTTTATTCATCTCTCCACCCAAGGATGGACGACGCCCTTGTAAACCTTCCCACCTCACGCTTCTCAAACGGCGATAAGCGATTTCGCGGCTCCTCGGCCCTCGCCCTCGAGGAATACACGGTGTGAAAAGATTAATCACCGCGCAGGAAGGTGATCCGCGCCGGGGAAAGGGCGCGAGATCGGAGAGCGCAGCTCGTCAAGAAGATTCGCCGCGGAGCGTAATGCGAAAATCGGTAGCCAGGGCGGCGCGGGTGGTTGGGCGGCCGTAATCGCGCGGCCAGTACTTTTAAACAATGAAAGCTGATTGGATCGGGGCCTCCGCCGTTCTACGGCCGTTCGTTCTTTCGCGAGAGCCCCGGCGTGGAAGCCCCGCTGCATTCTGTGCGGTGCACGTTCGCCGGATGAAGCGAGTTTCCGACCCGATGAGACGGCGGCCCCTTGCGTAGGGAGGTTCCTCGGTATCACGAACGCGGCGTTTATCTTTCTCAGCGGGCCGATCCCTCATGGGCACTCCTGAAGGAGCGAAATTAATCGTCGGGACTGTATGGGCCATCGATGAAATATCTGGCCGAGTTGGAAATGCGTCCTCGATTGATTTCGGGGCATGGGGGAGGACCCTTTTGATTGGATTCGTTTCATTATTGTATTTAATATTATACGGGATATTGATTGGACTCTCTGTTTGATTACGCTGCTTTTTTATGTTGGAGAGTACGCCGATCAATGAATTATTTGGAGTATGAGAATTATAAAGTTAGATATTATGTGAACGTAAAGTAAAATTAGGAATATTGAAAGTGAGTGTATTATTAGTATTAGGATTGGTAGTATTTTATTATTAATAAGGTTTGAGTATAGTGTTGTTCGTATTGCAGATATTTTGAAGGTTTTCTTGCCTGATTCTTGGCGTGGTATTAGGTATCGATTTGTACCTTGTCCGAAGATCGTGGATCGAATAATGGATGATCCCGCTACCGTCGATTGGATCCTTCTGCTATTATCGCTGTCTTATGTTCTATCCACATAACGCGTCTGTCTCACTCTTCTCTGAATTTCGCTGGTACTCGGACGATCAAGTCCTGCGCGAGATAAGGACTCGCGCCGTGGCGGGATTGAAAATGTTTTATTAAGGCCATAATCCTGCCGGAGGAGCGGTTCGTTAGTTTTGGCCAAGACGTAAGGTTATCGCTTCAACTCTCTCCGCGATGTCTTGGTGGATCTTACGCGAGTATTCTCCTGGAACTGCTCCGCGAGAATTCGCCTTTATCAGCCCAGTACGCTAATAATGCAGACTTTCCGGTAATTTCCACATTGAACGTAAAAGAAGCTCGTCCTTTCTCGAGATTCATAATGAAACTTACCTATCCCATAGTCCGCCAGAGATATTCGCGAACACTTCGGTTGGTGCGACGTACAATGCACGTTAGCGCAGCATCCGCGCTTTGGTATGCGCGTTCGCGAAATAGATCCAAGGAAGGAAAACCGATGGTCCGCTATTTTTCGATGTTTTCGAAATCGACAGGGGTATATATGGGCGCTGCTCGGAATTTCGAGGTGAAGCTAGAGCCCGGCTTTCCATGTATTAACATATCTTCATAAATATCTCAACGATCGGATGCGCGACGTACCTCGCCCGTTTTCCCCTTTTCATTTTTCCAAATAATAAACCGACGGGCAAGGGACCGCTCCATTAGTGTTAATGCCATCCAAAAATCGGGACGAACTAAGAGAAATACGGCTGGAAATGGAGCAGGCAAAAACTGCGGCTCTTAAAAGCCCTCTTTTAAAGCCAGCCTCTTGGAGCTTAGCTGTGTTCCCGACTGACCTAGTGCAGGCTGCCTCCGAAATGCTTTGAAGTTACGCCGAACGCATTAACCGTGACTGTGTGCCGAAGTACGGGAAATGCATTTATGCCGTTTTGTTGTGTTAACGCTGTTAATTATTTGGTGCTTGAGCAATGTAATAGCAATCGCTATAGTCGATGTTAAATTTGGCATGCCGAGCAATTTATGAAGTACTAATCTGCGCGTGCTCGAGGTACGGTTGTATTATCGTATCGAGCTGGGATTTACGTTAATATATTCCTTTTGCACGACTTACGTACCTGAACATTTTGCAATTAGCGCCATTATATTCCCGATCAGAGATTTCGTAATCGCCCGTATTAATATTCCGTTATATTAATCGCAGTCGTAACCGACATTCTGCCGGCTTAATTTATTTCATTGATTCTCCATGCCCTTCGCGAAACTCGGTTATTTTCATTCACGGAGCAAAACGCGGTTCGTTATTGCCGCCCAGAATTTCTCATTATAGAGGGGGTTAATGAAGTAAATGCGCCCGCCGTTGCTGCGCGGCCCAATGTTAGCTTCGACACCGTCAAATACGGTGTAAAGTCCCCCTGGCCCTGTGTAAATTTCATTCTTTGATCCCGCCGTAACTTCTACTTTGTGTTTCCGCTTTGCAAAGCTTTGTATTACACGAGTCACACTGTAGATTGCCGCTCGGTATTCATCGCATGTACATCAATTACAAAGCTGCTTTGACGGACGGACGGTTAATAATCACGTCGTACACTACTTGCTAATTGTTTTCTATTACAAGCGACCGAGTAATTAGATTATTGCAAGTGATCGTGCCCTACCTGTTGATTAACGTTGCCAACGGCAAAGTGACAACGTGTGCGTGCGATAATTAGCGGGCGCTGTGGCTGCCGCGCGAAACAAACCTCGTTATTCTTTTTTTTTTTTAATTCATTTTTCGGCACCGACTGCTAAGGTCATATGGCCTAGGACCTACTGTTTAAGGTGGATTCCGAACCACCAGAACCTCGTTATTCGTTCACCCGTCCAGGACAAAAGGAATTCTCTGCCGCGCCTTTCGCCCCAGTCAAGAAATTCTAAACGATTTCCTAACGAACCCACTCCACATCTCCAACAATACTTAATGCTATTCGCGAAACTCTTCATCGTTCATTCGTGTATCGCTCCGTCGAAAAAAAAAACCAATACGTCGAGCTTGAAAATACACGAGAAAACGCGCCCGATGTAGAACGAGGTATACACGAAAATAGCGATATGGAGCGATCGCAGAAAAAGCCGGACCTCGTATCGAGGTAAAGTGCACATTACTGAAAAAGTACAAAAATTACACGATACGCCATCGGTCGAGTGCCACTCTACCTCGAATTCGTTCAGCATTCTTCTTTTATCCCATCATTTGGGCCACGATGTCTTCCACGCTCCGTTCAACGGATCACTTTCTTATTCCACGCGCGTTAACGTCGATCGTCCCCATCTAATTAACACCATTCCTACCAGCCATTTTCCAGACAGATGTAAGTGTACTCGATATATCCTTGCAGAAAACGAGGGCGAAGGAAAAATGTCGACAGATTAATTTATCGATCCGTACGCCGCGAGAAAATCATGAAAAATCTCAGAAGTGACCGCGCCTCAAAGTTCTACGATTTTTCACAGAAATCACTGACCGGTCGTTTAACCGCTCGTGGTAGGAATAATGTTAAGATCGACCTGCTTTCCACTATAATAAAAGAATGAAAACAATGAGGACAGAATTCTCAATATTTCACATAGAATATCACCAGCGATGGACAGTCGAGGAAGTGATTCGAAGGTGCGAGAAAGAAATGGAGCCTGCGGTAATCGAGGATGCCCCGGCAGCGAGCACTTGAGTCAACGAGATCGGCGCTCCGACGCGGACGCGGCCAGGAAAGAGAGGAGGCACATAAATGTCTCCCCCTGGTTGATTGAAATTTATGTTTTAATTCATAGTCGAATAGGCGGCCGTGGCAAACAGCGGGCGCAGTCAGCGCGTACCGGCGGAAGGACAAGAGGAGGGTCGGGGCGGGGTCATTTCGTTCCTCTGTTTGCTGTTAATTTACAGTGACGTGCCGCGGCTGAGTGCGTCCGGTGCTAATAAATTTCTAGAGCGACCGCACACCACCCACCGCGGCTCGCTCCCCTTACGGAGAGTCGGCGCCCACCCGCGCTTTTTCCGCCCACCTTCTGTTTCTCTTTCCGCGCCTCTGCCCTCCCCCCTCCTCGCCTCCTCCCCGTACCCTGGCCCCTTTCAGCGTACCAATGCGGGCACCTAAACGCGCTAAATACCCCGGCGAGCCCTTACGCGGCCGCGAATCCGTGAAGGACGAACAATGGAAGTTGGCAGGGCCGGTAATTATAACCGTACGCGGATTTCCATTTACACGATACCCATACGCGCGTACCAACGATGCGCCGGTGCCTGAGAGGCCCTTTGACGAAGTGATTCGCTGCGCCTAGTGGCCGCGAGTCACTCCTGAATCTCGTCGTGGACCCTGCGATTCGCGGATCATGGCGGACGTTGTCAGGGTGGCTTGGAAATGACTTACTTACACAAAGGGCTCGAAAAACTTCGTGATAAGTGGCGTGGAGCGAGACAGAGTGCGAGCTGATGCGGATAACTAAAGGGTGGGCCGTTTGAAAGTTTGTTTTTAAAAACGCTATTAAATGAGTCTACATCGATATTTAAAACAAAACTTCTTTTTATCGTGAAGGTTGGAGTTTTCGATGTAAGAATGAAAAACCAGAACAATTTTGAGAAAGATTTAAGATTAAATTACAGATTTATGAGAAACAAACCGGTAGATGGTAAGTTCGATTTTTGGATTTTTGCATCGAGGTTGTTTCCTCGTTTAGATGCTTCTAGGAACTGAACATTATCCAAGTTGCGGATGACATAATGAGGGTCTGCTAATGGGTTAATCGCGCTAAAGGTACCGGTGTGGATTTATCGATTGTACCGGAATCGAATGATGCGCGACTTTACGGTGAGGGGTTTGAAGTTTTTTTTCAAATTCGGCTCGTTCGTGATGCGTATAGATATGCATGAGTGAGGAACGAGGATGGCATGCGGGGGGACTGTAATTTCTCATCGATGCATGCATAACTTTATGAAAAATGACGCAGCAAACAAATTACACCTGCGGTCAGTGTGTTTCCTCGGTCCTGATTTATGGTAAAGGTACAATCGATGCGCGTTCTTTTTTTTTGCTTTCGCGAAATGGGAGTAGTTCGAGCCTGCAGTTTCATAACTTGCGAAACGGACGTGCTCTGTAACCGACGCATTACGCGCAACAGCTCCATGTAAATTGCAGCGTTCTGATACAGCCCATTCTTTTCGTTCGCCAAGGCGAAGTCCGTAAAAGTCTTCGTATCTAAGAGCTATTAATTTCCTACTGTCTGGTAGCGGCACTCATAAGTTTTGTGCGTCATAGCGGTTTCAAAACTTAGGGGCTGGATATCGTATTGTGGGAGGGAGATAAAGAAATGTTCCGAAACTTTGTCCGCGGCGGCGGGGGGAGGGGTTCTATCTCAAAGCGCGGAAGCGGCCGCGAAGTCGAGGAGAAATAGGCGTATTCACACTACTGCGAGTTTATGAAGGGAAAAGCGATAAATTAGTTCTCACTTTACGCCGTTTCCAATGTATGATCGCTCATCTCTTCGCCGAGCCGTGAGTCGAAATTTAAAGTACCGCGCGCGATCTCTTGCAGTGGCCCAAGCCGATGAAATATATCGAGCATTAATCAAAACATTAAAATGACGACGATCGAGATTTTGAGTCGATCGATTTCCGTCGACCATCGAATAACCGATGATAAGAAATAGAAGTGGACTTAGGTTGCGATCGAAGTAACGTGAAGGATTATCAGCGATTTCAAGCTACACTAGCGCGTCTGAGATAGGATTGCACGCAAAAGTGGCTTCAATAGTTTGTTCCAGTAAAGTGCAACGGAATTTTGCAAGTGGCACGGGGCACGTATACACATTGGAGCGCATAGGTTCTTGATCCGCAAACCGATTAAACAATCGAAGTTTCCACGCAGGGGGCGGAAGTTTAGACATAAATAAGAACTGCTCCTAGGAGAGGGAGGAGAACTAAAAGGAGGCCGCGGCATCAGCGACGCGCAAAGCTGAATTTCGTTATGGTACTCCTGGAAATGGATTTATATGCAAGTGGCGCGTCTAAGTTCCGCCCGCCCTTCATTTTGCACAACTGAGACGTTTTACAGATGTGCCCGGAAACTATTTGCAGATACGTACAACAACTCGCAAATAATGCGCAATTTCTATCACGGCGCAAAGTTGGCTCGCCACTTTGTTACTGCGCCCACGTAATTATGCCGTCTTAAACTTGGCCCGTCGCGACTCGAAGATAAGAATGATTGTATCCCCGATGACTTGATTTGTGTTGGTGCTAAATTTATCACGTAGATTAGTCGCAAACTATAAATGTATGTATGTAAACTATAAAGTAAATGGTTAATATTTAATCGTAAACTTTGTGACGATGAGGAATACAAGAGAAGAAAATAGTATCTGGAATTTAGCGGAATGTTTGATTAAATATATCATGATATTTATACAAGGAATTTATGATAGGATGGATTTAAAAAAATTTGTTGCCTTTTTTCGCTGAAAAACGAAGCACCCGAAAAATGAATCACGTACTGATACATTACGCGGTACTTTGCACGTGTCGGATGGGTTTCGTTATCGACTAGGCGCTTATTGCCGTAGAAACTAAAACTGCAGTTCAGCCAAATACGCTAGACATGCTTCAGCTCATAATATTTCCACAGTGCTGAACGACCATGCAGCGCGTTTCCATTATTTTGTTACACCTTTTTTTACTACTAACAACGCTTTCAGCCGAGCACGCGTTGGAAACTCTTCAGGAAAATGCATATGTATGTAAGACGTAAGCCACGTGGCAAGAATTGTGACAAAATTGTTTTGATCATTCTTGTGCGTTTTGTTTTGCAAGACACATTGCATATGTTTACGGTAAAATTTCCTTATTTCAGATCAGGCTCGGCCAGAGGTGTGGATATGATATAAAATGGATATGTGCAAACCCTAAAGTGAGAGAAAAGTGCAATGTACGTAATAACCTATTGTTAAATGCGTGGTTATACTTATGAGCATGACAAGAGCTGCAATTGATATTGACGTTTACTAAAGGCCTCAAAAATTATATTTCTTTTTCAGGTCGAAAGGTTTTGCGAATTTTTTTGGTCGTATTACGTATATATGAAAACGTACAACCACGATAACGTTCCAAACCTTCCTGAGGCTTCTACACTTTTCGTGTAATGTAACTACTATGAAACATTACTTTTACATCAAAATAAATTTCCGCGATTCAAAAGTATGCTTGAAAAATACTCCAACGATTATAGCCATGTATCTACTTTCTTAATGTCTGCAATTTAATAAAGGACATTTCGCAATAAAATTTTAATTGTCATTTTCTCCAATATCTGTCCTTGGTTGAATCACATATTATATCGTAAGCTAAAGAATGTTAACCATACAGAATGTGTCAACGGTATAGATTTTGTCACACCTTTCAAGAAAATTTACACGTCGTACTCAAACACTTTAGTATTTATACATCGTGCGGAAGTAACTATAGTTATAACCGCTATTTCTAATACAAACGTTAAATATAAAAAAGATTTATAGCTTCCTGAAAAACGTTCGTGAATAGTACATAAAAACACAGGAAATAGTAGAAGAGATAGTAATATCGATTAATGGAAGTATATAATATATAGTAAAGAAAAACATGCGCAGGTAAGGAACGCAACGATGAATGTTCATTTTAAGTTCAGCCGTTAGTAAATCAATATGTCGAATATCTGCTGCGTCTTTTTCGTTATAATGGTTTTCACCATTTCTTTTACGAGTACTCATTATGCAAGTGTAAATCAAAAAATCGTTACTGCGGTAAGGCAATACGGTACACTTTGCCAACCTATGGTAAACTTCGTAATATTTTTCTACATTAACATTCGCCTGTCTATTCTTTAATGCAGACATGGGACTGCCCTTGGCCGTTACACGAAATATGCTTCGATAGAGAAAAGATTATGAGATGCCAGGTTTTTGTAGCCAATTTTTTATAATCAATATCTCTCGATTAGGACTACTAATTTTTTTTATCCTTTTCAGATGTTTTCTTTCTGCTCAGGGAACAAGTATAGGTTATAAGAAGTAACGAATAAAAATCCAAGCTACCAGAATATTCAATGGCAATATTTTCCGAAGAAAAAAAGAATATTTACAAGCATAGCATAAACGCTGGTGGATTTTTTTTGTGTGTTGGATGCAATTTTAAAAAAGCAAACAATGTTTTCCATGCACTTCTTGTGATTGCTATGTAATGTTACTTTAGACTACACCTAGAAAAAAACAAACTGTATCAATGCAATTGACTGTTACACATTAAACATGCTATAAGTCTTTTCCGAATTGATAATAAAAACAGATTTATCCTACCCATCCGAAAATAGCGCCAACGAAGAAAGGAAATTGCAAAACAGTTGAACAGAAAATAATTTAAACGCTCAATATTTCCTTCCAATTTAAGCAAGCGAAATTCATTGTAGTTTAATATAAACGCAATGTGCTATTATTTCCCATTTCTCTTTTTTGTTTTATCTCCTACTTTGATCGAATTCTTACACTTAGCATTTCTAGCAAACCCGAACCCGAAATGCAATCCTGTTCTCATTGAAAGCATCGCTTGCGCACTTCGACGCCTAGATATTTATTGCTACCTAAAGGTATGCTGATTAATTTCCGTTGCGCCCTTACCTTACACGACGAAACAAAATGTAATTTTGCCAGACAAACTTCTACCAAAATCGAAAATTCGATATAAGTGCGCTATATAGAATCAATTGGAGTTTTGAGCCTGCTCTGAATGCTCCTGCGTTTACAGAAATATTTGCGAAAAAGCGTTTACTGAAATCTTAAGTTCGACACACATAATCACTTACCTGAATCTGCTATTACACGTGCAGGACTGAAATCCAGGTGTGCAGACACGGCTCTTGTTGCTAGGTTGTATACGAGATCCTGGGGTTATTAAAAAACAACGGAGGTGAACGTACCAACTTAAGGAGGGCGAGCCTTTCTCCGAATCGAATATAATTGGCTGACAGTGAACGTTGCTATTTATCATCGATATTTTTCTAGTAGGGACATTGATCACACATAGTAGTTAACACGATTTTCTAGCTGCGACATAAATTTAAAGAAATAAAATACGTATATGCACTTTGCGCATTACAAACCTATTTTCAAAGCCAAGTGAAAACTTCAAGCTCGAACAACATTTATTACGTGTACTGCTTGAGCTGTTTATAGTAGCATGTACAATTTACCATGTCAGATCAAAAGTGACGAAAGCTGAAATGTTAAACAAATTTTTTCAAAACCTTTTTGGAGTACACAAAATAAGTCACACTACGAATAGAACATTTTTTGCATTATATAAAATGAAGTATTTCGTTATCTCGTCATACTGCAGATTGTACCGAAAATGCTCAGAGATACCACGGTACAATATCGTAGGCTCCCATTATGATCACAATTCGTTAAACCGTCTTTAGAAATAGAATTATGAATAAACTTCTTTCAATTTATGGGAGAATAGATAATTAATTATTATGGCAGATAAATTGAGGAAAAGTATATTACGAATCATTTATTCACACATTATATGGTACTTTGTATCGGTCAGGTAGCTTACGTTATCGACTACGCGCTTATCGCCGTAAAAACTGAAA
The DNA here is from genome assembly GCA_038496175.1 of Ampulex compressa. NCBI lineage: Eukaryota > Metazoa > Arthropoda > Insecta > Hymenoptera > Ampulicidae > Ampulex > Ampulex compressa. Next base: position 408,840 of record JBCFXI010000042.1, on the reverse strand, counting down.
ACTGCAGCTCACTCGAATACGCTACACGTGCTTCAGCTCATAATATTTCCGCAGTGCTCAACGACCATGCTGAGTATTTATTTTTTTTTGGTACAGCATTTTCTAGTTCTAACAGCACTTGCAGCCAATCATGCGTTGGGAACTCCTGAAGAAGATCCTTATGTATGTAAGACGTAAACCACATGGCAAGAATTATTACGAAATTGTTTCTCAAATTCTTATGCGTTTTCTTAAGATACACTACGTATGTTAATGGTAAAATTTCCTTCAGAGCAGGCCCAACTACAGGTGTGGACACGATATGAAATGGATATGTTCGAAGCCTGAAATTAGTGAGAAGTGCTATGTACGAAATAAATTATTGTTAAATGCGTGGTTATACTTATGAGCATGACAAAAGCTGCAATTGATATTGACGTTTACTATGAGGTTCAAAAATTATATTTTTTTTTTAGGTTAAAAAGCTTTGCGGTTTTTATTGGTCGTATTACATACATATGAAACAATACAATCGCGATGCCGTTCCAAATATTCCTGAGGCTTCTACACTTTTTGTGTAAAGTAGCTAACATGAATTATTACTTTTATGTCAATATAAATGTCCGCGATTCAAAATTATCCTCGAAAAATTCTCCAATGATTATTGCCATGTATCTTCTTTCTTGATGTCTGCAATTCAATAAAGGACATTCTACGATAAAATTTCAATTGCCATTTTCTCCAATACCCGTCCATCGGTGTTCTGAATATGTTGAATCACATATTGTATTGTACCTTAAACATCGTTACCCATACAGAATATATCGACGATATAGGCTTTGTCACACATTTCCAGAAAATTTACACGGCGTACTCAAACACTTTAGTACTTATACATCGTGCGGAAGTAACATTAGTAATAACCGCTATTTCTAACAAAAGCAATAAATATAAAAAATAGTTTATAACTTCCTGGAAAAGGTTCGTGAAGAGTACATAAAAACATAGGAAATAATAGAAGAGATAATAATATAGATTAGTGGAACCATACGATGCACAGTAAAGAAAAACGTATAAAAGCAAGGAATACAACGACGAATGATCATTTTAAGTTCAGCCGTTATAGAGTCAGTATGGCGAATATCCGCTGCGTGTTTTTCGTTACTATGGTTCTCACCATTTTTTTGATGGGTACTCTTTATACAAGTGTAAACGCCGGAAACAGTACTGGGGTAAGCCAAATGATAATCTTTATAATATTCTATCAAACTATCTATCAAACTAAATCATTTAGTTTACGTTGAAATCAATTGAAAAAATATAATTTTACACATTTTTCCTTCTTCATACTTTCGTCACGCTTGTCATTATTTTACGAATATCATATTTCACGAGAAAAATTGTTTGTCTTTAATGCAGTTTTGGAACCAAGAAGACTGTCCCTGGCCGTTGCACGAAATATGCCACGATAAAGAAAAGACTGAGAAATGCCAGGTTTTTGCAGCCGATTTTTTATGATCAATATCTCTCATTTAGGACTACTAATTTTTTATGCTTTTCAGATGTACTCTTTTTGCCTAAGCAACCGAGGTAAAAGATAAAAAATAAAGAACCGAGCTACCAGCACATTAAATGGCAATACCTTCTTAATAAAACAAATATTTACAAGCGTGGCATAAAGGCTAGTGGGTTTTTTTGTGTATCAGTTGTAATCTTAAAAAAGCAAATAATGTTTTCCATGCACTCCATGCACTTGTCTGTGTAATATTACTTTAGACTGCACGCTGAAAAAAACAAACTGTATTAATGGAATTGGATGTTATACATTAAACACGTTATAAATAATTTCTGAATTGATTATCGAAAAATCTTTATTCTACCCATCCCAAAATAACTCCAATGAAGAAAACGAATTCATAAATGGTAAGCTGATCTCTATTTGATACATACTTTTGGACAAAAAATAATTCGAACTCAAGATATTATCTTCCTATTGAAGCAGATAGAATTCACTGTGGTTTAGCATAAACGCAATCTGCTATTATTTCTCATTGTTCTCCTACTCTGATCACACTCTTATGCTCAGTATTTCTAGGAAAGAAAATAAAGTATTTTGCGCAAATACTTGAGCAACATTGTTCATCCTCGCACGTTCGACATTCGTACACTTCACCAACTATTCTAATAACCGCATCGCGTTTAGTCTTGGGCGTAACTTAATTAGGAGTTCTCAAGAAATCGTTAACGAAGAATAACTAAAACGGCCAATGCAGTTTCAAACGGTCCAGGGAGAGTTCTCGGGCTAAAATTGGAGCGGTAGGGCGTAGTCGAATCCCGAGATACTCGATAAAGGCCAGAACACTTGGACATCGACGTGAATCGGGAAGTTTAGTGGGCAGGATCTCCTGGGTGTATCGTCGAAACACCGAAATCTGCCGGCAGGCAACGATGGTATCGCCATGCAGACGGGTAGAATTGGCATAGTCCCATCGGACATAAATTTCAATCAGCAGCAACAGCAGAGTGGAACCCGAAATACAATCGCGTTCTCATTGAAGGCGTCGCTCGCGCACTTCGACCCCTAGATATTTATTGCTACCTGGCCAAAGGTATGCTGATTGCTTCTCGTTGCGCCCCTACGTTACACGACGGAACGAGATGTAATTTCGCCGGACGATCTTCCGCCAAAATTGAAAATTCGATATAACCGCACTGTAGAAGAATTTTAGTGCGACGAGCTTATTGCGCTCGGTTCTCGTACATCTTAGTATCAAATTGAGTTTTTTGATGCTTCACTCTGACGTTATGTAATGAAGTACAGTGCGCTCTGGGTGCTCCTGCGTTTGCAGATAGATTCGGGAAAAAGGGTTTGCTGAAATCTTGGGTTCGACAAACGCAATCACTTACCTGAATCTGCCATTACACGTGCGGCACTGAAATCCAGGTGTGCAGACACGGCTCTTGTTGCTAGCTTGTGTACGAGATTCTGGGGTTATAAAAAAACAACGGAGGTGAACGTACCAACTTAAGGAGGGCGAGCCTTTCTCCGAATCGAATCTAATTCGCTGATAGTGAACGTTGGTATTTATCATCGATATTTTTCTTCCAGGAACATTGATCATACGCAGCCTTGAGCACAATTTTCTTAGCGCAGTTTGACTCTTCAATTCCAGAGGCACAGAAATCTTTAATATCAGACCATTCATAAATTAAGAGAAAAAAGAAAGACAAAAAAATATAAATGGATTTATAGAATCTTGTGAAAAATTGGAGTATATTCTAGAAGAGGTAGTCTATTCATTCAGCTATTTATTTTAATTATTTTTTGCAATATATATTCATGGAAATTCTGAATATCTTGAATCGCATATTATTATTATATTATATGTTGCGTATTTAAATTGCGTACAATCATTCTTCGTGCGCATTAATATCGCATCGAGTTCGTTGATAGGTACAAATACGTGTGCATTGCATGGAAGTAGTCTCAGCAATAATCGTTATCTTCAACATTAAGCAGTAAATATAAAAAAGGTTTAAAGAGTCCCAGAAAGCGCTCGTAAATAGTAAAAAGATGTATAAAAGTAAAAGATACAACGATAAAGGTTCATTGCAAGATTAACTGTAACGCAGTCAATATGTCGTATATCCGCAACGTGTTTTGCGGTTTAGTGGTTCTCATCGTCTCTTTCATCGGCATATATTGTCAAATTATAGATTCTGGGGACAGTCCTCAGGTAAGTCAAATTATATATTAGTTTTTTACATTGATATTCACGCAACGACCAAATTAAATCATTTAGTCCACATTGAAATCTATTGGAAAAACAGATTTTCACACTGTAATTTTTTTTCGTACCGTCATGATGCACAGTATTGATTTATAATTATCCTGTTTTATAAGTTAAATGGTTTTAGCCAATCCCGGAAAAAAAATGCCAATATCCGATGATAGAAATATGCTCCGATGTGCACAAGATTTTAAAGTGTCAGGTTTGTTCATTTTTTCTAATCAACCTTTCTCCTATTTAGAGTGACTAATTTTGAATGCTTTCAGATGTTTGCTTCCTGCTTATCCATGATTTGGGACGACAATATACAGATTCCGGAAGAGACGATCAAGGAAAAGATCAGCGAAAACTGATGGTAGTATCTTCCAAATGAAAAAATATTTACAGACATAGCAGAAATTCTATTAAACTGGTTTATGTAGTCGTTGTAATTTTTAAATAGGAAAAGGTACTTGTCCTGTTCTCCTTGTGGTTGCTATGTAATATTACTTTCGGCTACAGCCGGAAAAAAACATTGTATCAATCGAATTAGACGTAATACATTATACATTCTATAAATCTATTCTGATTCGACAATAAAACTGTTTTACTTTACCCGCTCCAAAATAATTATAACGAATAAAACAACGTTATAAATGGTAAGCTGAATACTATTGACGCAGTACAAACGTTCAGACAGTTAAATAGAAAAAAATTCAAGTACACTGCGCCATTTCCTTCGTATTTAAGCCGGTAGAATTCATTGAGATTTAACATAAACGCGAAGCAAGAATTCATGAGCTACTCATTTTTATAGCTCTAGTAGTTTGTACCACCGATGTCCACTATTATATAATAGTACAAGCCACTTCTTTTCCGGCTACATCAAATTAGGATGCGGTGCACGAGGGAAACGACAGATCGAGGAATTTACGTTTTCAATTGAGAGATCTTCAGGGCCGCAATTGCGGATTTAATTAAGCTCTCGAAAAGTAATAATTGCGTACTCAGCACGAGCTCGAAAATCAGGCAGCGAGGGGAGCAGACCGAGAAGTGCTGTACGGTGCATCGATTGATCGGGGAAACGTAGCAACGTGTGTTCTTGCACGATTCTTCATTGCGCTCGTATGTAGCCCATTATCTGAGCTTGTCTCGGATTTCAAAGGCGCAGTAGGGTTGCCTTACTCGTGCGCGGCTTGTGGGTAATTGCATGAAAGCCGACGATTAATCATATCGCCTATAATTCATCAGCCTTATTCACCGAAAATTGTAATTGAAATCATAATAAAGACTTATATTTAAATTGCAGGCGGTTTTTAGCTATTCGATTGCCTTTTTTTGATAGTTCTGATATGCGCGTTCAAAAGTGCTTTCGCACGAATACCATAAAACACACAAAGCACGCAGATATTTTCCACGACCCGAACGTAAAAAATTCTACGATCTATTTTCGTGAACAAGACGTAATGTATGATCGCTCACGTGTTGCGATTAACTATTGCTCGACAGCACCAACTACAAATAGTCCGTATTTATTCGTTCCACATATACGGGCATAATGTGGAGGACGCATACACTTTTCAATATGCGATCAATGATAATACCATTTTTGTTGATTTCAATTTTAAGGTGTTCATTAGTTAATTGTTCCGAGGTAAGGTAAAGAGTGTGAAATAAATTTTTTGAAATAATTTCGTTTCTTTTTTACTGGACTTAGTTTATTTAATATATCCTAAATTAAAATTCGATACTTTATGGCGTCTTAATATTAATATTAATATTGCATGAAGGTATAATAGATATTGTGTTCCAGAAATTTTTTGGATGCGACGTAGGCATTATACGGGTTTGCGAATCACCACAATTGAGAATTATTTGCGAGGTATAGCAGAATTAAGTATATCACTTGACAAGAAAGTTAATCGATTATACGATCTAAATATTCTCACATTTAAAAGCTATCATTTCTTATACACTTTTTTTGTTAATATGCCATGAAAAATATTTTTCTTTCTGTTTCATTAGAAAGAACAACGCTGCGCACAAATTTCAGCATCGCTCCGAATGTCGTCCGAATTACTTAATTTGCCAGAAAGCTCTATACTATTTTTCCGGTACTAAGATTAAAAAGGGATTTTTATGATGCTACGTTTTGCACGATGAATATATACCCTCCTAATTGTGTATAAAAACTAATATATTTTTTATAATTTCTTGCAAGGCAATATAATCAATTTGATGGACTACCAGGGAGATTGCAATGAAAATATTTCCTCGGATTTTTCCATGAGCACTCCAAAGAATCAAACAGATCTGCACAAATACAGTGTGAAGCTGAATTACTAGTACTGTTAAACGTAGATAAACATAGTCCATGCAGAAAATCTACAAGATATGCACTTTTGACATCAGTCAACTGCGTTTGACCATCGGGCTTATACAAATCCTTGCCTCCTAGAACACCTGTACTTTTTATCGTAGATCAGTTAATAAAACTCGAAAAACATGTATCAATTTGTTGCTGGAAAATCAAACCTTGTTGCTTTTTTTTTTACTAATTCTACCTTGCATAAAATCGTGAATACCTTCACATCGCAGAATATCCCGTGTATTATTCATCACGTATTTTATTAATATAATTACGAAATGTCACCATCAGGCGTGAGTGACAGTAGCCGGTGTAATTTTGTTATTTTACTGTTTTCACACAAATTTTATTCCGTTTTAAACCTGTCTGCATAACGTGACCTGAATAAACCGTGAGTTTAAATTAATATTCTATACATTAAAAAAAAACTCAGTATTTGATTTTTCTCTCATTGACTTAATTTCACATTTTTCGTTCATTAGAAAGACAACAGCATAGCCGTAACTCGCCTTTACGGTGCAACATTTTTTACCTTTACAAGAAAGTTGTATGCCGACTCCTCTTTGATCGTTGTAAACTCGTGCTGAGAATCGACATAACTTACTTTGCTTCCCTGTCTCGGCCTCTCTTTGCTCGTTGCCTGCTCGACGTGAAAATCCAGGTAACAAACTTTTCATTCTTCTTCCTTTCCTCCAAAATCACACGGTCGCCTTTTCAGTGCCTTCATTACCAACAACTTTGCTTTATTCCCGCTAATATAATTAATACCAGATAAGAAGGTTATTAAAAAAAAATATATACATATGCATATATACGACTGTAATATACGAACAAATGATAGACTCCTGCACACAGTAATCGAATCAATAGCTCCTTTGATGCTGATGTATTTATCACAAATACCAAATACAAAGCGGTTTCACAAAGTTTTTCTTCCTCTTGAAATCCACGTTGAAAACAAAATTGTACGTTATATGTAAAACAGCAATAAAAATTTCAAGCAAAGGGCAGACTCAAGTTTTAAATTAGCCCGCTTTGGAGCATACCCGGTTTGTGGAAAATATGCAAAACCAGGGAAACTCGTAAAGATACCTGGTCCCCATTCTTTTAATCATTTACATACATACGCGTATGTCCGCGTATCCTCTTCCAGCTCTCCATCAAGGTTTATTCCGACGCGAGGCTATCAGGACGTAACGATAGTTTCCAAAAATCAAGGCCTCTCATTAACCTACGTAGAAGCACCGAAGTTTGATTAGGCAGAGGCGGGCAGCTTCAGAATATTACCGAACTTACAGGAAACTTGTTCATTAATGGATTGGAACTTGGACGCCTTGGTAAATCTATGTTGTAATCTGACGGTAAGGTCGGCCAGCAATTGAAACTGCCAGCAACAGCCGAACTGCTCCAAGCTTGGGCGGTTTCGGTACGGACCACAAGTAATATACGCGTGTATAATTAGTTGTGTCGCTCTCGATAGTGCACTTCTAGGGTGATTTGTTGGACATGGTAATTTTATTGCCCCGGTACTTCTACGCCTCGACAGTTCCTACGGCTGGTACCCTAAAATACAGCCGGCTGGTATCAGAGCTCGTGAAAATTGATGATGATAGAAGAGGAGCAACTTCCTCCTGCGGAAATTAGTGACTCGAAATAGAAGCCGATGCCGCAGTGTTCGTCCCTGCTTTCAGCGTTTTCCCCGATTAATACACTCGGTCCTGAATAGTTTTATTTTACTCAGTTTTTCTCTGAACGTACTACGAATAAAGAATAATCGTACAAATTCTATAAACAACGATTATAATGAAAAGAAAATCGTATTGGATAATACGTTTGAAAAATTGTCGCCCAAGTATCGTTAAATAAATACAAATAAACATACCTACCCATATCTGTCAGCATAATATTTATTTTCCTATTGATACTTTGAGGCTGATAAGAGGATACCTGGCTACAATAACGATTAAAGGGCAAGGCATAGTCTTGGAAGGGATATGAACGGGTATAAAAAAAAGACCCTCGAAACTCTTTTAGAAAAACATTTACATATTTATATATATAAAATATAATACAATTTGTTACAGTGTAGATGATAGTGTAGCATTTAGATGTTAATATTCAGTGTAAATTAGGTATAAATCTAAGAGCGTTATGGAAGGATAGGGCGCCCGGTGTATCAGCGCATGTATAACCCGTCAGCGCGTTTACGTACAAAAACGCAAGTGCGCGCGCGTAGGCATACACGCATCGTTCGTAAATTATAAAGATACGAGATACTATGCGGCTATCTATTTGAATCCGAGTGTAGGTGCCTAGAAAGAATTCCGGACGTTTTTTTTATATCTAAAATCTATATACAGGGTATCTATATACACGCACACGCTATTCATTCAAGTTCCTTATCCATTCTCTTACATTACCATCGGCACCGCGGCCCATGTCATTAATGGGCCGCGGTATCATCCGGCGGTCTCTAATCCTCTACGTACAGTACATACATTTTCGATTTCCTGGCTCCACCGCATTTTCATCGAGTCCATCGCCCCCGCCGCGTTATTTCGATCGGATCGCTGATATTAATCGATTTCGCGGCCTGGCAAAGCAATGGCACGCGTCATTGAATCTACTTGCCGTGAATGTTCTCTCTATCGTGAAAGGGCAGATCGGCTGGCGAGATGCAGGAGCTTTGGGCTCAATTTCCAGAAATGGAAACGCCGCGTCGACCTGTTTAAAACTGTGCCAGCAGTAGTCCCTCGGATGGTATCTCGCGTATAAATTTCTGTAATCCACGCACGGTGCAGAGAGCGACAAAGAATCCCTTCTGCCAAACATCGGGACTCTGTGTAGTTGTGAAACTCGCGGAGATATATCCGTTGGCGCGTATGTAGGAATGATTAAGGACACGACGATATATCCGATCGCTCCTATAAGAGATAAAGTTCTCGACCGTCGATATAGTTGCAATTCAACGTGTACTTTATTCGAGTTTAAAGCAAACCTGTGAGCAAGAAGGGCAAGTAGACGTCGCGAGTTTATTTCTTTTTTTTTCCAGCCGAGAGTGAACGTCCGAGGATACGGTGAAGTCCAGGAAGGCCAAACGGAAGGAGATAATGAGCTAACATACACACGATGCAAGATCATGGGATATAAATGCGTAATATCGTTTCCTATTTATCTAACATAATAATTCCAGTTTAAATGACATTTACTTGTGACACTTTGCTTGATTGTTCTGGTCATATCACCTTCGGTTCCTATCAGCCGCTGCCGTGGCCGGTATTATGATACCGCATCGTATCGGCAGCCATCTCTGGATCAACGCCGATCCAGAGACAGGGAGAGAGCCGTCCAGACTCTGCCCCTGCCTTGCAACGTTTACTACGAGCCCCTTCAACGATGATAAATCGTTACTTGATCAGTCGTTACATGCGCGCAGCAAAGAAATCGGATGAAAACAAAACCGATGATTAATGGTCGATCGATCTGAATTGCTCCGAATTGAAAAATGACCAATGACGACGTACGAAGGCATTTCTATCTTGTCTGTGTCCGTGTTTGTATATGTATGTGTGCGTACGATCCAGTGGTTCCACTCGTTTGATAAACTCGATCAAAACTTCTGTTATTCGTAACACAAACTGGCAGTTCTTTTCTTTTTTTTTTTTTTCTTCAGCAAATTCGACTTGATAAGTAAGATAACGGGGAGAGCAAGACTGGCTTCTACGTGTTCGTCCTTTAAGATAGCCACTCGACTGCCCTAATGTTTCTACACATACAGATCCCCTATGACATTTACGAATTACCGTAGTATTAAATTGTAAAATGCGGCTACGTGTATCATACCGATTAGTCGACTACTTAAGGTCCTACTACCCTAGGGGAAGAGTTTGTTTTCGATCCGATTCTCGCATCGGGGGTCAGTCTAACATCAAAAAATGCGACGAGGAGCTAATGACGACGTATTAATAGATTTTAGATTCAAACTGGTTGGCTGGTTACCCCGCTGGAAAGTATTTTTATACGAAGGAATTTTCCCGTAATGCCTAATAACGAAGGTCCTCGATGCTTTGTGCCGCTTCGAAATTCAGCGAAAGCTGCGCTGCTGCGATGCAAATAGAATTCAGTAAAAGTGCGTGTCGGGGGACTCTTAACTCCGGAGGCACGGGGCTATCGATCCTTTTCGCCGCTCCTGGTTATTACGTACTATCGTGCACGTTGTTTTTATAACGTTTTAAGCGACACTGGAGCGCTTGGACCGATTACGGGGAAACCTATCTTTGCGCGAACTTGCGTCGAAGGACCTGTCAATAAAAAAAAGTGTCACACCGCTGGAGATCCTTCGCTCGAGGGAAAATACTCTTTTTTTTGCCATGATTGTGGTTATTTAAAATTTTTTAGCAAACAAAACCTGTTATCATTTTTATAGCTGTAGGTTAAAATAAAAACCACGAATAGAGCAACGATTTGATACCGATACTTATCCAATCGATCTTTATGATAGAAAATAACTATTCCATCCGATGTAATTCTCGGCGCGCAAAGATTAATCTCACCCCTCGAGCATGCCTCGGGAGTAGCAAAAGTTCCCGGTGCCGGGCTTATGACAAAACTTTATTATATACCTTTCGAATACAGGCCTTAGCACACTAATATATGCGTAAAATCGACGATGTGCGCAACGCGTGAAAAGTGTCAACCGCGCAAGTAATACGCTTTATACATTAAATAAAAAATAAATAATCGCTCGCCTTGGATCCGAGCCTGAAAAAGCTCTCGAACAATGTTACACTTAATAAACTGTACATAATGTTACAAAGATTCGTCGAGTATGTACATATAAACGTTGGTTAAGTGACACCTTGGAGATAGTTAAACGTACAAGTATCGCTTACGATGAGACTTAACATTACGCGTAGAAAACGCCATCCCCGTACCCTTGCGTGCAAATCAACCAATGTTTATACGATCTTCATAAAAAACGTATTAATCGTACTCTAATCAACAGAATATACACGTTTGCCGGGAGCCAGGCGAATTTTTCGCATTTCAAATGCCGATGAGCCGAGGGAGAGGAAATTGCGAGCTCAAGGTGGACAACGCTCGAATACATCGAGCGCCACGTATCGATTTTCTCGCGATAAATCGCAACACCGTCGGCTCGCGTTCGATCTGGTTCCCGAATAGCAACTAAACAGCCAACAATATAACGTTTTTCGAGTCCTTCAAAAGAAGCTCCGATATAAATCCGCCCGATCAAACAATACCGCATCGTTTTCCGTGGATATCTTTCGCCCGAGATTCGTGGCCAACATTAAAATGCCTCGCATCATTGGAAGTGATCCTTCGATAAATTCGACGACGAGATTCGCGCATAACCCTTTTGCTATGCATTACCAGGAACTGTTTCTACGCACAAACAGTAATTTCAACGAACACCTCTCTAAGCTACCGCTGCGTACAAACGACCCGTGTAGCTTAGAGGTGATCCACGATCACAGACCAATCGCGACGTCTTCCCAGATAAAGTACCGACAGCAACATATCCCTTCCCGCACGACGTAATAAATAAAGTACAAACGTGTCGGATCGATTTTGAGCATCGATCGCCAAAGCAATTTAGCTCGCGAGCGTTCAAGACTGCTCCCGAATCTGGCTCTTCCCCGCGGAGGTCCAAGATTCTATTTACCAGCGCGCAATCCTCGCTAAAATACGGATTTCTCCCATCATCGTGATTAAATCGTTTGCAACCACAGGAGCCCTGGCTGCAGTGCAGCAGCGCGCCTCTTCTCGAATAGCTCCTCTACAGAGGGTCAAATGGACTAGAATCGTTGTCGCAGGCCCGAAAAGGTGCATCCGCGCGTCGATCGTGGCGCGAGACTTCGAAACCCTCGAAGGATCCTCGTAATCGCGATGAACGCCCCGCGATATCCGGGACGCGTGGGCGTGTGCGGCCCTTATCCCGCATAAATTCCGAGGCGTCTGAGCCCCCTCGTAATCACCGAGTTACCGAGTCCGACACTATTTTCCGTTATTACGTCGTTCGGCTCTTATAATCACGTTTTCTTGCATGCACGTGCGACCCGATCCAATCGCGCTAAAATCCAAGCCATTCACTTTGCCAGGCTACATTCGCCGGCCACGTAACGCTTCCTGTTGGCAAATAGGCGGACACCCGGTCGTCCAGATTGCATCTAGATTTTGCACGGATCGCACGTGATTTTCTCCAATTGCAGCGTTACGCAAATTGGCGCATTGCTGCGCGGAGGATATAACGCAATCTTACGTACGGACGGGGCGTCGATTTCACGGCTGTGCGCCCTAAACGCGATGAAATACTTTCGATTAAATGCCGTTGGCTCTCTCGCGCCGCGATAGGCGCGCGCTAAGCGATAACCGTTTTGCCGCGTTACTCGTAATGCATATTCGCGAATACCGGCGAAAGAGTCTCTCGTTAACGACTTATCGACGTGTGCGCGTTGCGTCAGTTAGGAACTGACGGGCTCGAATGCGCTCGCGGCGTTCTGCATTCCGTCCCGTTTGTTTCTTTCCTTTTTTTATTAATATTCGACTCTATTATAGATCTCCAGGCTACATACTGCGGCGGGCTTTGAATTAATATTCGTTTCGTATGTCGTCAAAAATATAGATGTACGACGTGAAAGAAGTATTCGAGGAGAGTATTGCGAGGAACGAATGCGTATTATTAATGGAGCCTCTTTCTTCCACGAATCGTCATCGTCGAACATCGATGTTCTCGCAAAGCCAACGTCTTTCGTATCTTCGTTTGGCCGAGTAATCAAGGCCGTGCTTTCTACCGGGAAGGTGTAAAGTTCATCCGAGGTCCTTCGAATGGAAACCCCAAGTAATCCCTCGAGTCGAACTCTAAACTTCCCAGTCTGTAAATGGCGGAGGGTCCTTGAAACGTTCGCGGCCGAAAGATATCCAAGGATCGTCGTACGCGGGAGCGGCAGGCATTGCAACAATGACGCGCGAGCGGATTTGCCAAAGAGAAAGAGCGAAGTTTGAACGAGACCGGAACCCATTTAAGCGCATTGGCATCATCCCGCTGCAAAGAATATCCGGCGGAAGCTCGCTGCGACAAGATTGACGCATCCCTAGTAAAATACGACGCGCCCAAGTTTTGAGCCGCGATCAAAAATTCGCAAACGCGCTCGACGTTGCCTGAACGTCGGTTGGGATCGCGCAAATATTAACCCTTTCGTTGCCAAATCGCCGACTCGGGCCACCGGGTTACGCGCGGTGGAAATTTCACCATCGAACGAGAAATAACGGGATTTATCATCGATCTTTACTCTAAGCATCGATGCGAAAACGCGACGATTCAATTCTTCGCGCTTAACATTTTAAATTTACGCAAACGATATCACTGCTCAGGCATGCGTGCGCGAATCTCGATCATCGTGCGGAACCTAATAATCATTTCACGATAGCAAAAAAAAAACGCAGCGCGAACCAATGAGTCGCGAGCGCGAATTGCAATCCCAGAAGTAGAGGCCACTTGAGGGCGAACAACTCGAGTCTCCAGGATCGCCAACAAAAGGTCATAACGGATAACAAGCAGGCGCGCAGTCGAATCGGCGCCGAACAACCAAACGCTCCTAAACGCCCGCAGCAAGGAAAGGGTTAAGCCGCGCGCTCGATGCCTCAAGTCGAACCCAGCATATAAATCCCAGCACGAGCGTCTGAAAGCCGGAAATCAATCGATATGTACAGACGAATCCGCTCGTCCCGCGGCGTCGTAGCGAAGCGCCTCGAAAACTGCCTCGAAACCGAAACCCAAAGCCAAACCGAGCCGAAAACCGAGAGGCGGCGTCGACGGGCGAGGGAGAGATAGAGACAGAGAGAGAAAGAGAGAGGGGAATAGAGCGACACGGTGCGATAGAGAGGGAGAAACGATCGGTGGCTCGTTCGAGCCAACGAGAGTCGGCTTATCCTAAGTGACTCGTCACTACGATTGCCACGCACCCACATGGGAGTACATCGAAACGCCACCGCCTACGAGAGATAATTCCGACAGCGCGGCCAAAAGTGGCCCGAGTCGGCGAGCGAGAAATCGGCAGTGGGCGATTCTACCCGAAGATCCCCGAACGCGGCTTACCCTAAGCCCCGTAGGAGAGCGGCGCTGCGCCTTCGAGGCCGAAGCGATCGCCAACCGGGAGCCAAAAGCCCCTTCGAGGAGGTCGGAGCAGTGCCGTCGAGGGGCGAGTAAACCGGCAGCGCGACCCGATCGTCCCTACGAATCGGCGAACGCTGTGCTTATCCTAAGTGACTCGTCACTGCGATTGGCATGTACTCACGCGCAGGAAAGAGCCTGGGTGAACAGGATCTATCGATCGGGCGCGACGCAGCAGCGTTCACCTGAACGCCGCGCCGAGCGCCAGCGCGGCGGTGGCCAGAACCATCGCCAGGGAGGCGGACCTGGAGGAGCCGGCGCCGGTCGGGCCGTCGCTGCTGCGGGAGACCTTGCTGCGCACCAGCTGGCCCCTTTCCACGGCGTTGGCCTCGTCGCTGTCCGGGTCGACGGGCGCCCGCAAGTCGCCATCCTCGCTGAGCAGCATGGAGAGCTTGTTCCTGAGCGGCTTCTTCGAGCAGGGCAGGCTCGTCTCCTCGTAGGGCCTCAGGATCCTCGGGTAGTGCACCTCGAGGCTGTCGGTGCCGGGCAAGGCGCCCTTGCTCGTCCAGCAGAGGGGCTTGAAGGTGCCGCGCCTGGTGGCCTCCTGGAAACTCTGGAAGCTGGTCTCCCAATCGTAGCTCACCAGCCGCTCCTCGAGCGTCATCCCGGCCAACTCCTGGGGCTCTTGGATCCTTACCGGGCTGGAGCCCCTGTAACGAGATGGGCGGTACGTGAAGGTCTGGCGTGTGTTGCGACCTATATTCAGGGCGCGCTTACCAGCCGCGGCTGGCGAAAGTTTCGAGAGTTCCAAGACTGATTCCGGCACCGTGACCCGCCTCGCCGTGTACGCAACCCGGGGCTCGTTTGTAAGCCGTGGAAGAAAATTCGGCGAATTTGCCGCGGTTGGAATATTAGGCACGAGTTTTCCTCGTTTGCCGGCTGCGTCTAGGTTATACGGGCTACGTGACGCGGCGGAGTACGTGATGATAAATCTCGTGGAATCGAGACAAAGCCGGGGAAAGTTTTATTTCGCAGGAGTCTGCGCGATTCGGTGCCTCTGTACGGAGTCAAGAGAGGGTACAAGGTGGAAAACTTTGCGAGGCGGAAGGTGTATCTTTGTGGAACGAAAGTGGGTCACCGGGATCGAAATGAAGTTTTCGTTAATACCGGGCCGTTTAATTTTGCGGCCGAATTTCCGCTGGGATTTTTCCTACTCGAGTATAGGGATCGTCGATGAAGACGCCGGGTTTTCAAGACGACCAGCTCGTTGTTGGATCATCGGACGTGACTCTATGCGGGAAGTCCGTCCACGGTGCGCGTAACATTACGTAATGCAGTGGACGTCTAGCGCGATGTAACCGTCACTCGTTAAACTAACGACAGGTCACGCGGTTGTGATGCGTTGCGTCCCTAATAGGCAATTTAAAGTAATAAGAGTACGGGAGGCAGGCGTCTGGTCGGTTTGCATGTGGACGTAAGCCCACCAGCGTGGCTCGTTGCGAACCACGAATTAAAGACGAACGGTCAATGATCTCGAGTTAAACGAGAAGCGCACGGTCCGCATTTTGATGACGGCCGCACGTTCGAAAATTCCTTCCACCGCGGGAAGGAAAACAAGCGGCGCGGACCGATATTGCAGGAAGTGCGTGTAAAAATAAAAGTACTCACTGCATCAGTTTTTCGATGCCCAGGCTGTGCAGGACGGTCGGCAACGAGGGCAGGGAATAGCAGAGGGATAGTTCAATGCGAGGATAATAAAGGGCGGATACCAGGCAAGTTTCTTCTCTCGTTGTCAAGCCACCAAGCGTGATTGCTTGTCGGGACTCGGAGGAGTACGTGCACTCCGCTACCAAATGGTCACCCTGTAATGAGAAAAGATACGTAAATACAGATTTCAACTTTAATGAACAGCTGATTACTCGCTTGTCCGTGCTCCGTGCCCGCGTTCGTTACTCGAGTTATGTATCCAGCACAGCTGTACATTTTTCACGACGGCGCGACATCCGCTATAAATTACATCCAGAGCCAACCGGCGAAATACGAAATAAAAAGTTACAGCCTCGCGCGGATACGAAACCAGAATTCTATTTTTCAAACGCGCTTTCATTATTGTATAATCCTCCGTTTTCATCCCCCCTCCCTCCGCGCCCCGACTGCGCGACAAACGAACGATTTCCACGGGCGAGTGGTTACGCTAATAGCTCCAAATTAAAATCCAACATTTAAAAAGCTTTGCTAAATTCCCCAGACTTCGCGCGGCAGAGATTCGGAGAGCGGCACCCAAGAGGATTAAAACTCTCGACGTATCCGCGCTCAAAAACAAAAGCTAACTCCGAGCAACGAGGAAACACCCACCGGATAAATCCTGACCGGCTTCTGCAACTTCCGATATTCCTGATAATTAGGATCGTAGTTGGTGTCGGCTGCGATCGGGGGCAGCTCTTCCCCTGAGCGTATCTGACGCAGGCGAACCTTCCTTCCGAGCTGGTGGGTGTGCATAATCACGGCGAACATGTTTATTCCATTGTTGGGGATCGTCTGATCGGTGCAGTCGGATATGCAGTGACCTTCGGACACGACTTCGCTCTGGCCGGGCGGTATGATGTGCCTCCAGTTCGGATCGATGCCGACGCTCAGAATTCCGGCGTCGTGGGTGCGTAGACGATCGGTGTAGAGCAAGCGCAGCCCCGAACTATCGCTTATGAAGGCGTCCAATTGTGGATTCGTGTAGTGGGTCTCCAGCATGTAGTATCGGGGCCCCGCGACTGGATCCAGCGCGTAGCCGGCCTCCAGCGGATAATTGAAACCCTGGGGAGAGGATATAATGCGAAATTATGCGAGATTTCCGCGTTGGCGGTGGGGGAGGGGAAAAAACACAGCGCGCGAAACGAGGATCGAATCGTTTCTCGATACTCTTATATTTCCGCAACGACCGCCGGGGGCATTCGAGGCAAGCTCTGCCCCAATCTTCGATCTATACGCGCTTGTTTGTAACGTATTTACAAAATAAACCAGCCGAGCCAGCTTAATGCCGGAACAATCGAGTCGCTCCTAATAAATAATTGGTTTTTTTTTTTTGAAAGGCGGAGGTACTTTAGGAAGATGCGTTTTTTTGAGATTTTCCATGATTTCATCGCAGCGTCTAGATAATTGTATTAAAGGTGCACGTACATGGTATACTTAATTGCCTCCAGAACGAGTTTGGTAATATTAATATTAATCGCATTCCTCGTTTCGAACGATAAAAGCAGCCTCTCTCATATTCCTTTCCTTCGTTAAATTCGACACCTTCTACTCGTCGTGAAATTTGTACTCTCATCATTTTCCACCGCCGCTTCCTTGTTATGCGCGATACGAACTTGTACGCGAAATTGCTCGCCCGGATTATTTCTCGATGGTCGTACACGGAGTAAGCGAGCAACCGAGGTCCAGAAGACATCGTCACGGAGCGTCAATTATCTTTCATGGGCATTAATCTCGCGTTGTAATAAGACGCGCAACAGAGACGCGCCGCATGGGATGGCGGTGGTAATTTTGGATACACCGTAATGCATACCAATGCGAGCGGGGACACCGCAAACTCGTTTCTTCGCGGTCATCGGTAACACGAACACCCTGCGAAGGTGCTGCCAGGCGCAGGCCACGCAATAATTTCACACGCGACATGCCCGCACGATTTTACAACGAATAATTCCCACCCTCTTCGTCCTTCGAGCCACCTCCAGATACCGTTGTTAATTAATTTCTCATCCCACCGCGATTTTCTTCGCGCTCCGCAAATCTTCCGCGAGGTTCCGGCCGCGCTCGCTGTTAAGCCTGCGACGGCATTACTCGCGATATTTCGAGCAACGCACAAAAGAGATATTCAACAGCGCGATTCTATTAAGCCGCGGAGTGGCATCGCGTTATTGTTCGTCGGGGCCAAATATTTAAAGCGGCTTTAAACGCTCTGCCCGCGGTTCGGCGCTTTGAGGGGCCAGAGCGCGGCACGTTTCGTAGCTAGATTAACTTACGGCTGCGCCCAAAATTATCGCGGTCGAGAGCATGGACATGATTATTCGTGAGTCTACATACCTCAGAGCCGAGGCTCCACGTAGCGGCAATCGTGTTACAATGAAGGGCCGGTTGATCCGGCTGGTAGCACACACTGCCGGACGATTTGGCCGCGGATTCCAGCTCCGCCTGATCTCCGCGACATTCATACAGGGTCATGTGGTGCAAGTACTCGTGACTTCCTGGCTGTATCACCGGCTCGTACTGGAAACACAAAAGCCACGTCTATGCATTGCGGTATGTGGATACGCAGCACCGCAGCGCGGCCACGTCGCCGAGGACAAACAGCAATCTGATGCGCCGTCATCCAAGGCAACAACGAATTTCAACATGGAAATGCCTGGAAAGCTGACAAGTGCCGCCGCCTTTGCGCTCGGTTAAAAGGCGAGCGATATTTCCAGGGATCTACGCGATATCTTCCTTTCGGGCAACGTTTGTCGCGCAATTTTTCGCCCCGCCCTTTCGACTCATCGCGGAACAACGTTCTGAAGTGAAGGACAGCCCTTTGGGAGATGGAAAAACTGCCACCGCGATTTTCCACTCGGACGAGTGTGTAGAATTCGTAGAGTTAAACGACCAAAGCTTGCCCGCTTCTCGAGCCGCATCCTTTTAAGTACGTCTTATTTACATGCCGCTAACAGTTCCACGGCGAAGGATACGCTTTAAACACTTGAGCTATCGCGATAGAGACGCTAATCGGCCCTCCTCGTTCCTCCGTCAGGACGAAGCACAATGCAATGGTATCACGTAGTTAGGTCACGTCCGATCGAGTTCGAGATTCAGGTGTTGGTTGGCTGGAGTTGGGTAGGTACATAACGTACTATATTGCCTTATACGCTCCATTCCGAACTCAGGGGAATCATTCCATGTATTTTAAGTCTCGAACGTATCGTGGAAAATTAGAGGTAACTCGATACGCTGTCGATTAAATTTTCATTCTCCGTTTACGTAGAATTTTGTAAAGATTAATATTGGAATGCGCGTAGAAAAACTTTGAATCCTACCTTTGTACTTTGCATAAATCGCCGTTGCTCGCATTGGTAAATATAGTTTAATGATTTTCTAACAACTGTTATATCGCGTGAATAAATATCTAACGATAGTAAAGTACAAAGTATTCGTATATTCTATATACACGTGACACTTAAATCGATCACATTCTTGCACCTAAATTATACCGCTGGGGTTCGAGCAATTTGCTCGTTCCAAATTAAACATTAATCAATAAGTCTCGCGCTACACGACAATTGCTAGTTGAAAGCCGAGCTTCACTGCGAACTTCTTTATTATCGTCACGTTCGTCGGTGACACGTGTCCGTCAATCCCGTAGTTTAGAACACGAGCCGTGCACCAAAACCATAATGCAATTTCGACCGTTACATGGAAATTTCGGTTGTCAATACTCGACGTCATGAATTTTCGACGTACCGATGTCAATTCGGTCTTCGGTTACAGCGAGCGGATTGCATTAAAAATAAAGCCCCGCATATCGTATTATCGGATCCTAAACGCAGTCAGCGTTCTTAAGCGACCGTCGATGAAGTCGCTTCGATGAATTTACAATTACCGCGCTTCGAGAAAGGAGAAAAAAGAGACCGACGTTTTCAGAGCGAAACGAATCGAGCGATGAAACTTCGATACGCGATTAAAAGCGCCGATCGGACAGAGGAAGAGAGAGCGGGCAGAGATAATAAACCCGGCTCCGTATTAATGCCCAGGAGAATCAAGCGCTTCGACTCGGCGCACGAGGACGCCCAAAGTTCCCAAAGCTTTTTTACTTCTCGCTGCGAGCAAAAAGCTCGAAGGCCACCGCCATTAATGCCAAATACACACGGCAGGGCTTTAATCAGTCGAACACAAACATTGGCCGCCGGTGCAATCAGCGAATCCGATAAGAAGCGACGCATGTCGCGGATACCCCCGGGTAAACCGTGGAAATCCGCCGAGGCTCCGAGCTTTGGGAACGAGCGAGATTCCGAAGCACGGTTTCTTCCCCGCGAGGTAAGTATGCGCATTCGGTTTAATCAGGTTGGCGCGGCTCAGACGCGTAATACGCAGCGCGGTACGCAAGTAAGTGGGTTATAGCGCGGGGAACTTACCTTGACAACGTGGTGTTTGTGATTAATGTTTGGCATCCTCAGAACGCGGCACCAGAGCAGCGTGTCTTGGCCCATGGGTAAACGAACCTGCGAAACGATTCAAAGGAAGTTCATTAAGCGTGTGTAATTTCGCCGGTAACAAACCCGCGGACGGAAAAGTACGTCGCGCGTAACGCGTGGGAGAAAGAGGGAGAGAGGAGAGGAGAGGAGAGGAAGAGGGAGTATGTTGTTAGTCGTACACGCGCGTGGAATTTCGTTAATGCATTCTCAAAACTTTCGTGCTCGGACGCGCCCCGTGGCCCGCCTGTGCCCAGCAACGCGACTGAAAACTCATCCGAACGTAGTGTCGAGGGAGACTCGACCGAAACGCCGAGCCTGTCCATACCCGTTAATGGAGTAACCCGGTATTTAGCTGGGAACACGACTTCCATCATCCGGACGACGTTTTCGAAACTATTTTTCCAACCGACATAATCCCGCGCGCCCTCGGAAATCCTGAATTTCGCCGAGTGCCGAACTCGCGGATAGCTCTGCCGCTCCTTATAATAAGGCCGGGGAAGCCGATAAGCTTCGAGCGCGTGGAATAAGTTTAAATTGGGAATCGAAAGTATTATACACGGCTCGGAATAGGCTATCGGAACCAATTTTCTAACCGACGTAATCCCTCCTACGATCGAGTACTCTCGCCAGTGAAATGCCTTCTTCGTGCAATTAAGTACTCTCGAGTGTACTCTTACGAGGCGCCAGATCGATGAGAGAGAGATCGGTATTGTTACCGCGATATAGGATCAAGACTGAACTATCCTGGAGACATTCGTCTCGGGGATGCGTAGCAAAAGTCATTATGCTCGACGAGGAAGAGTTTATTCTCGCCGGGAAAGTCATCAACGTTCAATGGCCAGCTACTTTCCCGATTCATGAACTTGTTTTATCACGCCTCCGATCTGTACTTGTGCCCCGTGTTACAAGCGCTACGTGCACCCGACTTCATTATACACGACTGTGTTTTTCGGCACATAACGGAACGAGTACTACGTGCACTGGCATCAGTCATACTGCTTACTCGTGGCACTTGTTCTACATAGCCAGTGAGCGAGGAAACGACCGAATCTCGTCCGGTTTTTCGGCCGTTTAACCACGGCAATGTGTGCGAACGAAATTATTAGGAGCCAACGAGGGAAGCTGGTGAACGTAAATTTTAGAATTATCCCAACTCGGATTGCTTATCCCTCGTACGTTTATATTACAGAATCTTGACACAAAGGCTTTATTGTTTGTGTAAGTATAACATGTATATTAAATAATAATATAAATACATATTAATTCCTTATCATCCGTACCGATCATCCGCGAGCAATAAATGCGCGAGGTGTAAACGCCAACCTAATCTCCACATTACCAACAAAACTCATCGTTCAAAAATCCATACCTATCCTCGAGAAAAAATATGCTCGCTTATAACGGATTATTTCCTGGCGTTCATCATCAACGATGTAGGAAGCGCCCGCTATTTTATATCGCGCGATGCTTCAACAATTACCCGGAGCTTAACTGCCGAACGAAAATCCCTTCTCGATAAAACTGCGGCGCTTCATTTTATCGTTAAAGAACGTCCTGGCGGATGTAAAAAGCGAGTGGGAAGGCCGGCCCAAGCTGCTGCCGCGGGGCGAACAGGCGATCGTAGTATTCGAGAAAATTGCAATTTTTTTTCCCCGGCTGTACGCTCGAAAGGCCCTAAGCCTGATTACGCCGCCGGATTCTCCCACGCGCCTCTACGGAATTATCGATGTCCAGATTACCGAGAACGGACGACGGTGTTTATTGTTTTACCATCGACGCCCGCGGCCGGATAAGGATTCGGAATTGTGGGATGCGCGTATATGCCCGTCCGTACGCTGGCTGGAAGGGAGAATAAAGGATAGGAAAATAAAGGATGCCCGCTCGTGTACAAAAAGTTATTCGTTAGAATGCAATGTGTAATGCGATATTGGCGGTTTTAAAGTTTCAAACAGGGAATCCAGAATTAAGCGAATGTCGAGAGCCAATTCGGAAAAAATGGGTCATTTCGTATACCGTGGGGAATATAAAATAAGCTTTTTTGCGCTAAGTAACGGTACGGTACGAAAATGTCGTAAAACCGCTGATGAAAATCCAGATGAATTTTTTATAAAAAAAAACCTGGCCGGAGTAAGTGCTCGAAATTTCCTCCGGCGTGGAGCGTGATGGATGTTAGTTTGATTAGAGAGTCGGATGTATTAAGTGAGAATAAAGGATGACTCGTGTAAAACCCGATACTTCCGCGTGGATTGACCCGAAAGTCGATGATTTATACTATAAATAATTCGCGGCCGCGTTTCCTCCTTTCGATGCTTCTCAGAAAAGAAGAAGGTAATTATCCTCTGGGTATGCTGCATTTTGCAAGATTATGTTCGCAAATGGAAGGTTTCTTTTAAAACACAAGGTACATAAAAGCGGGTTTTATGTTACTCGTTCCGTGTATCCGTGTAAGTAAAATAATACGTGCTCCGGGTTTTTTCCCTTTTCTCGGCCAGTGCCAAGTTTTTACGCGCCCATGGGTACAAATACTTAGCGAACCGGCCATTCCTTCGAACATGAAACTATGAATCTAATGAATAATATCAGCCGTGTAAGAACGGAGAGCACATTTTTCCCCTGTTTGAGAACTTTTATAATTAAAATCTCCTGGTGAAGCGAATCAAAGGCAAAGGTATTTACATTTCTTAATGATTCCCCGCAAGAATGGCCGTACATCGTATTTTCAAACTGCAATTTTCGAGCAACCTGCTATTATAAAAAAAAGTGCCATTCTATGCTTAAAAAAGAAGATATAAATAAAATCATAGGATTATATCATTAAACGCAATATACTCCCAAGAACAAAGCAATAAACGCAACAAAGAGATTCATTTTTCTTCCACCACGATAATTAAAACTTACATACGAAACAAGTTACGTATAATAACTGACACGAAATTTTAAAATCCACTCTACAATTCGCTGGCAGCTATCTCCCTTCAGCACTGCCTTCGTATCACGATGGAATTTTCCAGGGGAAAAAAAATATTAGGCTCTCCAAATATGTGTCAAGAATTTCTTAGGATATAAACGATGTCTTAAGGAAACTCGCGCAAAGGCTACTCCTGGATGGTAATACGGAAGAGCGAGCCGGCACCGCGTTCTCGTCGTGCCCAAGTTATTCATATTCATCGCGGCGCGATACAAAAGTTATTCGACTGGGCCGAAACTTTGGCGTACGTAGTTAGCCAAGAACAAGTAACATCCGCATAAGAAAGAACTGAGACGAGTCGCCATAAGATAAGCCCCGGGGTAACTTTAATGTCGTCGACGTCCGCCTGACTGGAAGAGATGGCTCTCGGGAGACAATTAAAACCGCGACACTTGACAGTCGCATTCCGAAAGTTTCCCCAACCGCGAAGTGCACGGTGAATGCGCCCGGCTATCGAGCTCAAGACCGAGTTAAGAACCGATGCATTCCGCCGTGCACCGCCGTTTCGATCCGCACAAGTGCCTCCACGATCCATCGACAGCTTTCGCGACGCGTCGAAAGGAAAGCGACGACGAATTAACGCGCAGCAAGAAAACACTGGACTCGATCGATCGACTCAACGTGTAATTCGCATCCGCCCGATATAAAACGCGGCTTTGACACGGACCACCGAGTATGACCCGCAGCATACATTTCGAGTGCATTATGAGCCATGCTCACCGCCCGACATACTCGTCGACACGTCCTCCCGGACGTTTGACCCGTGTCTGATTTTCCCACGATCGTAAAATTTGGAAATTCTCGAAACGATGAATACGACAGGGCTCCAACCGTGATCCCGCGCGTTAATCACATCGCGGTTATCGAGTCCTTTTACAACGTCCATAATGCTTCTGCAAGACGCTTCTCCTCCCTCGTTTTTCCCGAAATATTCCAAAATCGATAATCGTACCGATCACACGGCGTCGACTCCGCGCGCAAAGTGTTCTCTCCTCCATCGCGCGAGATCGATGCTAAAGGACGGAAATTTCTTTCCCCGATTCAAGGCGGGAAGACGCCTCGTGGGTAAACCCCGATTTCCATCCATCAAGCGAGGGAATAATCTCCTTCTGTCGTTATGATGCACGAGCTCGGCGCAAGCCGGCGCGCTAACGCGGCCTAATTCGCTCCGATATAAACTATAAACAGCACCGACAGTCGGCGGAATTAGCATTGTCCGATCCCGGCGATAGCGCCGGCCCATAATCTACGACCTCGCGACGCTAATGAACGAATAGTTTTTGCCGGATGTGACCCGGTTAAGATTTATGCCGTCATAAATTCGGCGCACAATGCTCCGCGGCTTGCATCCGATAAAAATCCACTCGTACGCCCGAACGTTAAATGCGTTCGAACATTCATCTCACGTGCAACCGCCGCCACCGAGCGGCGCCCTCTCGCCGCCGCCCCTTTCTGCCGACCCAACTGCGGATCGTACGGTGCACGCGTCGACCAGCACGCGACAAAAGCGCTACCGGATCGGCAGTGTAAGAAAATGAGAACGTGGGAGAACAACCGTGCGATAGGCTGATGGAAGGAGGAGTGGCGTAGGGTGAACCAGGGTGGTGTTTCTTGGATCGAGACTGGGATTTTTACTTGGGCTCGATTTCGAATCACGACCTCGCGGAGACTTTTCGCGCGATATAACCATTCGAGTCCCAGACGGTATTGAAAAAAAAACCGTCGAAGAATCCCAAAGAGCGCAACCGCGCTTTCCCTATACATGTACGAAAATACCTGAGCAGCGCGATAGCGTTTGTTTAATTGACCTATTGTTTTTTCTGCCTATTGTAAAATGTACTATTTCCGTTAAAAAGGAGCTGTGCGATGTAGCTGAGCGCTCGACTTCGACGATCCGTGACGCACTATTGGTTGTCCACGATGCTCGAAATGCGCTGGCCTTTCTCGACGTAAAATCTGAACGATCGCGCTGCTTGGGACTCAAACGGATAAAGATCGAGCATGGAACGATATATACGCGCGATGAAGCTCAGCGTGGTAAACAGGATGTTTAGCAGAATGCAGAAAGTTCGAGGTCCACTTTAGGCTGGTTTATGGGTCTAATCGCGAAGCTCCGTCGTCCGAATATCAGCTCCAATATGACAAGCCACGCTCGGAGAGTGGGGACCCAACGCGGTGCACTTTCCGAACTCTAATTAAAACTCTTATAATCGTCTTTGTTCGAGAATTTCTCCAGGGTCCTAATGAATATAAACTTTGGCCTTGTTTCTTGTCACGTGCTGCCAGCAATAACAACCGCATCGACGCCCGCCAACTGTTCGCCGCTAATTACTTTGGCCGAAAGTAAATCGAGTTTTGCCCCGAACTCGCCTTAAGTGTCCCGAAATAGCTTTATCCCCCGGCATTCCACATTACCGATCGAGATTAAGAATCTGGCCCGTTACTCGTTCTCGCGCTGCCAATGTCGCCCTTCGCGACCGCTTCGTCATTTACCTTTAATCCCTCTTCTCCGCCCGTCGATCAAACGAACCACGCTGATTCCATTAT
This sequence comes from Ampulex compressa, assembly GCA_038496175.1. Classification (NCBI taxonomy): domain Eukaryota; kingdom Metazoa; phylum Arthropoda; class Insecta; order Hymenoptera; family Ampulicidae; genus Ampulex; species Ampulex compressa. The sequence continues at coordinate 382,862 of JBCFXI010000042.1, read as the reverse complement.
ATCGAATTGCGGGGAGCGCAAAAAGCGAGCAGAAACAAAGCGGATCTCGTAGGGAACACGGTGGCTCGATCGTGTCCCAAGAGGATACAAAAACGGGTCTATGACTATTTATGCCCGGTGAAAAAAGGAGCGCTAGCCGGCGCCTATCGGGCCGTACACGCCATGGCCGAATAAGGGGTAAAAATAATCCCCGTAGCCGAGGCTCGGACGGAATAATTTTCGTTCTGCGCGGCGCTTTTATCTCGATGAAGCCGCGCGGGGTGGATCGGCGCGGAACAGCTCGGGCGTAACCGATTGTCCGCGATTGATTTCACGAGGAGACGCGAATAAACGAGAGGCGAGGCTCACCTGCTGGTTCAATATGTCCCACATTTGAAGGGGCGGCTCGGCTTCTTGGTTCCGCGAGGTACGCCTCGGCTGCGCATCCCTTTGCACCAGATAGAGCGGCCTTGATCCTCGAACTGCTCCGTGATCGGGAAGAACACCGGCGGCCGATACCGGTTCCTCGACGTGATATTGCCACACCACTTGCATCGTGTCGTTCTGAAACACAAAGGACGATGCCGGAGTCAGGGCTCGCTCCTCGTTCATCTTTGTTATCGAAAAATATCGGCCGAGGCAACTTGCCGGCACAAAGGCCGTCTTTATCCTCTGGGCACCGTGGAAGTTGCAGCTTTCGAAAAAACCGATTCCCTCTGGCCCTGTGCTTAAATTCCAGGGGATATTCGCGTTTAACGACGATAAATCCGCTTAACCGTGAACGTTCAATTCTTCCGCCCAGTTGCCCCCCCGGCCGCGATCTTGATCTTTATGAAAAATATTTTCTCTCTCGATAAACGCGCGCTATGCGTATATCCCTGGCCGACCGCGGCTTCGGTATATCGATATCGATGCTTGCGCGGTCGATGTCCAAAAGGAGGATTATTTAATGAAATACGCAACACGTTCACTCGTGAAATTGAAATATGATTAATCTCCCGCGTGAACGAGGGAGCTGCAACATGATGCGGAAATAAAATGAAGGATTATTCTTTATCGTTATGCCCGGGTATTTCGTATGAAAATCGTGTCGCCCCGGAGATTCCTGCTGAAACGCTAATAAAATTCTCTCGGCGGTTCGACGCACAAGATATTCAACTTGAGTCGATTACGGTTTATAATGGAGTACCGAATAACACGAAGCCGAATAAATCTCGTTCGAAGGCTCCGGGGCACGCCTCTCGGAGTAATATCTCCAGGACGGGATACTTTGTGCGGGATTTATCGCGATTGGATTATATCGAGAAGTTCGTATCGGATAGACGCATTTATATAGGCTCAACTGCCTTTTCCTGGAAATTTCCCCGACTACAAGTGCTCCAGTCCCCGCAGCTCGGCGCCAAACGAGGAAATAATCGGCACGAGGTTTGTTTGATCACCGGCAAACGTATGTGATTCGTGGGTAATTTTTCGTACCGAGAAAAGCGAATTAGTCTGGCAACCGATCGTAGATATTGAACGGTGTAATTCTGAGAAGCGTATGAAGTGATCGTATTTAATCGATGCAACGAAATTCAAGAAAAGTATCTAAATGATACAAAAGACGACATTCGTAATTTTATAAACGTGATCATTATTGGAATAGGATTAGAGTAATATTAAAACGGATAGAGTACTGTAATATTTTACGTTGTGCTTTTAATATGGACGATTTCTCTTCGATGCTGGAGACGAAATCAGCGATAATATAGCACGTTAATCAGCATCCGCGGAGACGCGAATCGTCAGTCGCGATAAAATCCTGGCGCGCTCGGCAAATACCGCGATTCCAAATTAACGACGGTGCACCAGATTCATTTACAATTCATCTTTCGGCCGGCGCGGCTGACCTTATCTCCATAAAGCGTATCTTTACCTGCGCTCTGGCGCCGCGCCAAATGCAAAACACTACGAGGCCGCTTTTACACCGCGGCCAACAAATTAGTACAATCTGGGTGTACGCGCATCTCTCATTAAATTTGAAATAGAATCTGGCCCTGTATAATCAGCGTAAACCGTTACTCGTGACTTTCCTCGCCTCGAGGCCGCGGAACGAACGGCGAATGACGTTTCTGAAATCTTTTTGCGTGCCAGCCTCGCGCTGCTCTCCCTGATACCGTCTTGTTAACGAGACATGTCTGCCGACGATACAGTATGGATCCGCGCCTAATATACGCGGAATGTTGGGTGCCTAACCGCGAGGATTGCCATGATATAATCACTGTCTGCGAGACGGAATGCAAGAACGCGAGGGAGACGAGGGTAACTGACTGACGATATTGACTGGCAGACGCACGAGAGCGTGGTTCCTTGCCACCAGGAGGATAAACGTTTCTGCGCATTTCATTTCGTGGCACCTCGAGTCGTTTCAATCGCGATCCGTTGGTTAATATAACCTTCCTATTAGGATTTACGCTACGTATAATTTTATAGTCGCATACCTCGCCGTGCGATCCCCGAAATAAAAGTCCAAGTTGAGATTGACCGTGCTAAGGGAACAGACCTCGCGAGCAACGGTCGATGCTCAAAGCGCGAGTAAATCCATCGGCGAGTCAAACGCCTCGTGCGCAAGGTGTGCGCGCGAATTCGCGCTCCTTCAATTCCACGAGAAAGAAACAACCAGTGGCTCTAATATCCCGCATACATCCCCGTCCACCTGCTCAGGCTTTCCCACGTCCGTACGTACGAAGAACCAATCGGGAGTATTTCCATCCTCGAAAGATTTATGCGCGTCTCCCGGGTGCAGCGCGCCCCGGGGATCAATTCCACTTTGCGGACACCAATAATCCGCGCACGTTCACGGCGGTTGTATATGCAGCGCCCCCCAAAAAGAAGGGTCGTCGCAAGGGTGGACTCGCGGTGCGCACGGCACGGGCAATGGTATTCCTATCCGGCCGCCGTGGTCGGCCTCGAAACATGTATATCGATCCGCTCTACGTGCCAAACCGAGGGTCCAAACCGACGACCACTTGCGATTTGGAACAATCGCACTTGATTGGCGCATTGGCCAGATGCAGGGCTCGTTAACGATTCATTTGCCTCGAGGAAACCGCGGGCGTCTTTGGCCAATTACGATCGCGGCACCGCGATCGGCAATTATGCCGCGCCGTGCACTTCGACGATCCCGGAGCGGGCTCCCCGGTGATACGTAAGTCCATTCGAGGACGTGAGAACCGGGGCCGCGATGCGGCAGGCCGTTTAATCGCGCGAGCCTCGAAAGGCCGGTATTAAATTAGAAATGAAATTAACAAAGCAAACGCGCCAGGCGCTTCGGGAAGGAGGGAAGGATATGGAATTTCTGCGGGCGGGATTAATGGTTAAGAATCATACGCCCCGGGCTGTTATTATATCATCCTCGAAATTTCGGGGGATAATGCGATGCGGGGAGCGCCAAAAATTGGCGATCCGCGGAACGACGGTGGCCCTCGTAATTCGCCATGGAGAAGGGGGCGGCCAGGGGCCAGAAGAGGGAATTACGTAGTCGTCCAATCGAGTGACGCAGGATTTGCAGGCTACTCACGTGTTGGCCATTCACGTTCCTCGATAATCGCCGAGGCCGTGATCCACCTCGCCGAAAACCCTCGGCCCTCCCCTCCCTCTGCCCCCCCCCCCTGCCCCTTCTTCAGAGCTCCCGCACCTACGTTTATTTCAGTCTGCCGAGACAATTGGGCGCCGTTTACCTGAATTGGATAGGTTGGGATAGGTACGGAGTACCGACCCAGATATCCCCGCAGATCGAAAGATTCCAGAGGGGGGGCCAAGATGGAAGGTCGATAGGAGGAAATGGGCATCGCGTGAGAAGCCAAGGCGGAATCACGCGATCGGTGGCCGTTCCCGAAGGGTGCCTTTGACGACGTCACGGACCCAGTCGCGCAGGCCGATTCTCATCGGCTTCCATTTCGAAAATTAAACGTGTCGTTTGCAAGGAAGAAGGCGCCCGAGAGAAGCGTGAAGTCACGGAAGGCAGAGCCGCCGCTCGATAACCGATGACTGTTCTTTCACGAAGGCCGGCCTTGCCATTGATTTGTCTCCGAACGAAAATCTTTCCTCGCAGGAAGGCACCCGTTCTTCCTCGATACATTTGCTTCGATGTATCGAGAAGGAGAGCTCTTTTATCCGTGCCCTTGATTTTTCTCGACTCGAGTATTAATAGCGTTAGCGTGAGATCCGAGGGAGGAGGTTGGAATTCGTGCGGAATAATCATCGCGTAACGTGGAAAATTTCAACTTCGATACGCGCTCGGAGGTTCTGATTTCTATTCAACGCGATTTTGTCCAAGGTTTATAACCCGGGGGGGAATATTGGGATTTTTGAAAACGAAGAGTGGAGATTCGTAAGAGCTGCTCGGTAATCGCTTCTTCGTCGCTTAAGCGCTATTCTTCGTTAAGGAACGATGCTCCTCGAGCTTAAAACGCCGAAATCTCTTTCTTCCTCGCCTCCTCCTTTCTTCCCATGAGCACGTTTATCTTAGGGGGAATCGTTGCTCGCGATTATCCCTTCCAATAGTCGTTGGGGTCCAAGGGACGGGATCCCATTCGGAAAGTTAAAGATGTCACTTGCGATGCGAGCAAATGGCCCGACCCCTCGAAAAGCCCTACTATAAAAGATCTAGCCCACGTGCTCCTTGGAATCTCGAAGTTAAGTGCCCGGACGAAAAGTATTGAAAGGGCCATCCTTTGCCAATGATATCTAATTGCATTTTTGATAACTCCCTACGAAACGTTATCGTCGAATTGCCTTCGCTCTCCGATGGAACAAAAGCACGTAGGACAAGAATGGAGGTCCAGGTATGAAAGGGAATCGTAGAATACTATATCCACTGCCATTTCCAGAAATAACGCGCGTTCCATTCGCTTTGAAGCAACGATATAACTTCCATGGAACGTGGAGTTACATTAAAATCGTACTATATCAATTTTTTTAACCAGGATTCCGCTCACGCCCGCCAAGCTGTATCGTTAAAAATAGATCCAACGAGAGTAATGACGTACGGTACAACAATATTAATTAGCAAACTCAAGAAAAAAAATATATATATATATACACATACATACATACATACACAGTGAACATGAAAAAAGTAGATATATACTCGGGGCGAACTTTTCGATCGGAAAGGTAAGTTCTGCCGGCGAAGAAAAAGAAGGAAATTCTCATGGTACATCTCATCGTTCCCCATCCGTTTCTCCCGACTGCTCTCTCGCAGCAGAGCCGTACCTCGCGATTAACCTCTTCCAGAGATCGTCGAATCCGGGGGGCGTGCTCCAATTTCGAAAGCAAAAGATATCGCTCGCTGGGAAAGCAAATGACTCGCTTCCTTGGAAAGCCCTATCTTAAAAGATCCGCGTTTCAGCACTCGGTGCGATTCCCAAGGCGGGCGCAAAAATTCAGGGAGGAGAATGCTCGAGCACGTAGCCCGCCGGGGCGGCCCTTCCCTAATAATGTTCGAGCCACGTTCGAATGGACGCTTTGCTCAGGGGTATCGGGACGCTCCGTGCAATATGAGCCAATATGTAGATTAAACGCGTATCCGATAACGCTAAGGAGGCGACGCGGCCGCGGGCGGGGCCGCGAGTAAATTCTCATCCCTCTCTCGATTCCTCGCGTCGACACTCACGAGGCCCCGCGGATGTCGGCCTTTGACGAGCCCCCGGGGATCGACGAGCCGTTAACTCGTTGCCTCGTCATTTTTTCGATGACGATGCGCACCAAAATCGAGGCCCGCGGGGAGAAGCGAGCGCGCATTCGGTCTCCGTTTAACGATTAGCTTCCGCGCAACCGCGCCACGATGGATACGCCTTTAGGAATCGTCCTTCCGAGGGAATATCGATCTCAAGTGGATTATCGAAAGAACGATCCGTCCGCGCTATCCTATAGATGTACCCCGATAAGATCCTTATCATCGAAGACGGGGAAGCCAATTAATTACCTTTACGCCCGATCGCGCATCCAGGTACCGATCGAAGATCCTCGTTTCTCTTTAAACTCTCGACGAGAGTATTTCGACCCGGAGCACCCCCGCGAGGACGTCTTGGTCCAGCGTGCCAAAGGGTTAAATCTCATTATAATCCTCGGGGGGTTGTTCTTCCGGGCATCGGAAGAGGTCCCTTCCGGAGGGGGCGGGGGGGGGGGGCGCGAAGCGGGCGAGATGAAAGGACGCAATCCGACTCGCTTTGTCCGCGGATTAACAATGCTCGGTGTTTAGCGGGCGACATCGACGAGACAATCGACGATCGCCGGTTCGGGGGACGCGCCTCCCTCCCGCATTTTCTCGCCGCGCAAACTTTCCTCCCCAATAAAAGCGCCCCTTTCTCGTCCCGAGGCCGAGGAGGGAAAAAAGGAAGGTGGCGCAGTGAGAGGAGGGGAGGGAAGCGTGGAAAAGGCCGGAGGAAAGTTTGTCGCCCCGGCACTTCGCGCACTTGCGCGCCCCGAAAGAAAAAGAGCACCCGAGGGGGCGGACGGACAAACCAATAGACGCGATCCGAAAGTACCGCTAGCAGCCTCTTTCGAGGCAACGTTAATTGCTTCCAGTACAAAAACTGAGGTGGGTAGTTATCGACGGCTCTGTCTGCCCCCCTCCTCCTAACCCGCCTTCCCCGTCTTCTCGCCGAACGTGTTTGCAACTCCGATAGGGAAAACTAATATTGAACATTCCAAAGTAGAATGCAAAGGGTGCGACCGGGTAGCTCGCGGCTCCGGAGCTCGTGGTGCGGGGCTGGGGGCTGGGGGAGGAGGAATGAGGAGGGGATGAGAGAGAGAAAGAGGGGAGGGGGGGGGAGGGGCGAAGACGGAGTCGAACTTGAAAGTTTTAAAAAGCAATTAAGGGCTTCAAACTTTGGACGCTCACTTCCACCGCTACAAGCCCATTCTTCCACCTCGGCCCTTATGCCGGCCCGTCGTCGTTGGCGTTCCTCTTCGTTGGGCCCCGAAGGAGGCGAAAAAAAGCGGGCTATCGTCGTCACCCTCGCGGAATGGTGTCTTTGCCAGCCCCTCGGGGAGTCCTCCCGCAACGCCTTCATCCCCTTCCTCCTTCCTCCTCCTCCTCCAGGAATCGGGAGAAAGTTCGGCGCAAACCGAGGAAAATTTACGCCCGTATCGTGCGACCCAGTCACGCTGGTAACACGGATACTACGGTCCCGATGCCACGTATCCGATACGTTTTCGGTTTTCGACGAGTTTGAATTAACTAGTTTTAAAACTATCGGCCCGACCACTGGAAACTTTCCAGGGATCGATAGTTTTTATAGCCGCCACCGGTGTTTTCGTGGGATTAGCCTCGGTAATATCTGGCCCGTAACTTACGCCCCCGTCGTTTTACGTTCGACGTACCAGCGCGACGGCGGTTCGAGCCCGATATCCCTCTGTCCCGAGCCGGATCCCCTTAATCTCCGGGAGTACGGTATGGATATACCGCGGAGAGAGAGAGAGAGAGCGAGCGCGCTCGAAAAAGGTCCGAGGTTAACGCGCGAGGTTTAAGCGCGGGGACCTTAGAAAGCGCGAGAACCGAAACCCCGTAACCCTGTAACTCGCCTGAAATTTATGCCGCGAATTATGCGCCTGAATTTATGCCTCCAGTGGTTTAAAGTATTAAGCACCTCTGTACGCGCGTCCTGTCCGCTCTATCTTGGTAGGTACACACCGTGGGATTTGTGGGAGGACTTGTACCTTCGCGCAGCCCCTTTTCTTTTTTTCAGCTCTTTGACGGAAGTCGAGCGCTTTATTTCCTCCTTGCTCGCAAAGGGAGGGCTTGGAAACGAGGTTTAAAGGTGACACCGAAACCGGGAGGGAATCGGCAATCGTTCGGGCGGCGCGATCCGCGCGGAGCATCGAATCAGTTTTCATCCACTCGGCATTCTCAAAGCGCCGTACGTAACGTACGTAAATCTTGTAAGACTCGTTTTCTTCGTGTTGGGCGCCGGTACTTTGCGAGCGCATGTATCCACTTCGGCTGAAACACGATATGCATACCGCTCGTGGGAGCAGTCATCTGTAACGCCGTCCATTGAAACTGTCGCAGCCATGGTTACAACCTGGCACGTCTACGTCGATTAGATTCAAATTCGTATTCGAACGTGTCCCGATACGCGCGACCGAAATGTTTCACGCCAGCCATAACGGCGGGGCTGCTACGAAAACCGGATTTCTTTTTCCCTCGAAACCTCGCTTCTTGGGTAAGAAAAATATCCGGCCGTCTCTCTCTCTCTCTCTCTTCTCTCATAGAAATCTTTTATCAAGATCTCCTTGAAGATCGTTTTAAGGAAGTACAATTCTCCTGGAAGGGAAATAAGATTCTCCGTTTAAAGGATGAACCGTTTAGAGAAGAGAGTTATTTATCATTTATAAATCCCGCCATCCGTCCCGTCGAATACAGAGACCTGTCGGAGATCTCTATCGCACGGAATCGCGGCAATGGCTTATCGACGCTGTCCTATCGAAACTAACGTTCGTTAATGTTGCGCCATATTTAACTCCCCCGCCAGCGTTGCGAGATAAGTCCGCCTCGCAATTAGATACGCAGCCGAAAGGAAAGGCACGCAGGGCGCGTCGACTAATATCAACAGGAGATGAAAACATTTCATCACTCTGTATCGCAACGGGCCAAATCCCCCTTCATTTCCTCCATTCCCGCGAACCCATCGTCCCTCGGCGCCCTTTAACCTTCGTTAAGGCTAGGAAATCCTTTGTGAACCGTCAGATAATTTTAGAATCGCGTGATTAAAGTTTTCGCGATTAAAGTTCCCGCGGCCCGTGAATAATGACTTTAAAGCGTGCACGTTGGGAAAGATACACAAGCTTTCGAGCCCGGCATGGCGGGCCGCGAAATAAGCTGGATTTCCAGCGGCATCGTCCTAGAACGATATAACGGACGATCGTTCGACTTCCCTTTGCGCGACGTACCTCCACCATCTTTGAAGCGCGCCGGACCGGAAAACTGCTGGCGCTCGATGAAATTAATATTTCTCCTGACCGGACGTACTTCGGGAACGCCCGCGAACCTCTTCCTGCGCAAACAGCGCTGAAACACGCAGTCTCGTCCTCGAGTTCGAATTCTGAAGCAATTTAATCGTTTAATAACACCCGGCAATATCTGTATTCGTAAAACCAGCGGTTCACTAAGCTTCCTCCCTAAGCTCGTAAGCTTCGATGAGTAAATATTCTCTTTAGAATATTCTTTATATCTCTAGGGAATTACTCGTTGTATCCTTTCGAACGTACGGAGAAGGTATCGATCGCACGGTCGTTGCAGCTATAAAAACACGCGTGTACGTAAAGAGCCAAGGGTTTGGGTGGTACGCTTATTAGACGGTTTCCTCGACTGACTGACGAGCAGAATGCTCCTCCGGTTCCTTTAACGGCCCTTTCAGCGAGTTCCAGTGTGTAATTTTTCTTGTCTTAATGGGAAAGTATCGATCGGCCGACCCGCGAGGACCAGAAAAAGAAGGCGGGTTAACGAGATTCTATCGTTCCGCCCGGTGTACGGGGCTCTCTCCTCCTCATCCGCGCACCAGCCGATAAGCCAACACGTACGAATACTCGGTATGTACCTAGTCATTAACGAGTAAACTCCCTCGAAACTTCCGGTGAATCCCGTCAAGGGCCAGGCGGTATGACAGTGCGGCTGTGCGCCAAGGAGACTCGAGTATCCGGTTAAATCGGGAAACTCCTTCGATCGCAGACAGCCGTCGTCCGCGCGCCATTCATTGGCCTCTAATAAATCATGGATCACCGAGTTGCGGAGTGCGAGAATCGAGGAACGAAGGGAGATTGTCCGATCGGAGCTCTGGGAAGGGAATACAGGGTGTATATCTTTGAAACTAGTTTCGCGATTCGCGCCGCTCTCTAAGACCGTCGGGGGCGACGCTCCGGCGAACGATAAGATACTTTAATTGGGATCCGTCGAGAATTAATAATGCGCCCCTGGCTCGTGTTTCGGTTCGTTAACGGACAGATCGACGCCCCTGCGCGCGTGGGTCTTGAGATTAATGAAATTGCACTCAGTGGGAGAAATTAATAAAGACGATATACCCGTCGCTGAACACTAGAACTACCAGCCACTTTCTGGGCATATTTGGAACGCGACATAAGTCTTAAAAAAAAAGGGGGGAGAGTAAAGGGAAATTTTAGTAAATCAAAATGATGATCCAAATACTGTATGAGAATCATGGAAAATCTAAAAATATACATCGTTATAAAGTACTACGATTTTTTTAAAGAAACGACTGACCAGTCATTTTGACTGGTTTGGTAGTTCTAGTGTTAAAGAGTCTCGACATATAATACTTCGAGGAGATCGATGATGTTGTACGTTTCTCTGGGATAAATAACTTACCGGACAGATCGACGCCCCTGTGCGCGTGGTTCTTAATACTAATGAAAATGCACTCGGTGGGAGAAGTTAATGAGGATAATGTACGCATGGCTTGGAGTCCCAAGATACGACGCGTTACCTCGAGGAGATCGATCTCACACATTTTTCCAAGGCAATCTCGCCATTTCCCCCGTTATATTTTACGCTACGCGATAAATAAGGATAGGATAACGCGCGTACCGATCGATCGTAACCTAAGCGTATTTTATAGTACACGTGTAGGGAGTTGTAAACTATGGGATAGCGAGAGGTGAGCGCAAATTGAAGACCGAGTCGGGTCGGTAATTGAAACTAAAAGTGAACTCTATGCGCCACTTTAAACGAGGTGCATTCCGCTCAATGCGGCAGGCCCTGCCGAGTATTCGCATCGGCAAGCTTACATGCAAGTAGGTAGAGTACTTGTATAATTAACGACCTAGAAGACCTTCCGTTTTCCAGTGGCATCCAGGATCCCCTTCGGAATCGTACACTTACAGACCGGCTGCTTATTCCGGAGACGCTGAATTATTACTCAGCCTGGACACTCGACCCTCCTTCGCCAGCGTTAAGCCATCGCTTCAAATTTTCACGCTTTGCGTACAGACTCGCCTCAGTTCCATTATCCAGGAAGGCCTGGCCCTAAGCGGCGATCGCGCGAACAGCCATGGAGCTACTTTCGCCGGTAGAGAAAATCCGACGTTCGATCAAACGAAATCTGGCAATCCTCCCGTCTTCGCCGATCGTCCCGGAGAAATGTCCCGGAATGATTAATGCAGAAGTGGCGCGAGCGCGATGTGTAATAAGGTCCACCTAACGCCGCAGTGGCAAATCGTTGGAATATGGAGGACCTAACTTTTGACGGTGAGTGTCGTGCCGACGAACTGCGGAATCCCTAAGGACTCGGGAGAGTAGGTAGGGCTGGCAGACACTAAAGTTTATCCACCGTGCCCCTCCAAGAGACCATATTACTGGCTTCGGCGTACACGTAGGTCAATATTAATCATTGTCATTAGTACAGCCTGGCACGTGGTTCAAGAACACTGCCAATCCGAAATGGTTAAAACTCCTGGTTTTCGGCATTCACGTTCGCCTCGAAGGAATCCCTGTGCATCTCTCGGAGCCGATTAATCTCGAGGATCATCGAAAGAAGCGCATAAGCGTTTTATGGGACACCTGTAAACCCGGCTGCACTTGGAAGATCCTAGGGGTTAATAATAAGGCGCTCCCAATTAAGCAGCCTTATCTGGCGCTGGTCGGGCCTCCACGCTTACCCGAATCAAAGATAACCCCGTTCGCCGAAAGAGCGGGTCGTTACCGAAAACTAAGGACACCCCGGGTTTCCAGCGGCAAAAATAACGCTGGAATAAAATGGAATCCTCCATTACCGGATCCGGCGGGTTCATGCGGGGGTTATCTAAGCCCCCACCACCGTTATCTTAATGGCACTTATTGTCTTGACGTATAGTACACCTCGGCGAGCCCCCGCTTTCGGCTCTACCCTTTCTACATCTATGCGCATTAAGCTCGCAGGGCCACGAAGGCGGTAGGTAGAGAACGCCTGATGCCAGTCGTTATCGCGCGGGGAAAACCACTCTCTTTCCTCCCCCCCCTCCCCCCTCCTGCCCCTCGATCCACCCTTTCCAGTACCTTTCCTTCGACCGATCTCTCTCTCCGCCCACCATTCAAAACCTCGTTCGCCCTTTTCCTCTCGTTTCCGACGAGAGGCCTCTTCCTCCACCGCGCATGCGTGCCTCTTGATTTCAGGAAAAGGAGGCGAGATTGGCAGCGGAGCTCGATATCGCACACGTATCCCCCAACCCTCCCTCTATCTATCTATCTATCTCTCTCGCTCTCTCTCCCTCTGTCTCACTCTCTCTCTCTCTCTCTCTCTCTCTCACACACACACACACACTCTCTCGCTCCAGAGTGCCTTATCCCGATCGGCAATTAGTCCAATAGTTTGCCAGGGACACGTGGCGGAATGGCTGCCAGATCGGTATTAAGGGCGTCCCTGATTGGACGAGACCGATTCAATTCCCAGGAACGAACCGCCTATGGCCTCCTTTCGTCTCTGGCGTTCCCTTTAGCGTCTCTTCCGGCGGAAATGGACCGAGAATGCCGCCTCTCCCGCGATGTACGTGCCGCAGCTCGGCAGATACCGCACCGTCGGATGATTCGCGGTACGTGGAATCGGTTATACACGCGCTTGTCACGTTTTCGAGCCCTTATCGAATCCCCGGCCGTTTACCGGAATCGCGCGAGGCTTTTTCCCACCCCGGAGGCGCCGCCCCCGCCTTCCGTCCTACGGGTGATTTTGCTTATTTACTTTACGTTCGGCCGAGCATAAAGGCAAATGCGACGGGAGTGACGTGTGGCGCCTCGAAGGTATTCCGGTTAAATCAATTCGGCCGACAAGACGCGCGCGCGAGAGGCGAGGCGATACAGGCGCGTTGGGATCAAAGGCGAGCTTTACTCGCTGGATATTTGCCAGGGTGGGGGGTAGGGGGGAGGGAGGGGGCGGAAGGTGTTCGTCGGCATTCGGCCGGCGATAAGTACGCTTTATGAAATGCAAATAGATTAGCCCTATTGTACACACCGCGTTTGTCTACGTACAATATTAGCACGTTTGCTCTATACACGGCACTGCAATTACACCGCTTGATATTTACACGCGACGAACGCGGCCGGCTCGCGAAGCGAACCGGTTGCGTGGCTTACTTTCGGATAAACCTTGTGTCCCTACACCGTTCTGCCCTGAGATTTATCCGCGATCGGCTATCGATGCGTCACTCCGCGCGAGCCCTCGCGCCGATCGATGCACCGATCCTCCAAGCTCGTCTTGAGCTCGAGGAGAAATAACGATCACCTCGATTGTCCTCGTCGAATAATGAAAACTGCGGGGGGAGGGACGTAAAATGGGAGAGAAAGGAAAAAAGCTGGTTGTGTATCCCGAGGAATTCGCCGCATGCGGAGAAAAATGCGGACCAAACCTGGTACGTCAGATTGGATAGAGTTAATGCAATTGTCACGGTCGATCCGGCGAAGGTCCTATCGGCCAATCGTTTCCTCCCCCCTCTTTCTCTCTCTCTCTCTTGCACCTTCCTCTTTACTCCCTGCCCATCTTTCTCCTTCTCCGTTCATTTATTTTTCACCCTCCCACCCACTCGCTTTTTCCGCGAAATGGAAAACTCGCTCGATGCTTTCCACGCTCCGATACGTAAGCCCGGGAATGTGCAAATCAGCGTAGCCCATACCGGGCGTATTTACAGGGAGGTTATTGAAGGCGGTAAACGCAAAGGTATACGTCGATGCGAAGAGATGCGAGAGAGAGAGAGAGAGAGAGAGAGAGAGAGGGAGAGAGAGAGAGACCGCGAAACCGATGGGAATAGAAACGCAACCAAAGAGGAGCGCAATGAGGAAGAGGCATTAAGCGTGTGGAAGACGAAACGCGAAACCCAATGCCTTATCCTTTGAGAACCTTCAAAAGATCGATCCAACCATTCCGTGGATGGATCGGTATTGGCAAACCTCAGAGTGCCGAGAAGAACAAGATATAGGCCAAGCTGTGGCGGACGAACAAGTAGCTGTTGGAGGATGAAAGGGACGGAGCTACTACGTCTCTACGGTGAAATGCCAGGAATCGGACATTCCATTCTCCCTCGTTATATGCATCAAACATGAACGACGAAAATGCCGACACGGTAGCGAAAATTCGATTTGTCCGAAGCCAATTCTTGGAATTTAAGATACCCGATGTTTCTAGGCCTCGAGTTTGGAACGAGAAACCGTGCGAAGCGCGCGATAAGATATGGACGCGTATATATATGCTCAGACTATTATTACTTTTCTTCCAAAGTCTGATTTGAATCAAAGTAAAAAAAAATCTAACAGGATCAATGGCAGTAAGATATTCAGGCATCGGGTAAAAAGTTCTGGGTATAACAAATGGTACATTAGCCCACATATCGGCGAGTGTCGACGGCATTTCTGCTTCCTATATACCCTTCGTGATTATAAATTCCAATCTACATATATCACGTTCGATATTCGAGCAGGTTAAATAGGGCGACACTAACGGATGCTAATGAGAATGCGTATCAATACGTACATGCATATGTATCATAGTGAGTGTCGCGTACCTGTATACAAAGCGTGAAACGAAGCGAGGTTAAACTATGTTAATAGAGCTCGTAAAGAATCGTGGATAGGATGCAATAACGCGAATCGCGGAAACGCGCGGAATATTAAATGCGCCATCGAATCAAGATGAACAGTTTAAACGGGACCGCGAAGGACAAGGTATCCTGCGGTATGCAAGAGAGCAAGGGGGCAAGTCTTTGTCCTGAAATAGAAGCAAGGAATGGCGTGGAATAGCGTGGATTTCGTGGGGATGCTGGGATTTTGTATATGGAGGACGAAATTGAAGATCGAGTGGAGAATACCGGAAGAGTGGGTGCCACTCTGCAGTGCAAACGGGTGTATTCAGTCCGCTATATCCTTCGCGTGTAAAAGGAAAATAGAGGTGGCGCTCTCATGTACACACACCCGCACACATATCCAGGGATGCGTGGAAGACCAGAAGATTGGTGCAACGAATAAGCTGTGTAGTAGGAATGGAATATGCTCGTGCTCCTATCACGCCGTTGCCACACGCCATGGCGCGATACGATTCAGGAGTATTCCGGTGACGATTGAATTTGAGCCGAGAGAGATTAGGATAGCCTTGTCGATCCATATATCCTCAGGGCGATTGGATTTTTATCCAACGATTTAATATAAGCGGATCGTATAATAACGCGAGTTATGCTGGCCTCTGCGAGCGGCCCTTGTAATTGCGATCGCGTACGATTCGTGTTCTGCGTCTCGAAAGCAGTTACGTACGATCAGCTAAATACCCTTTTATTACAATCATTGGAAATTGTAAACTATATCAAAATCCTTGGTATTTTAATAATGTGAATAGAAAGAAACAATAGCAGCGTTAATAGTTCGCGTTCACGAGCAAGCGAAATCAAGGACCGCGGAGAAACGTTCCGAGGAATCGATTAAAGCAACAATATTTCCCAGCGTAAAAACCTTGAATAGAGGAATAATTACGTGGCAACCGTCCCTAAGCTGCCCTCGTATCTTTTCCCCGTGAACCCAGCGCGAATTATCAATACGTTAGCAACGAATTTCACGTTTCCGTACTATTAACGTGCCAGAATTTATCGCGCTTTTCGCGTCCACGAAGGCCGGATGAAAATGGGCCGCGAAACGCCCATCCGGCTCTAAATAAAGCCGTCCGAATGTAGCCGGAGTTCCAGAAAAGCAACGAACGTACTCCGGCCCGTGACGTTTGACTGTCTGTCCCCGCGCACGTCACATTCCGCGACTATCGCCACTTCTTGTTTCCACGATATTATTTTCTGCCTCCGACAGAATCGACAAAAGGCCGCGGCTCGTGCATCGCAACGGAAGAGACAGCGCGTCCCGGATACCCCGATAACTCCGGGAGCCGTTTATAATTTATCTACAAAAGCGCATTCTACCGGCGGTGCCTGCATTAGCGGAAAAATAAACGTGACACTCCTGCTGATACGGCGCACAATTCAATTTGCGCGGTTTCTGCGCGTGTCGCAAAGCTGCGCGCATAAATCATACAAAATCCTCCAAGTTGTAACGTTATTAGCGCCGTCACCCAGAGCTATCGTTGCTGACGGCTTTGGCACGTTGGTAATTCGGATGATTTGCATGCGAGGAGAGTCGATTTCGCGCCGCAGTTGGACCTTCTAATAGACCGTGATATATCGCGTGCGCAGCAGCTCCGACTTTTGTTCCTTCTTTCGACTTTATTTGTACGCTCATTCTGTCGTTCGTTACTCATCCCGAGGAATTTAAATACCAATTAGAAAGTGTAAGAGTCTTTCAAAAAATTGCGCAGTAACTCTGCTTTCTTGTAGATAAAAGAAACTGTGTTCCTATTCAAGAGATCATTACAGCAATGACGATCTAACCGAATGCCGATGCGACAGAAGTTCTCATCGCTTGTTAGCATTGCGCTTCTCAAAGAGGGGCTTTAAACCATCTTGAAATGACCGACATTGCGAGCGATTATTACGAACCCTGATGCACGAAGGAAATTCGATTCCTTTGGACACAGGGCCGATTATCCTCCCGTTCTACTCGTGACTCATCGAGGCGCGGCTGAGCTTGATCGTACTATAACATGCTTTGCACGATTTATTACCATAATCGTAATACACGGCGATTGCACCGTCCTTCCTATTACATCGATAGTCCCCCCCCCCCTTCCTATGGATCCACAATTACGGATTGCACAAGGCCACGCAGCTTTTCGAGCATCCAGAAACGTCGCGCATCGAGCATGTCCTTCGCGGATACGGATTGGAGTGGCCAGGCGCGCATGCAGCCGCGGAGATCGTTGCAATATGCAACTTGGCTTCGCCATTTCTTCCCCGCGCTTTTGCGCCGTGGCATCCAATCGGTGGCCCACATTTCCGCGGGACACTCGTCGGAGCGGCCAGGATTTATACGCGCGCAACGACGTAATGTTCACGCATCTGTGTCAATTTACGTCCGCCGCCAGTTTGTCATCCGTACGGACCGAGAGTTCCGCCCGCGGTTGCCCTCGTGCTTCTGCCTAAACAATTAGCAGACATTTTTCGAGGTTCACCATAGGCCACGAGCCTCGTCCTCTCCCCTCCTGCGCATTGGCGCGAAGTTCCCCCTGGGCCGGGGAAAAAATTCAAATCCCCGGGGAGGATCGTAATTCCAGTCACGCTCGGTCGACATTCGCCAGAACAGCTCGAAGCCCGTGGTAAGATGAAAATCAAGTGGAACCGCTGGAGGTTTGAGGCGAATCGGCGCCGATGTAAATCCACCGAGGGCAAATTAAACGGAGGGAGGAAAAAGAGTGTGCCCTCGCTTACCCGTATCTAGGCTAGCGAACGTGACTCGAGGCGCGATTATACTTCCTCGAGGTTTACGCGATATCCTCGCGCAGGGCGGGGATACGATATGCGCGATAACCCGGGCGCGGAAGGAGGAAAGAGTTGTTCAGCCGTAAGTTAGCCGAACTATCGCTGATTCCGAGATATTTGCTCGGGATTACCCCTTCGTTTAACTTCCGTGTGCTCGAGGAGTGGTTTGCCGTGGGACAAGGGAGTACCGTGACTGCGCGGTGAGAAGGAGGAGGAGGAGGAGGAGGAGGAGGAGGAGGAGGAGAAAAAGCGAAGAAGCCGGAGGTGGAAAGACACTGGGTGGAGAAGCAAACGTCGGTACCCTCTGGATACGATGTCGCCTTCTGGAGCCGCTCGAATGTGTCGAGCGTGTAGCGGAGAGCCTGCGGGGGAAGATAGAGGTAAAGGAAGAAGTTGCAGAGGTGGAGGAGCAGAATTGGGAAGTGGCGCGCGAAACTTCAATGACAACTCCGCTTGGTCTCCACGGGTAAGCGAGCGGACTCCCAGTTCTCAAATAAGAGGAGCACCGAGGGTACGATAAGTCTTCTGTCTGTTCGCCCGGAGTATGCTCCTAGGCTACGTAGTGTTTGATCGCATTGAAGCGATGATCCGATATCCTCGCGTCAAAACTTTCCGTGAGGAACTGCTCCCTGGCTCCCGCCCTTTACATAAAGCCACTGGATTTGTGAAAAAAAAGAAAAAGAAAGAAAGGAAGAAAAGAGAAGAAAGAAGGGGGAAAGGTACGGACATAGCTTCGATCGTAACCAAGTATCCTGACGCGGCCAATTTCATCTTCGACCGGGACTTTCCGTTAACTCGAATAAATCCCGCGGCTCGAGGAACGCGAGGAGAGCAAACGGCTGGAGTTTATTATCAATCGCGAAAGGATAGTGGTGCGTCCATCCTGAAGGAAACTAGAGCCGTCCGTTGGGACGGGAAGGTATTTGATCATCCCGGTGCACCGGTGCTTCGATATATCACGAGTATGACGCATATGTGCACTGGTTAGAAAACCCAATTAAATTAAAAAGTATCTCGACCACCTGCTTCCTGGTAGTATAACTCTCCCGGGATGTAGGCTACCTGCTCGGACCTCGAGTGGTCGGTATCCTAGCGCCGATGACGCGAACTCATTAAAGTAAATTAAACGTTCGAAGGGACGTTTTGCACGATTGTCCGCTTCCCTCCGGTCTGCAGCGGCATTGATCCGGCGTCTATGACTTTCGTTCCAGGGTAGGGCGGCGCATCGAGTGGCGTGCGATAGCTTGGAATAAACGCGGGAGCTTTGAACCACGGTCTTTATGCATCACGTGCGTGGAGACCGTTCTTTGTCGATCGAAGACCGGAAGATAAAGTGGGATTTATCGGCATTAGCTTCGGATTCGAAGGAAGTTCGGGTTCGACGCGAGGAACCTCAGACACGCGAGCGATGTGACAGCGATCGGAAAAGTTTTACGATCGGTCGGTAGCGGGGATTCATTAGGGATTCGCGACAATGCCGATTGGGAAGGTTGGGATTGATATATACCGCGAGAAATTCGAAATTAACTCGACGGTTCCTCGTAGCCGTTAAACGTGCCAACTCCGATTCGAGGTATAACCACGGACATAATAGTTGCATTATCGCTGTCGGCTGGTATTTCCTAGCTGGCATTTAGGGCCGATGCGATCGGACAGTTTAAGCGGCCGACGCTTAATCGATCGACACGAGGAAGTTATTAAAGAGATCGGAACTATTTCCCCGCAACTTCGACGAAAATCTCCTTCGACGCAGGCGCGTCTGAAGGATATTTTGTATCCTTGAAAGAAGTTATCAATGCTTTTTTATAGTTTGTCATATTTTTTATAACCAAAGTTCGTTGGCCTCTTATCGAGCGAGAAACAATCGAACGACGAGAACTATCCTTTTATCACGTTTCGTCGATCTTTCAAGGGACCTTTTCAGATAAAATGCGATCTAAAAGGAACGATAAATCTAAACCAGTCGCGTGGACGTAAAATAGAACCAGGTGACAAGTATAGTAACTTACTTCCACGGGCTCCACGGCGAGGAAGCAAAATAGTAACTCCTGTCGGACAACGACTGTAGGGACAACTATCCACCACAGGCGCGGAAAACCGTAACTTTTTCTCGAGTATTAAAGTATAACCCAGAACTGTAGTACGTACGAAATTATATTTCTCGTGGCAAAAGAGGTTAACCAGTTATATCGTTAAAAAGAAGCGCAAGAATCTTGAAATCCGCTAGTAGCCGAGCGTAGACGCCCAAGGCTTCCGCGCACAGTGATATTTCCCCGAAATCCAGAAAACATTGCCGCGTCTAAGAGGAAACCGTGATTTAATTATCCGCCTTGCTCCAAGAATTCCCTTTTTGCGCCTTCCGTTAACCGGTTAACGGATCCGTTGTAAAACCGGTAGCCCCGCGATCGCTCCAACTAACTTACTAACTGCACTCGAGGATATACCCCCGGTGTGTATTTCGCGATGAATAGGCGCCTCTTTTCGGTCGGTACGCACGTTGCGAGCATCTGGGCGTGCCGAAATTCGATCCGCGTTTTTGTTTCTCGACATCGCAGCGCCGTGGATGTACAGCGGCGGGAGGAGTCGATGGTTGGACGAAAGGGAAAAAAGGGAGGATGGGCGCTACTGGGGGCGCGAAAAAGGGCCTATTTCGAAAAAGGGCGATGTCACGGAGCGATGCTCGTTTTAAATCTGGGCGAGTTAACGCGCAAGGGCGCAGCGGGAAAATTGTTTTCCCCTATGGACTTTATTGGGATGTTATAACGCACGGACCTCTTGCTCGTGTGTAACGATTAGGAGGACGATATGTTATCACTGTGTAGGAGAGGTGTATGTGTCGTGTATTGACAACAGGCGGAAAGAGAGAGAGATTTGGGTGTAGAGCAAAGAGATTAGAGGAAAAAAAAATTATTAACTTAGACGAAATAAAAGATAATGGTACTTCCTTATGACGAGTGATTTTCACGATGATAGGTATATTTCATTTCTTACACTCTGCACCCTTGTCTTTTTCAACTGAGAATATGCATTGGGATCCGAGTTCTTGGAGGACCGACGTGACGCTTCTTTTATTATATACTTTATGAATGGAAGGGGGTGATCCGAATCGGTGAGCCTATGACGAGCCTGTCAGCCCCGCGAAGATTAATGTCGCGTGTTTATTGCGTGCTCTCGCCTGCCCCTTTTGCGTCATCCTAGCCTCGACTTTTTACATACGGAAAGGCGATTAATTACGGTGGAAACGGTTACACCCCGATCGAGCCTAGACGCGGAATAATCTTACTTTAATCTCGAGCAGGTTCTGGATCGATAGACGAAACCTCGCTGGACGCCAATTAAAGCTGGACTGAATAATTAAAACAATGAGACAATAAAGTTATAATATATTACATCTTATCAAGCGTCATCATCGATATTAGGAGCAGGAAACCTTCCGTTTCCCAAGGCTTCGTTTTCTAAATCGAAAGGAAGGCTCGAGGAAACACCGTAGCTCGTGGTTGAGCGTATTTTTCGATCAGGAAGAAACTCGTAGTGGCGCACGTCTGGCGATATGGATGATCCAAGAAAGGAGTTCCGTGAGAATGCGGCTTAAAATTGCATGACCACACGGCACTACCCTTTCGGCTATTTCCCCGTCAAACGTCCGGAGCCGGCCGCAAAAGCCCCGACCCTCTAAATACGATCGCTTCCGCTTTACATTAGCTTATTTTGTATGCAGCTAATTTACATGTCTAACGGCCACGATAAAATTGGTTAACGCTGTTTCGAGCTTGCGAGCGAACGCCACCTAATTTAAGCTTCGGTGTAAGCAGTTAAGCTCCGTGGCCGGTTTGCAATATATATAGACGCTGTTTAATGGCATCGAACTTGTCTGTGTTTATAGGCTGGCCCGCGCGACCACTACGGAACTCGAATTAAAACCTGACGTACTTCTAATTCAATTGCAACCTGATGCTCGAAGCTACGGTAATAGATCGTTTCGGAAATCTATTTCCGCGACCACTCGGCGCGAGTGACCTTAAACTTGCGCGCCGAACTCATAACACAGCCGTGCGCTGAAATTCAGGGCCGAAAGTTATTAACCTTTGGCCGGTATACCGGGTGATCGATTGCGCGAATAACAACTGGCCTTTAGCCGACATACCGAGCGAAGTCAAATATAAATAATCCTTGGGAGAAGGAGCGATAGAGTTACGAGGCGGAAGGATGTATTTCCAGCGTCCTTCTTACGTCCAATAGTCGCTGCACATCGACGATATTTGCGGTGCAATTCTCAAAATATAATGGCCGGATATTGATTTACCGTAACGCAACCGCGGGAAGCTTTCTCCGCGAATCACCCTTTCGCGGATAATGAGGTTTTCACATTGACCCACTTCCACGCGAAATCGAATTACCAGAACATAACAAAGTGTACGTCCGCCAGAACGTCGCGAAATGTAATTTTCATCGAGCACTTTTCTACAATCGGCCCGCGCTCTGACGATCCAATTAAATCGTATTTGCTCACGCGATTTGACAATAACGGTTAACGAGTAAATAATCCGCCGACGTTTAGCGCATTTTAACGAGTGCCGAAAAAGAAGAAAATAGAAAAAAACGCTAAAGAGAAAAGTTGAACGACTCGACGAAGGTAGGGGCACTGAAATTTTTCCAGAACCCCGATTATGTCCGAAGTTACTCCACCGGCCAGAGAATCCGGATAACCATATCGCCGCAGAGCCGCGCATGCGAGATAATAATTAATTCCATAGCTCGTCCATTAACCGACAGGAATGCTCAAAGTTCCTCGTAACCCACGAAGACTTCGTTCTCGGCTATGCACTTATACGCGAGTAAGCATCCATCCGTCAGCGCTCCGATGATTATATCATGGACTTAGATAAGCGCATGCCGGTCTACAACAATGCTCCGGACGTTCAATCAGCGCTACACTTATTAACGGCCCTCTCAAATGCACCGTGAAATTCATTTCCCGGCAGCTCTTCAAAAGTCGTTTATAATGCTAAATCTGGAAAATGGGATTCGCGTTTCTGGACGAAACGTAAGCCCGGTTAATCTCGTTGTCCAGAAAATTGGATAGGTATAATAATACCCCCCCCCCCCCCCCCACGGCGCTGTCATTCCAGCGAGTAAGGATATCAGGAAAAAGTTAGAGGCCCACTATACTTATCCAATTTCTCTCGGAGCGGCGCCGATAACTTTTGTCTCGGCGCGGAAGGAGGCCTTTGTTGCGGAACCGTAGTGAACTTTCGGCGAGCTTCAACCACCGCCCGGTAACGCGTCCAACAGCTTAATCTTTAACTAATCCTTGCTCCCCCAACTCCACGCGCTGTGAGGAATTAGAGGTAATCCGAAACACGGGTTTAATGGCCTACTGCTCATAGGACGGCAAACTGAATGTTTACAGCATCACGGTTAAATATATAACCACCTCGAGCAGCTCCATCGTCCGCTCGCCTCGTCCTCTTTGGCCATAAAAAGAAAAGGCGGAGTGGTCGGGATTAACTCTGATTAAAGGCTGAATATTCCACGACGCACTCCCCCCCCCTCGCCTTACGTGGATCCAGAAATTCGCTTAGGATAAAGCCCCGGCGCCGACTTGGCAAAGTATCTTAACCACGAATATTACTTTGATCCCATCGGAAAGGTGGTGCGCGCAAAAAGCGGAATTTTGGCAATAACCGTCCGCATTGTTCGAATGGTTGGCCGCCCAGTTTGAAAACTCCAGTCCCCGTTCCGGATTCCCTGAATTTCGCCGGGTCACTTTGGGGCAAAAGATCCGCCAAGATACCGGGAACTAAGGCGAACTCGACGATGATTGGAAAGCACTCCCGGCGCAGTCGATCGCGGCTGGTCTACAAGAAAACCGTGTCCGCATTCGAGTCGATAACACTGCCGGGAGTTCTGGTATATGGCAAAGTAAATTCTCCTAGGTAAATGTCAGTTTGCAAGTCTTTTGCCGATTGGAAAACTTGGGGAGGGGCGGGGGGAGTTCCTCGAACTGTCATTAGTTACCGAGGAGAGCGTGTCCGAGGCGCGCGGTAGGCAGGCGGATTTTATTCAACCTTTCCGCTCCCTTTAACAAACATGTTGACAAGAGCTAGATTGCCCGTCCAGAGAAACGGGGAGGCTCGCAAGAGGGCCGCGAACGTAGTTCGGAGTTGTCGGCTCGTGACGCCAGTTACCGCCGCCAACTTCCGAGCGAATTTCACGAATGATCGGCTCCTCTTGCGGAATCGATTAGGTCCGATGTCTGTTTAACTCCAGCCTCCAGGAGGAGGGGAGGCCGACTCGGAAGACGCAAGGATGCTAACGAAAGGCCCTTGCGGCGCCATAATTGATAGATCGACCGATTGCGCGACTACTCGCCCCGCTCGCCTCCTCTCCATTCCGATATTCCCACGCGGTCACCAGGACTGAAGCGCATCCAGGAAAAACTGGCCTCTCGAATACCAAATCGACCCGATCCTTTAAACCCAAATCCCTCGAAGCTCAAAATTTTTCGGGTGCCGAGAGGCCGAGGCAGGACGAAAAATCCCTCCTTCGAGATCCTCGACGGCCATCCTCGCACCTGCTCGCCCCTCGAAACCCCTTTAATGATCCCTCCGCGCTGAGGAGGAGCGGCGATCGCGCCGAGGAAATAGAATTTTTCTGGATAATTGTACTCGAACCTACGTAATCTTGCGTTCAAAGCCTTCTCCGGAATCTCCTTTCCCGTTGATTCGATTTCCCGTCGCCCTGGTTACTTCCTTCCTGGGAAATCCCCCTGGCGTCCTTCGCAGGATGCGAGGAGTATACGTATCCAGCCAATAAGACCCTCGGTGCACCTGGCGACCCCCTCGCCTCTCCCAAGCGGCATCGGTCAAATTCGATTTTCCTTTTACATCCGACCAAGCCATTTCGAATAGCGATCAGTTCTACTGCCGTCGGAGGACCTCAGTCAAGTTCGCGCTGGCTACCGTGAGGCGGTAAACTAGATAGAAACGGAGAGGGAATAGAGGCGGGAACCGGGTCAGCTAGGTAATCCGCAAGACGCATCTCCCTGCTGGATACACGTACGTGCAACGCACGAGGATTTCTCGCCTTTCCTACAGCCAGCGGCGAGCCTCGTCCGTCCGACTTTCGGCATTAAGCCTTAAAATTCATTAACGGCCAACACACCGGTGAAAGCCTTCTGAGAATACCGAATCCGGAGTGGAGCTTTTTAGGAGCGTCAAACGAGGTTAGTAACCCGCTGTTTCAAAGCAAGGAGCAAACCGGGGAATATTTGTACGGGGATATCTGTCGGGGTAACAAGGAGAAATGAACTGCGGGATGAAATACAGCGTGGCGATGATAATGAGTACCTGGCTGGATTTACTCCGCGAGCTGCAGTTTGCGGATCTCTTTCGACGTGGTGGTTCTAATTAAAAATGGCAAGCGATCGTGTTTAAGGAGCGTGGACTTTGGATGGCGATTTATGATGTAGAGACAAATGTAAAACGCGTATGCTCATCGAAGCGAGCTCGAATATCTCGTTGATAAATCAGTTGTTATACTTAAATTAACTTTGATCGAACAAAGGTAACTGAGTACCAAAGGATGGACCTTATATTTAAATTATAAAGGGGACATTCATTGCACGTAATCCATATAATTCTATCCTTCAGTTGGTTCGATTCGAACTGTGATATAAAACTTACCGAAAAGTATATATCTATACATACAGAACTCTTTCATTCCATTCTTCGTCCAATAATAACATACGCGTATCCTTATAATTTATGTATGTCCAAACTTTGACTCGTGGCGCGCCGCGGAATGATCGAAAAAACGTTACCGCGGCGTGGAGGATAAAAGTTTGAGGGGCACTCTATCCGATGTATCGAGCCTTCGAAATCCACGGTGAGACGCAGAAAATTCCCAGGTAACCGGAGGAATGCCGAAGTCGGGTCTTCCACGCGGAAGTCCAGGCTTCCATCCACAACGTCGAACCCCCTTTCCTCCCGCCCTTTTCACCCCTCATCGCACTCGGCAGGATTCCCCCGTGAAAAAGGTGCTCGCGGACAAACGAGTCGGCGAATCTTCCAGGGCGGAAATTCACGGTGACGTCGATTCCGCACAACGGCCCATCGCGAAAGCCCGCGTCCTCAAAGGGGAATCCGCTGCTAAGCAGCGCGGAACTTTCTTGGCTTCCATCGTCGACGCTGGGCGCAGAGGTTCGACGGTTTGGGCTTTTTGAGCCGCCCTCTCACGCGCGCCAGGCTGAAGGGCCGCTGAAGTCCGAGCGGGATGTTGTCGATCGGGATCCTCGTTCGTACGAAGGTCCCGGGAATCGAGTGTTTTTTTTCGAAATACCGTGTATTTCTATTTTTATTCGAAGTCTATCGCCATGTTAATATATTTTATTGTTGGTTCGATACGTGTTTTTTTTGTTTCCGGTATTGTTTTTTTTTTCAGGTTGATACTGATTGAACACCTTTAGTGTATCTGGGGATTGAAAATATCGGCGTACGGCGAAAATCAATAAGTACGAAATTTGTTGTAAAGTCGTATAACGAAAAAAATACATATTGGCTAAGGGATTTGTATTGTTTTTATTTACACACGGTCCTTGGAAATATCGAGGTGCGGCCTGTGGTGAGATTCGAAGGATTCGTTGATGTTGTAAGAAGGGAGGATGATGAGCGTGAAATAATAATGTATTAAGGACAGAGAGTAGCAGGAAAATAGAGAAAGTCCTTGTCGATTCGACAAACGCCCGGCGCAAACGCGAAATGGGATATACCGCTATTTGGGACGATATAATTTATCCAAAAACAATATCAACAGCGAATGTG
The DNA here is from genome assembly GCA_038496175.1 of Ampulex compressa. Lineage (NCBI taxonomy): Eukaryota > Metazoa > Arthropoda > Insecta > Hymenoptera > Ampulicidae > Ampulex > Ampulex compressa. Next base: position 356,691 of record JBCFXI010000042.1, on the reverse strand, counting down.
GCATGGAATAATACAGGTGCGCACGGTGCTTTGCTTTGGGATATGGCCGCACCGAACTGGCGCATAGTGAAACGCTAAAGCACGGACAAGCGGCGAATATACTCTCTAAAGGCAGTCGATCGGACTTTTCGATTACATACCATTAACATCGGCGGCATGCTAAAAGGGCCCGACCAGCAATATCCGATTCAATTTCATAACGCTCGAACTTTCACGGCATCGAAGCGTACCGCTTCGTGAAATGCAAAAGACTGCGCAAACGTCCTCGCAAACCGACTTCCGTTCGTTGCACACGAAGCGCCGAAGAACCGCAATTCGCACAAAGCCTCCAACGGGGTACATCCTCTGTGGGATTTAACGACAAACAGGTCGCGACTGCAAAAACAGCGGGGCGGCTATCGAAATATATATTCGTAAATCGTAGAGGAGCAAGGTTATAATCCCACGGAAGGATACAAACGATCGATACTCTCAAAAGGTGCAAAGGTATTATTTTGAATACTTCTCTCTTTTTCCTCTTTTTCGAAGACATAAGGCATAATTGCACTTCGAAGAAAATCTTTTCACTTCGTATATTAATAAAGTAAGAAGACGAGAGATTCGAAGAATAACGCGCCTCGATTTTCGAGGCCGTGCTCGTGGATTTGCGAGGACGAGTATGGGCGGGAAATGCCTAGCGCGCATACAGGCATGCAGCATCCGAGGACCATTCCAGCGGCGTGTCATCTCCGCCATAGCCAGGCTTAATTCCGCGTCTCGTTGATGAGACTGTCTGCATAGCGGAGCAAAGCACCAGACAACCGCGTAATATTAATATCCAATCGAAGCACCGGCGTGTAAGCCGGTTACGGCCGAGTGTCGCTTAATTTGATGTTCATTCGATTAATTCGCCATAGTCGGCGCCGGGAATAACAATGGTTCGGCGAGCTGCGACCGCACAAGTATTGCCACTTAACGCCACGGTCGATATGCCGGGTGTTGCGCTTATCCGCCGAGGTGCTCGTATTTTCGACGCGACGGTTACGTCAGATATTCACCATCGATAAGTTTTATACCGCTCGTGACTACGCACCAGCGATGCCCATCGTCCGGGATCATAAAGCGCGCTGTCTGGCGCGCGCGGACGTAATGCGAATGGGGCATCAACTTTGTCCGTCCGACGAGTCCGTTGCGGTAAAGAGTTTCGCGAAACGGGAGTCACGTCGAATTTCGACCAGCTCGAAGGTACGAACGTCGAGCAACTTTCTCTTTCTCTCCCACTGATCGTACGGAGCTTGTTACTGGAGTTTTTATTTTTTTTTTTTTTCTTAACAAAGATAGAAATCCTGCTATTCACCCACGTGAGGTTTTTCCTTATGAAAGGATGAGGAAGTACGGGTGCTGACAATCATGAATTACGGAGAAGTATTATACGATTACAAGTAATTTGTGCCATTAGTGAAGCACGATGGCGCATGAGGCGCGGCACGGTAACTTCTCGTACCCGGTTGCCGACTGCCATAAAATCCCAGGCCGCGGAGCTTAAAGCAAATGGCAACACGCGCATAATCTCTTTTCTTCGGGTTAAAGCCGTACCCAGCACCGCCAAGTGGACGGCCCTATCGCGCGATCTATTTCTGAGTTAATTACCGGCGAAATAAAGAAGTAGGTCGGTCCGTCGTACGATGAGCCGGAATCCTGGGAACGAAAATTGCGATAACGAGTGTCCGAGTTAAAGCCTGCCGTGTATCGACGCCGTTTAACGAGGATCCCCTGAATTTTGCACTCCTCTTCCCTAGCATCGCTCCTCGCCCAGACACCACGCAGCTCGACTCCGCGCAGTTCCCATTAAGCGCGAACCTGGACGCGATATCTACCATCGAGCACTTCCTCACCGTCGTCTTATCCCTCCCCTTCCTCAATTTTTCTCACGAATCCGCGGAGTAATTCAGGTACGCCTAGCGCATGCGCACCGCCAGGAATTATCCTTCATATCGCGAGGTGTATCAATCAAAGGACCTACCGTGATCTTGAGGTCCCGAGGATCGCACGTATCGTATCGTCTGCTGAATCGAAGCACCGTGTGCGTCTTGTTCTCGTAACCCAGTAGCAGCCGATAGTCTTGGCTCGAGTCCATCTGGGGATCTCTGCTGGCATCCTTCACGTGTCGGTCCTGAAAAAGGCAGGGTTCCGCGTTAAACCGCTGGACGATTACGGCCTGGTTAAATGCAACCTCGATCGCGCCTTCCCGCGGAATTGCAACGACGTGCCGCAAACTGAAGCGCGTATTATCGGATACTTTACCTCCTTTCGAATTTCTACCTCGGAAAAGGCGGATCAGAATTGCAAAAAGCCCCGTAAGTATTCGCGGGCCCGGTACATTTCACTAGATAAATGCAAAAGCCATTATGAGTAATATCGCGCGAGGGGGGGGGGTGGACAGGAGAGCCGCGTTTTACCATACTACATCGCATTGTCTCTCGAAAATATTCAAGCCCCGAGGTGCCCGTCCCCGGCGCTCTTATTTCGAAATCAATAATAGAGCGACGCGTAAATCCCCCGCTTCTTTGCTGATAAAAGTAGACGAAACCGGGATCCAGGTGAATCTCAAGAAGCGACTCTCCCAGAGCCATGAGCGAGGATCGAAACGAAGCGGAATCGTTAAGCAAAGTTTCCACGACGTATAAGCAGGAGGGCACTCTTTCCCTCGGACGAAAATAAAGAAGAGCGAGGAGAGGAGAGGGGAAACCACGATGACACTCGCGAACACCGTGGCTAACCCTCTAGCCGAACGACGAGCGGAACGACTATTAACGACGATCCGGAGGCGACAAAGGGATCGTTAAGGCGCATCAGAATAATAAGCCCGATCTTGGCCAAGCGAGCAGAGCGACAAAGCGATCGATCGGCGCGAAAAGCTGGTCGGCTTCGAGGCTGGAGAACGAGGCGGCCCGTAAAAAAGGGCGGAGCGGCGTGCGTTTCGCACCGCTGTCGCGCCACCTTTTTCCCCCAAATCCTTTTTCTCCCCAAACCGAGTTTCTTGCCGGTCGATCGGCCTCCTCGGCACCGAAGTTCGTTAGCCGTCCGAAGGGAGGCTCCGAAGACAAGTTTTTCTGGCGGATTCCGTGCCGCCGCCTCGACATAATTATCCGGCCGAGGTGCCGCCAGTGCTTCGAACGATTCGGGCCCATTGTTCGATCGGGAGTGGGACTGGCCGCCTTTCTTCCCCGGTTTCTGGCGGGCTTTATTAAAATTTAATTTGCCAGCCAGGCCAGGACGTGCGCCGCGTGAGCGCGGCCAAGTCACGGCTGTTATGCCGGCTGAACGTTCTCTCTCTCTCGGCTTTGTCCCAGTTCGATGGCGTTTTCTCGACCTCGACGCGATCGACGATGAGCGAAACTCGTGCCTTAGGTGTAAACTGGAAGCTCCTACTTAACCCTTGGCCAATGGGGTTCTTTTAATTTGAATGTGGCACGCGTGGTTGGCTGGGAACATCGGTCTCGATAGCGATGTGTAAAGATGTATCGATCGAGTTTGTGGGAAGCGAAGTGTGCGAGGAAGGAATTCGATGGTTACAGTGTTTAGGGTTTGAGTACGAGAGATCACTCTTATATCCTGCGAATTGTACTGTTTTTTTCCAGCGATTGGTTTAGCTGAAAAGCTGTTTGTGCTCGAGAAGCGACGCGTAATAGAATGATGAGGAGAGAAGAGGCGGCGAACGCCTCGATTGCGAGTGAAAGCTTGAATCAAGTTTGGGCCGCGACTTCGAGCGAAGACTCGAACAGGTGCGACGTACGAAGGACTGATTGGGAGGAAAGTATAAAGTGGCCGTAATAAAAACTCCCGACAACGAATGTCCAGAAAGAGATAGAGAGAGGGAGAGAGAGAGAGAGAGAAAGAGAGAGAGAGAGAGAGAGAGAGAGAGAGAGAGCCTGGCAGTGTCGAGGGTGTAAAAAGTGGACGCAGGTGGAGAAAGAAACGGTGCTGCTTTATGCCACGAGTCGTAAAACTGCTTGAAATTTTGATACGATCCACGGCATTCTCCTTTCATCGTAATAAATTTAAACCGCTTTGCTGTTTCGTAATATTAATCTTCGCTACTTCGATTTACGTGGACGCCAGATTATATTTTCTATTTATATACTTTTATGAATTTTATGCAGAGCGCGTTATGGATAAAGGATATACGTTTAAATGTTTATTTATTATGCTCGTGGAACGAGAGTGGTGTACAAATAAAACAAGGTCTTTTAGCATTATTAAAATTGATCAAAATTGCAAATAATTTTCTATCTGGTAAGGTAAAATATTTTTTAAACGAATGAAGAACTTCCAATTTTACGTATTCACGATAGTCGTATGCTCTTATGGTAATGGCATGCAGCATAGGTATGATTTCCGTATCTGTATCAAACGACGAAGAGGAATTCGAGTACTCGCACGATAAAGGGCAATCGTGCTTTGTCTTGAGCGCGCTGCGACGTAGCTTTGAAATTCAGGCGAGCCGATATTGCTTCCAGGTTTAACATTTCGGTAAAGCCTCGAAGGAAGCACACGAGTTGGTAGTTAAAACCTACGTGGCTTTGTCTCAGAAATGCATCGAGGGCAAAAAGTTTTCATACGGCATTACGAAAAATCGTCGGCTTTCAATTATTCGTTTACGTCAATATCGTCGATGCTTACTGCGGTTTGAAATGGACCGATAATATTCTAGAATTAGGATTTTGTTAGATACACTTGCGTGTTCAAAATTTTAAACGCGTATTATTATTCGATACTTGGTATTTCTATTGTTATTTGGTAGAAATATTGTTGCCAGCCTTATAATTCGTGCGATCGATGTTGAGAATTAAACGGACGAATAAACGAAAAAAAAACGAACTATCCTCTCCGGAAAAGTCGCAATGTGTCTCTTTCCGGCCGAAGTTTCTCAAGACTCCATGAAGAAGTGGACACCGTCCGCCGCGAACAAATGAGCCTCGAAATCGCGCAGTGGCGATAAAACGGACGGCGCTGGACGATAAACTAATAAATAATTTTCGGCGCCGTCTCGCGCAACTTCTTCAATTTCCCCTCGTGCGTCGGAAGCCCGACAACATATCTTCCTCCCCTCCGCGCCCAACAATTCACCCCAGGACCCAACCTCGCCAGCAACTTCGCACACGTAGAATCGATGCAGTGGATAGAGGAAGCTCGGACTTCCGCGAGAGAGAAAAAAACGGGTTTGAATCCCGGCCGTCATCCGTGGATTTTTCCATGCAATATGTATACCGCGGACCAGGTGGTTCGTAACCCGCCTCAACCTTTTCGGTACGCGTGTCGCCGGTAGCTTAGCATGGCTCGCATATCAACTACGCTCGACGACTTTCAAACGGTCATCCAATAGTCTACGACTTAATCCTATTGTACGTATATATCTTCGATGGATCTTCGATGCGTGAAATTTACGTAATCGTTCAGGTAACTAGTCGTCCTTAGACAAAATCAGAGGAGTACATCATCCTACATTAGCACTGGCAATCTCATATTGTTTGGAGATATAACATGGACTCATCATCGTATCCAATTATTTCAATCGAATCACTTCGCACAACTCCCATCATATCCAGAGAAACTCCTCCTGCAGACCATCGATCATTTCATCGAATATCAATCCCACCGCGTCATCGACGTCCGCCCATCGGTTCTTAGGAAACAAAGATCATTGCTATTCCCGTAACACGCTTGCGAAAGGCACGAACGATGGATTCTGGGATAATTGGCGATATCCCCCGACGTTGGGGCACAAAGGTACAAAGAGCCGTTTCGAGGATACAAGAAGGAGTACGTGGCGCACATCGAGGAGGCGGCCGCGTGCGTTTGTTGCGAGAGAGGAGAGGCGGCCGCAAGACGATAAAAGGAAATCGGATCGAGGCACGTACGGCAATAAACCAGCGGATATACAGTTTTCCAGACCGGCGGCAGGTCCTTTCCGCCGTGGAAATCGCTTCCGCGTAATTGTCCCTCCTGGCCGGTGTGCGACGCGTGTTTATCGGCGCGGCGGCACAAAAGAATGCTCGAGCGGCCGGTAATTATAGAAATTATATCGATGCCATTCACGTGGGCCGCACAATGGCCGGCAGAAGCGCCGCGGTAGGAACAATTGTCGGCGTTTAGCGGTTTTCCGCTTGGCCCGACGGAAAAACAGAGCTGGGAGGAGCGGCCTCGATAGTGGGACGCGGGTTTAACACTTCCTTTTTTCCTATTCATTTTCGACACCGACCGTTAGGGTCATTCGACTCAGGACCTACCCTTTAAGCTGACTTTCGAACCACCAAAGTATGTGATACATATCTAGAAAAACTATCGATACTGGACTGGATGGAAACTCGGATCGAGAGTCCAAGCTTCGATTCAATACACCACCGCAGCTCTCGTTTACCACTCGAACCCGTCAGTCAACGATGACCGACAGTGAACTTTCCATTCGAGTCACATCAGTCTCCATCCTGACCATTCGAATCGTCTCCAATCCTCTCCATCCTCGATCCTCCGCGCGTCGCTTCGATAGTACACGGCAGTCCTTCGGGTGGTTTATTTCCACAAGTGCACGTGTCCCGCGGCGTAATTGTCCTTTCCGTTCCATCGGACACCGTGGCTCACGTTCAGTGCATCATGCGTGAGACCTCGCAGTGCAGCGGCCGGTGTCGCCCGGTCGTGCACGCCGCCGAAGCCGATTCCGCATACTGAGAAATTATAGCAATTACGCCGCCCCAATTCGCAGCGCGTATAATGCCTGGACGCGGCATCATCGCTGACTGCGGAGCGCGGTGCCTTCGCTCGTCCCTGGCCAAGTAGCTTCGAGCCAGCGGACGACTAGAGCGGCCGATTAGAAACGAGGTTAAATTGGCCGTCCCTGCAAATATCCGTGCGGTCACGCGTCGGCCGTGCACGAACAAACGAACTCGCGATCGTCGGGCGGAAAAAGGAGGACGTGAAAAATTAATGCATGCCGGACTTTACGGCCGTTAATTTCGGATCGTTAACGCGTCGACGTCGTCGCGGCTTGTAACAACGCTTCGTTACTCGCGGGGAGCGGCAGTGACAGGCGCGGGAAAGGAGCGTTTACTTTGGCGAGAGGGGAAAACGATAATAAGTTCGAGGGAGGCGGGGGGATGGCGACTCGTGCGGAGAAACGCGATTATCGAAATGCTCCTCGGCCCAACGACGGAACCGGCCGAGACGCCGGGTCCCGCGCAAAAAGTTCCCCGAGGAATAATAACCCGCAATTACGCTGCCGGCGCCGCGAGGGAAAATTGGCTAAGAAGTACGGTACTCGTCGGAGGTAAATACGTGTTTCCCGGTGCGTAATGGCCCACCGTCCAGCAGGTGCTAATTTCTGGCAGCCGCGCCGCCGATTTTGCATACCGGCCGATTACGCCGATGGCTCGTCGTCGGCGGTATCGCATAACGGAGGCTGGCGGGGGAATTTCCGCGGATGACGATTATCTTTGGCAGCTCTGCTCTTCTCTCGATCCCTGTCGCTTGGTTAACAACTCCCGATGAGCTACGGTGGTGTAGTGGATAGGTGTGGTAGAGGCTTAGACTGCCACGCGGTAGTTTTTCTATGTGATATGTATACCGTAGTTCTGGTGGTTCGGAATACACCTTAAACAGTAGGTCCTAGGCCAAATGACCTTAGCAGTCGGTGTCGAAAGATGAATTTAAAAAAAAACAACTTCCAAGACCACTCGTCTAGCCAGACGCTGTTATCTGAAGTCGAGGCTAAAACGTTTGATCAAAGTACCAATATACCGGTACGACTCCGATATTGTAATATTATATGCTTGAGACTCGCGGTTCAAAGGATCGCAACTGTAAGAAGCGATAATGGAGAAACAGGTGTTGGACTTCTCCGATGTGAGAAGACGCTGAGAAAGTCTACTGTGGAAACGGAAGGATGGTAAAAAGTCTACGCGCCATGGAGCGTTTCAGCACCTCGTGCGCGCGTTTATTCGCAAAGGAGTTTCACGATGAGCTTACAGGGTAATAGGGAGGATGGTAGACGCGGTCGCGTAAGAATATACGACGAGATGAGCTGGAGGAGTGGTAAGTCCTCGTGTAATGAGAAAATGAGAAGGCTATGATTCCAGACGCTGTACACTCGCAACGAGATTATCAAGAACAAACAATGAGGGCGCGCGGGAGGAGGCGCGAATTCCTCGAGTCGTAAGAACGAGAGGTACAAAGAGACCCGATGCAATTCACCGAGCGGACATGAGAGCGTCTGTACTTAATGAGATCTTGAGAGCGACCGGCCGAGACTTGGCCCGAAACGGTTGATAGTCGGACGATGCGTCATGGTTCTCGAAAGTGCAGCAAGCGCTCTTTGAGAACAACGTTTTCAGCGCTGGAGAAATTACGAGTCTTTCTCGAGCGATATACGTGATGAAGCGTGGTCTATGATTTTATACGAACGATAGCTTGAATTTCTTATCAAATTCTTCTTTCGTTTTTTTTTTTTAATTTGTCGTCATTTTTTAAGTCGTCATCAAATCTTCGTCACTTTTAAAATCGTACCAGGCCAGTTAGGTCACGTTCGTCCGCGAGTTTTTATATTCAACGACCAGATTCGCGAGAGAACTCCGTGGGATTCGGTTCGAGTGCGAAACATCCACCGTGCCAGCGTGGCCCACGCGAGCGTTGTGTACACGAGGATTCGTTTTGTGCGCGATGACACGTGACGGTATTCCGCGTCCACGAAGCGATCGGTTTTACGAACGATCGCGTCAATTACGTCAACGCCCTTCACCGGGGCTAATAATCCGTTGCGACGTCATCGGCGTGGACGGTGTCCAGGCGCAACAGCTAAGAGGAGCTCGACAGGTCGACGACCTCCTCCAGAACGGAGTCCGCGAACTGTGTCAAAAAGTAACGACCAGTCGCGGCTCCGCGTATCGAGGACCAATCAAAAAGACCAACCCATCTATCATCCTCCATTAGTCACCGCGACCATCGAATCCTTATACCATCGCAAACAATCCTATTAACGTTATAAGAATAACCATGATGGATCCCCTCGCGCTTTTAAAACCAGGAAGACAAACATTTGCTTATCGATTCGTGTTTACCGCTTTATATTGGATTGTCCGCACGTTCGCTCGTCACGGAAGGCTCGCCCTATCATTCCTCGGTCTTCGTGCAATCCAATAGGAACGCGGCCATCTCTTACACGCGATACCGCGGATAATGTCGTTGGCGCGCGGAAAACGAATTTGCGCATAGAATTTCCGCGACAGAGGCCGCGTTGGGGAGTCGCTTCGTTCCCTCCGAGGAATCGTGGCCAATGAAAGACGCGACGCGTCTCCAGAGCCGTAAAAGCGGTTATCGCGTTGCTGCATTCCGCGCGTCCGATCGTAACTCGGCGGCGCCGTTTGGCTTTTATTTACCCCGCGCTTGTTTCGCGATGGGCCGCGTAATCATCATCGATCGGCTCCTCGATGGCGCCGATAAACAAGCGAAAAAAGTACCGCGGCAGTGCGCTCCTCGAGCGTGAAAAGCGCTCCCTCGGAGTCATAAAATTGATAACGACGGCCCGATCGTTCCTGTGCCCCGGACAGAGGGGGCAAAAGTAAGCGCGTTTGACAGAGCCATTCGCGCGAGTATAAAATACACCCATGAGATTCGATTACGCGCGGCTTAACGTATTGGGCTTGCCGGATTGGCCTCGACGTGCTCCTGTTTGTTTCCACCTGCCATCGCGCGCGGCGCTATTGCGCCGAAAGATCGCGACGCGCAATTCCGATAATTGATTCGTCGATCCTTCCAGTCGCCACGCCGCGTGATTAACGGTGGCGAGTGATCGGCGCAAAAATTCGACGTGTCCGCATAGGATTATACGCGATCGCTTGATCATCCGTGTTTCCACGTCGTTCAACGATGTAATAACCGAGAGACCCGATACTCGCGTAATTTCTCGTGTACTTAATCGTGTACTTGACTCGTCGTATTATTCGCTCGCTACTCCGTAAGAGGCCGAACGATCGAGGAGATCGAGCGTGACGCGAAGATTTTTCCGCGTAATTGCGATAATTGCTTCGCCGATTTCCTCGGGCGCCATTGTGCCAGCCGTCAAGCTGCAGAAGGGATGCAGAAGATGCCGGGAGGAGCGTGAAACCGCACTTCCTAACTGAAATAATCGATTGGCCGCCCCTCTTATTTGCTGCTTTGTCCCACACCAAAGGGAGCACTGCACGGCCCACTCGAAGGATCGCGAAACCCCTATTCGCAATTCCGATAATTGACCTGTCAATTCTCTTGGTCACCACGATAACAAAAAAAAAGGGGGGGGGGAAACAAGGGACGAACCTCGATCAATTTTCCCGATCGTTATCCTATCAAATATAAAAAAAAAAGACGATTGAGGTAATTCATTCCGCGATCTTTCTCCAGACTCCTCTTTCCAAGGAACATTATTATCCAAGCGATTGATCTCCTTGACGTTATTCATACTTAACAGTGTCTATTGTTTTATTTATACTACAGTGTCTAAAGCGATTAAGAATCGAGCCAGCACTGGGTATTTTTCGGTCGTATCTTCGAGCGCATCGCGCGCGTGCCAACGGGCATCGATTTTAAGGCCCTCCGGTCGGCGGACAACGGCGGAGCTCAAGTGGCATTTTTCGAGGGCACAGGGGAAATTGGAACATTCTCTTGAAATCATAAAACTGATAGCATTACCGACGAGTGGTAACGGAACTCGGGCCGGGTTTTCGCTTTGCACGAGCATCAACACGCGAGGAAAAAGTGACGCGCAAATGGCACTTGTTGGCCTGGAATCATCGGCAGGAGATAACGCCAGGGGCATGTGTAGCTCGCCGATACGTGCAATATGATAACCGCCTTTTCCTGGTAGCCGGCGAAGGCACGAAAGACGAGGAAGCTCGCACGCGCATCGAGTTCGAGGACGATTAATCATTAATTCATTTTCCGGCAAGCGGATAACAATGGGGCGCGAGCAACGTTCCCGTATCATCGATTTAGCCCCCTTTGTTTATATTCCTCGATATTTATTCGCGAACAATGTCCCTCGATACGCAACGCAACATACGGCAAACTGCCAGCGCGCCTTGCCCGCGTACCGTACGGTTTAAACGGTAATCTCAGCCGGCTCTCGGAATCTACAAACAATCTCTTCATTTATTAATTCGCCCGGAATAATGAAGCAGCTAATCGAATATATTTGTCCTACGAATTACACCCCACCCACCCCCCCGCGCACTTTCGTACGATCGAACTGGATTAACGTCGATACGTATTTACCCGGGGTATTATTACATCCCTTATGCATTCCATACACCGACATGCATCTCGACGAGGTTTTAATAAATAAACAAGGAATATATTAAAGCACTTTAGCATATTCAGCCGGGAGTAAAGTCGATGGATGAATGATTGATCGACCTTCGCGGGCCAATGAGAGCGGAAATGCTTCGTCGGCCGGTAAAATGCCTTTCGGAATTTACTCTCTTCACCTCTTCCCCACCAGCCTCTCTCTCTCTCTCTCTCTCTCTCTCTCTCTCTCTCTCCCTGCTAGTTTTGAGCGATGCAATCGATAATCGAGGAAACGATAGGATCCTCCTGGCCGTGTCCTCTCGATGCTTCCAAAGCGAGGGCCCGTGGATCTCGCCGTTCGAAAGTAACTCGAGATTCTGAGAGCGGTATAAATACCTTCGGAGTAAAACCCGCGGGGTGATGAAAGCCCGGCGCCGATGCGCCACTTACGTCTCCTTTGAGAGAGAAGCGCAAATGAATTCGCCTCACGCCCCTCGTGAAATTACATCGACGACTGGCTGACTGCTAAGTTCCTCCTACCAGGCGCTTTAAGTACGGTGCGATCAAAGGGCACCTAAGGGGGGAGGGGGAGGGGGAGGGCAGGAAGGAGGGAGGGGGGTCGCGATTTATCGATATCCGATGAGTGGCGAATTTGCATGCAATCCAAGCCCGTAATCCCGTGTATTCCGGAAAATATTCGCGGTTGACGCTTCGCAAAATCGATATATACTTTATTCAGGGCGCGGCGCCGCTCCCGGAATTCCGCGATCCCAGACGTTGTTGGGGATGAAGACAATTACAGGGAGACGAGATAAGGAAAAAATTTCATGAATATCAAGGAGCCCGTCGCTGCGAATTTTCCAGCGGGTACGCCGCGCATCGGAATACGAGGAAGGCCGGCCCCTTGATGTACGTCGATGGGCCCCGGATAAAGCAATTTCGAGCGGGTTTTTTAATCAGCGCCGCGGTCTTTACGGCGAACGTGATCCCGCAATTCCTCCCGCGGAGATTACATCCGGCGGAGCCCCTCATCGATGACCCCAATAAATCCTCGCTTTAACTCGCGCGAAAACAACGTTACGAACAATGCAAAGGAGTATGAATTATCGATCGAGGTTCGATAATTAATCCTGGGGATAAATCGAGCGTCGCTACGTTGATGCGGCGGAGCTAAAATAAGGCGAGTAGTTTACCAGCGAGACGGCGTCGATTAAAAGCTACGACATTGATCCGCAAGGATACATTTCCAATGGGATCGATTTTAAAACTCGATCGCGATCGACGATCGGTTATTTTATTTCCATTATCCACCGTTATGATGATTTATCGTAGAAGGAGATTAAACGAGAAGGTGAAGTCGCGATCGATTTCTAGGAATTTTTAGCCACGAATTCTTCCCGGATTTCGTTTTGGGTGTATCGGTGCTCGTACGGCAAATTACGTTAAGACGACCGCGACTTTCGTGCAGCGCCAAGTGCTCTCGCGACTCTTTGCTCAGCCATTGAGAGCACGGGATACTCGCTGCGCCGAAAAAGTTAGAAGGACGAGGCTGCGCCCCGGGAAAACGAATTCGCGATAAGCATTCGGCTGCGCGCAAATACGCGCCATTGTGCCGAGAGGAGCTTTCGTATCGTAGCGCTTTAATCGTTTGCGGCCGGGCTTTATTTCCCCGTGGGTATTCAGCCCGGACTTGTTTCCACGCCGTAATGACTCAATGCAACGCGCAGCTTGTAATGAGGGAAATAATCAACGTGAACCAACAATGTCGATAAAGAAATTTACCCGTATACTCCCTTCCGGTTCTTTGACTCGGGTGAAAATCGAGGCGGTTGCGCCCAGCCGGAGGATCGATCCTCGAAATCATCCGCGTTGGTCCTCACCAATACCGTCATATCGATGCACGTTTACGAGCAGGCGCGTAAAATACATCTTCGATCGCAGAATAACCAGGATAAGACGCGAAGTTACGCAAAATCCGGATTCGAATAACACTTATGACCCAATGGTGTAAGTTGTTTATGACTATTTACACGCTTCGACTCGAATCTCATGGATTATTTTTAGCCTCCTAGATCAAAATACCACTCCTAGGTCCTCGACCAATCTTATTCCCTATTTCCCCACTTACTTCGCTGGCATCGTCGGTTTACTAAGGAAAAGGAGATTAAAGCTCGGTTACAGCGTCGAAACCCAAGAGGAATATCGATTATCGAGGGTTTAATTTAGATTCCCGTGAAATTACTCGTGCAGGATACACCTTCGTACGCCAGGCTCTAAAGTGATATCGTTAAAAGCAGTGGCGGCATGCGAGCAGAACGTTCGGTCCTGGCGTGCGATTACAAAGGGTTAATGTTCGCACGGCGGAGGGTAACGCCGTCGTCGCGGCTGCCGGATTGACTTCGAAAGGAGCCATCAGGGCGCGACGCCATTATTCTTTCCACCCCGTGCAACTAGTTTTTTTTCCCTCCTTCCCCTCCCTCCCCGCCCCTGGATCAGCGCCCCCGCCCTTTCAGACGCGGCTCGCATTAATCACGAGGCACTGCGGGAAATTACCGCAACGATGTGGCGAAACGTCCGCGGCCGTTTTCTCTCCACCTGGAAAAATGCCACGCGCTTATGATATTCCCCGCCATTGGCTGGGGCGCCATTCTCTCGCGCTTCGCCCCGTCGATGCCGTGAAAACGCTTCCCGGGGCCGAGCGGAATTCTATGGCCGCTCGAACGGTTTTTTTTTTTTCGCGTCGCAAAGGGGGCAAGGACGATTCTTAGGCCCGTGAAAATCGTTGGGGATAAAAATTCCTACGGCCGCTTTGATCGAGTGCGCGGCGCAACGAGGCCAAACTCGAAGAGGCACCCCGCTCTTGCCTTCGCGAGGGGAATCGACGGGCATTATGCCTCGAAAATCGTTCGACGACGACTGGGAAATTGAGCACGAACGTTTCGCGGATGAGCTACGCGGAGAGAGTATTTCGCATAAATTTGGGCATCGGTAGTCGATGTCCTGGGATTTGGCGTACATTGGATAGAGCAAGAGGTGAAACTCATTATAATATGTATTTAGCAACGACGAGTTCTGCGGTAAGCTTTTTCTGGTGGAACGTGGAGTTTCTTTGCACTTCGGTACTGTAAATGTGGTGTAAAAGATTAACGACGCTTCGCGAGATGGGCGAGGTATTTTTGCTCGAACGATCGTGAATGGAATGAAAAATCTAATGCGTGTATTAAATTAAATGATCACCAGGTTCGATGTTATTAAGTTCCTCGTTATAAATCATTCCAACGAGAAGCGAGAGCGCGAGGATAAATCTATAAAAGCCAAGTTAACGCAGGGATGAACTATTTCCAGTTTCCGAAGTAAAGTTTGATGCGAGAGGCGACTGTCCGGCTCCCTTAACAATCCCTTCGCGTATCTCAAAGGACAAATTCCAGGGGGTAAGAAACGACTCGACGTCCGAGGCCACGATCCCGATAATCTCGAGCGATAATTCGACGTTGCTCCGAGCGCTACTTTCCGTGACAAGTCGGAGCTTAATTGGCTAACGGGAAAAACGGCTGAAAGTTGTCTACGCACGTAGCGTGGCGTCGTTTTACACCGACTTCGTGCTCATTGAAATTCGGTGCACGAAAGTGCGAGATAATCGTAAGTCCGTTTTTACGAAATTACAGGGACGGTTTCTCCGAGTTCCCCGATATCTCGCGCTCGTTACGCGAAACTTCGAAAGGCACGCTTACGCAACTGCGACTCCAAAGATATACCCCTATAATTAATTCCAAGTTTACCATAATTACGTTTAAAAAAAGGGACAAACGTATACGGTTATAAACGAAAACAAATATCAACGTTACACGATCATCCACGACTCTGTATAATCGTGACAGGAAGAAGAACGATTTTACAAATTTCCGTATCCTCATAAAATCCCGCCACTATTCTCAGAACTTCAACTTTGACTTCAACCTTTACCAACCGCTTAACTTTAACAATCACCCAGTACTTCATCACAGACCCACCAAAAACTCCAGCGGAGGCCGCGCTGTTGATCGCCATAAAAAATGATCGAAGCCCGGCAGCCAGCAGCACGGCAGGGGAGATTAATGCGCAGAAGTGCGCACAAAGAAGTCCCACTCAGGATCGGCGGGTTAAAAAGTCAGCCGTTCATCGACCATCCCGAGGACAGGCAGTGGCGTTTGCTCTTCTTCGGTCTAATTCATTCGTAACTTCTCCATTCGAGAGGGATAAAGGAGCGTGGAGAAGAGCGGAGAAAGGGCGTGTGGGGGCCGAGGAGAGGAGAGGAGAGGAGCGCGCCGTCTCCGCGGCCGGGGCGAGGAGACGAGGGGACGAGGGGGGTGGCGGGTGAAAGACGTAAAAGCGGTCTGCGGTAGGCAGTGAAAAATCTCGAAGCCATTCCTCATCTGCCCCGCAGCTCCCGACGTCGGCTCGCCCGGCGAATGCCACCCGCATCAGATAATATTTAAATTGATGATAAACATTTATAAAAGCGTTTTGTTATACAGAAAACATATTTGGATCATTGTGCAACGCTCCTGAGCGGTAGGAATGGGGATTATGAATTCAGGGGCCCGGCCCAAAAGCCATTGTCCGGTGGCCCTCTCATCTCCATAACGGGTCCCACCTTAGTGCCCTCGCCCTCTCTCTCTCTCACTCTCTCTCTTCCTCTCACGGCTCGAGCCCTGTCCTCCTCTCCCTCGCTCTCCTGGCCACCTCTCTCCTGGCCACCTCCTGGGCCCGCGAACGAGCCGATCGTGCGCCATCCCTCGAGGCTTCCCACCTCCGCATTCTCGCCCGGAGGTGGCCTCCTCGCTCGCTACCGCCGGATCGCATTCTCCTTTGTAGGACCAAACTCGTCCCGATCCCAATTCCCGATTGTTTTCTTCTTGCCCGCTTAAATTGCCCAAATGAATGCGAGGGCCGCGTGCGTGACTGTATGTGCGTAAGCGTTTAACGCCGCCGACGTTAAACCGCCGGAATAGGCCGATGCCTATCGTAACCAGTGGCTGCTTCTTTGTACGAGGAACGGTGCTTAGCGGAGGAAGAGGCTGCGGGTGAGGAGGGGGGAGACTGAGGAGGGAGGCGCGTCTCCGACTTGATTATTTATTTATATAGCAATCCGATTCGGTAGAGCGGAATATAATGGAGAAAGGTTAGCACCGGTGTATATGCGGTGATAGGGTATTAGCTAAAATGGATTGCTCGCTCATCGGCGGTTACTCCCTGCACCTCTATACATATGCAGTGGCGTGCACGCGTGGTGAGCGAGGGATACCGTGTGGGGATGTAATATTGAATTTAGGGATTCTTGGTGGGGTTTAGAGATGCGCGTGTAACGTAGTTTTTAATTTAGCGTTGGAGTCATTTTGAGTTAGCTGTAAGGGATTCGCGAAATAAGCGGGAAATCGTCTAACTTCCTGGTTCCCTCGAGCAAAAATGGCCTCGAGTGCAAATGTTTAACACGCTTTAATAAAACACTTCTTATATTCATTTATCTCTCTAATCCCTAAAAGAACTACATATAATTCTCGATAAACCATGATATTAAAGAGAGAACAAAGATCCAACTGCCACCATCGAGAACTCGCTTTTCGGAATAAACGAATTACCCAAAACCCACTTCTAAGCTCACGACACAGCAGCACCGTGAGAGATGCATACGCGCGTATCTCGCAAAGACGTAGGTCGTACCATAAATTCGCGGAGCGTCGGCCTACATTCCGGTGGCACGCATCGCGCACATTCTCGCCGCTTTTTTTCGGGGAAGGACCGCGCGGTCCAGCGTCCGCGTAATTGGCTCTAATGCCGGGAGCGTCGGGCCGCTGGCGTTTCCATGCGAGCCGGCCCGATTTGCATCCTTATCTCCGGGCCCGCGGGCCGGGATCTCGGCTTGGCCCTCCTAATCCGCATCGTCTGGCCCAGGAGGGCCCGAGGAGGAGGGTCGGAGAGACGCCGGTCCTCCGTGGGTTTAACCTGTTTATACCCGAGGAAACGCGCCGTCTTCCAGGCGTCAACACACGTCAGTGAGGGCCACGATAACGGCCGGGTGTCAAAAGAGCGCGAGCCATAAAAAAAAGGGGGAAATCTGAGAACCCTCCAGGATTACGAGCGGCCAAGATCACCGGCGGCGATAGCCCCGAGGATACTCACGCCCGACTGCTAGGACCGACAAATAAAATTGAAACATTTGTTGCGATCGCCCTACCTGCCGCGCCGGCCAAACATTCCTTTCGTTTTTACACCGCCACCTCGGAGTCGGCCGGGGATCCACGACGCGGCGTGGCCATAAAACGGGCATCCGGTCGTTGCGCGTAAAAACGTCCATTCGGGGAATACGGACTTTACCGGGAATTAGTGAATCCGCCGTAGGAAGATAAGCTCCGCAAAGTGTGAAAAGGGATCGACGGAGGAGGGCCGAGGCACGGCCGATAAGCGCGGGACGATATACGTCCTTGTTTGTTCTCCAATTTTCGGCGCGGGCTATTAAAGTGATTCGGCCCGAGGGCGGAGATGAAAGCGAAGATGGAGGCTCCAAGTGGATTTGGAATAGCCGAGGTATTCCTCGATGTGTACCGTGGATATCCATATGAAAGGGGATGGATAGCGGAGAGGCTTTGACGCGCGATTTATGACTTTCGCGCTATAAAGATCGGGGTATACGTACTAGGCGCTTGTAGACGTTGGGATAGACTTATTGGTGTACTTTGCGGCGTGTGCGTAGAGACTTTTTATTCCCCCTCGCGTCCTTTTCTCAACCGCCCAGGCTCGTCCCGCTCGACGTCCACCGCCTCGATCCCGACTTCGCTATTGCCTTTTATATCGACGAGCGTTTCTCATGGAAATCAGAGGAGAACGGACAAGCTGCTCAAGTTACGATCCATGTTCGAGTTCGTCGATTGCGTCTTATTGGCACTGCGGTTCGCCCTGGCGAGCCTCGCGAGGATCCTCCGTAAGGTGTTATACGTGCCAGGATTGTGGTATACCTCATCGGCAAGGTGGGTCCGCGCGGTCTTTCGGAAAGATTTCGAAGGAGAACGAGACGGAGGAACCCACCACGCGTCGCGATGTACCTTCGAGGGCCGTGACAGAATAATGCGACACCCTATCGAAGGACGGTCTCCGGTGTCGCTTTGAGGATAAATATTAGTAGCAGGTTTCACGGGATTCGGTTCACTCGGCCGCGAAAGCAAGGACGAGATTGAAAGGACGCCTCGGGATTCTTGCGGCAGAGTCGCGGACGAGACCGCAGGGGGAAAAAAAGGGCTGGCCGACGAGGCGAAAGGGCGAGACGTCGCAAATGAGCGGAGAAAGGAATCCTCGGGCCAAAAGGACGGTGCTTCGCGAAGCCCGAATAATGAGATAGGTGGTTGAATTACTCCTCCCCGAGGAAAAACCAGCGTGGCTCCTCTCGTCCGCCCACGGAAAGAACCTCGAACGTGTTCGTCCCCGCAAAAGTGAACCGCTCTTCCTTGTTCCGGCGTACAGATTGTCTCGGATATAAGCTGGTAAGGAGAGAAAAGAGGAGACGAGAAGCGTAATGCCAAGTTTCGTTCGATGATTCCCGAGTGAAGGCGATCTAAGTATAAGAAAATGCGCGTCCACCGCGTGCCTGGATGAGCGAACATGAATGCATACTCTTCTAAATACTTTCACCGATTGGCGTGGAGGACAAAAAGGCGAGCGGCGAAGAAATTCCCCGAAGAACTGTGGTATCATGAGCACGACAGGCGTGTAAGCCGTATATGATAAAACAAACTCGATCATCCGATGCTCGCTTTCAATCGGCTTCTTCTGTACATTACTCGTGATCGACGTGAGATAGCATATCTTAGGATAAATGGAGCGCGCGACGTGGAACACGGAGCGGAAGAGCGATGGATAAGATTCGCGCCCGAGGATCCCAAGAGTCAAAGTTGCGTCGCCAAGGAGCTAGAAACGACAGGATTCGCCGCTGTACGGGGGTGTGTTCGAGGCGAGTCGAGAGAGGGGGGAGGGAGGAGAGAACAGATTCGCGAGAGAGAGAAGGATCGTGGCGATTTTTCGAAAGTGGAGCTCGTTTATCCCGGCCGTCGGTTCGACTCGACGCGACATCGATCGCAAAAGTGTATCGAATGGCACGCGACGCTTCGAGAGGGCAAGTGAACGTATCTCGTGACACAGTTTGCCAGCGACGAAGCTGGACTGTTAACACGAGCAGCAGCACAGTGCAGGACACGAAGATTATCCAGTTGCTCCTCGAAGTAATGATCCGCCTTAATTTACATCAAGGAACATATTCGAACGCTCGTGTTTCTTTCTGTTCTCCATAATTACATCGCATCGTACGTGCGATTAACAACTTGGACACGTAGATTATACTCGAAGAACAAGAAAAACGCGGTTCGAGGGCGCATTAAAAACCTGTGAGAGGCACGTGGCGAAATTACCGGTGCGAATAAACCGTGGGGAGGACGTATTGCACGCGCGATCCAAATTTCGATGGAGAACCGCGCGTACACCTTAGGATAGGTCTTAAGCGGAATTAATTCCCGTCTTGTAGGATAAGACACTGCTAGGAGCCGCTACACCGTGGCATAATGGTGCCAGACGACGAGCCGTAGGAGATCCCCCGCATCCGCATAGGACGTTATTAAGTAAACCCGTGCGTTATTAATATATAACAATACACCAGAGACGTTAATTACCGGTGCCGCCTCGTACCGGCTGCTGGGCGTACGCTGACGCAGCCGGATGCAGGAAACAATTTCTAATTACTGGCGCACGAGGAGATGGGACGGGCCTACAAAGTGGGAGCTGGCTCGACGAAAAACCTCGTGGCTGAATCGAACCGTGCCAGGCTCCTCGAAGCCATTTAGCCGGCCCACGGCTCGGCTTCTTCGGCTCCTTCGATCGCGAATCGCAGGCCATCTCGTGTGTTTCGCCGATGGAGCCAAAACCGATACCACGGGATCGTTGATTAATTCACGCCGGTCCACGGAGAGACCACAAGTAGGAGCTTGACTAACTCGTTCTGTACGGAGATTGCGATGCGGGAAGTACGAGAAGGAAAACTCGGAATTGCACCATCACCACGATACGCGTTTAAATAGCGCTAAAAACATTTATCGAGCTAAGCAATTATCGTAACGCACATTAATGTGATTTAAAAAATAAAGTTGTACCACAACGAAGGGACCTGAAAATCTCTAGGATATGAGAATAATATAAAGGGTTATTTAAAAGTCTGTTTTTAAAAACACTATAAAATGAGTCTACATCGATATTTAAATCAAAATTGTTTTTTATCGCGAAGGTTGGAGTCTCCGATTTGAGCATGAAAAACCGGAACGATTTAGAGAACGATTTAAGATTAAATTACAGACTTAAGAGAAACAAACCGGTAGATGGCTCACCCTATAGGATAGATCCGAAGAGGAAGTAAAATAAAGTTCCAATTTAAACGCTCGCTGTATTCTTCGCACGAGAGTTTCAGACGAGCGCTGCTTATCTTTAGATTTTAGCCTCGATACAGGTTCTTTCCCGCAACATGGTGAAACGAGAGAAGCCAGGCGCGCTGAGTGCGTGTGAAAAGGGCGTAGGAAACAATTTGGGATTATTCCCGAGAAATTCCGGGAGGGACTCGCAACAAAATGGACGGATGGAAAGGGGGAGATAGGCGAGACAAATCGCGGACGAGTGCATGTACCGCGCTTTCTTTCGCGCGCCGCGGAGCCGGTGCTGTTTCTGCAGTTACTGACTTATCGCTTCCTGGGACGCGGAAGATCAACAGCCCGCGATGCCCAAGACAAATGGCCCAGCCGCGGCGGCTGCGGTTTTTCCGAAACGGAATCATTTCGTGCGGAAGGGCCGCCATTGAATGCGACAAATTTATGGCCTCTCGTCGCGCATATCCCTCAGGAGGCTGGCCCCTCTATTCCGAACGAACTCCGTCACTCTCGCGAAAACCCGCCGTCTTCCTGCGTCCCATTCCCACGGGGAGAGTATCAGGCAGTGGTTTGTAACGCGTTACATACGGTTCGCAAAATACCTCCCATAACGCACCATGATTCACGGAATATCTCCGTCCTGATAAAATAAAAAACTCTGCCACGAGATACCTCGTTCTTTGTTCATCGCCTCGACGTTGCTTTTGTACCTATCCTCGCATAGTAGCTGAACAGCATGTTGAGATAATAAGCGGATATGTGGAAAATATATAATGATATCCACTCGTTTATGAGCATAGATAAAGAAGACTGGTGTATATTAATGGAAGCTTCTCGAATTGTCACAAAAGTCTGCCTATCTTTCGACTAAGATCGATACGCGTTTATTTTGGACGCGAGATGGTTGAGCGAATGCACCAGTCCGGTCAGTTTTGCGATATGAATCAAGATAGATACGCGAATATTCGGAGATATCAAAGCGCGTTCTGAAATTCCACGAGGATAATACCCTGCAATTCCCCGAGGCAAAAGGACCAAGAGGCACTGGTATAAAGTGTCTTCGTCCTTGTACTCCTGTAAACCCCTTGGGCTTTTCCATCGAGCAAAGCGTTATGGGCTCCATGGTCACGCGTCATGAATCTCGCCGGTAAATCACGCAATAAAGGTTACCCATAAGCGGTGCCCTGCTTTTTAAAGGTTCGCAGAATGCCGCCGCAATTTGCGAGAAACAATTTCCTCCGCCCTCAAGTTGTCCCTCCAATCGAATCCCGTACGAGGGATCGACGGCTCGGCTAATGCGTCAACAGTCGGCCTTGATACCTTCCTCCTGACGGAGAAATTGTTTAGCTATATAGCGCGATACTTGTTTCGAGCTCAGGATCATCCTGTTAGCCGAATCGTTCTTCGATCAGAGAAACGATCGACGTCCTCGAATAGATGGACGAAAAGTGGAAGGGAAATGTGAGGTCATCGGGATAAAATTAAAAGATCCTGAACAGACCAAATCCGTTTTCTATAAATGTGATCGAAGAGTGAGGCATTATATTTAAAAGTGGCGTATATCGACTTTTCTTCCTCTGAGGATATTTAAGACTATGCTTTAAGATATTCGTGCTTACCCAAACCTTCCTTCGAGTCACTTTCTTCAAAATTCTACTCGCGCTGCTTTAATAATTGCCTTTTCACGCGCTTCATTCTACTCGATCATTACGCAGCTTCTTTCTCGAATAACACGCTTGGAGTATCGACGTGCACTTTTCGCGAATCAGAGATGCCACGCGAGCGGGTAAAAAGTAAACGTTACTTTCGCATTATCCATGCTAAGAGCGAGCAATTGGAGCGATGCCGTGGGCGAGTGACGCCAAGGAGGGCGAGACGAGGAATGGCAGGCGGATCAAAGGACGCCTTGGCCCAGAATTAGGCGCGGACGACCGTGAATTTCGCGGAGGACTCGGAATGAACACCAGACTCGACGTTTTTCCCTCTATCGCCTTTGCGATGGTTCGTACTTGGCGGTACACGGTGCCGAGCAATTATTGAAAAACGATTTGCCAGGCCGCAGGATATTCCGCAATTCCAGTATCGCTGATACACGCGGGCTTCGTTCCTGTCGGCTGATCGTACCTAACCGTCGGCTCCCCGATACCGATGCCAGGATCGTTCGACCGCCGGTCGTAAAACGCTTTAACGAGCGGCCGCGCGTCGTCCAGAATCGTCATCCTACCTGGTGCTAATATATTAAAGACATAACGAGCATCAGAACCCATATAATAAGTGCACAACCACGCTTCCGCGGGTTTTTCCCCGAAATACAAGGATCTATCCTAAAAAAACAGGTTCTACGTTTATGATTCAAAGTACACGTCCACCGTTGCCCACGATGGAAGCAGAATCGTACCTAACAAGTTAATTTCCATTTTCTAATCTTCGAACGAAACAGCGTATTTGACTTAAGGTGACTTCGATCGCGTCATTTTATGCGGAGACTCGAGGATCCTTTGCGCGGCTGCGAAAAGTCCTGCGAATCGGCCATAAAATTCCGCGCATAATCTCCGCCGTGAAATCGACTCGGTGGGACATCGGTCCGCTCGGAACGAGGCTCGACGATGCAATTGTAACGACCAGTTTTCCACGCTGGGAGAATGCCGCGTATGGCATTAATCTCCATGTCCTCTGGTGCGTTCGGGCTTATGCACTGGCGAACGCCTGGCATTCGTGCAGGAAGGCGAACGGCAGCTCCGGAGGCAACGATCAACGCTTCGCCGGATGCAGAGAGTTTCCACGATGTGGAGAATGCCGAGCAGCTGAAAACCCGAGGTTGCTTTGTCGCGTCATGCGGATAAGGAGCTCGAAAATCCGGAAGGACGACCTTCGAGGTTTCGTCCTCCACGACCCAATTGCGTTACGCGCCGAAGTTCGATCGGGAAAGCCTCGATTCCTGCGCTCCGCTGCTCTCGGAAACTTGCTTCCCCGAGCGAACGCTTAAAATTAGCCACGACGATTCTTCCGCCATCGTAAAGTGCCATCGCCTCCCCGCTGTCCCTGCATCGTGTAAACGTCCGTGCGCCAGCGCTCGTCTTACAGGTTCATCGTCCAGGATCAACCCGGTATATCCATCATGCTCGCGATCCACGGGGCAATTGAAATCGATGGGATATCGTCCACGGGGAGCGACGAATAACCGCTGGAACGTGGACTCGCGTAATGCCGGACGAACGACCGAGCGATTTTATACGATTCAAGGCTAGCTTCGCGAAATAGAAATCCTCTCTCGCTTCGATATACCGTAACGAGGATTTTAACCCTCTAATTCCCAACCCCTCGAGGCGGACCACGCTTAATCGCGTGTAATCGTGTATATTTTTTTCGCACAACTGCCCCGATACTAAATGACGATGCACCGATAACCAAGATTCAAATGCAGATTTATCATCAGCGGTCTTTTATTATACCAGGAAAATTTTTGCGTCGTATTAAAAATCAATAATAAAATATTATCAATATATAATAATCAATAATAAAAAAAATTCGAGCATCAGAGGGTTCACGAAAAAATACCTACAGAAATCCTCTACAATCTTCCTTCGCGAGTAATCCTCTCGTCTTAAACAACATAGTCTAATACAAAACCGCGGAAAGGCGGCTCGATGACAAAGCTCGTCGCTCGAATGCATTTGAAACACATCTCGAAGCGTGTATTTTTAACGCTACCCCGCGCACATGTATCGCCGTCGAGGCCAAACGCGCTTCTCCGCCTCGTCCTTCCCACGCCATGTATACGCGATGTCTCTCGAGAACGTGGAAAGAATTTCGCGGAGGCACTGGAGGGGAGGGGAGGGGGTAATCTAGGAACGAGGGATTTGGCAGGACGATAAATCGGTCGCCATGTTGCTAATTTCTCGTCGAACGCCCTAAGGAAGGGGTGAGCGTAGTGGATTTCTTGATAACTTATTTACCTTCTCAGCCTAGCAGTTGGACGAATGACGTCCATTTATCCTGCCGCCCCCTCCTTTCTGCCGGTGTCTCT
Source organism: Ampulex compressa (assembly GCA_038496175.1). NCBI lineage: Eukaryota > Metazoa > Arthropoda > Insecta > Hymenoptera > Ampulicidae > Ampulex > Ampulex compressa. The sequence continues at coordinate 331,938 of JBCFXI010000042.1, read as the reverse complement.
TTTTCCATCTATCTCGGGGGAAATACCCTTCCTCCGGCCGACCACCTTCTCCACCCCCCCCCCTTCCTGCCTCGTTCGCCAGTACCAATTTCTCCGCGCTTTAAAACTGTGGAATCGCACCGAAGTGAATTCCCCGCTGCAAGGATCTCGTTCAAATGTAATAGATGATGCAAATCCGGCCGAGCCAAGGGGAACGGGATAAGGACGGTAAATTCGCGCGATTCAACGAGCGGGAATCACGAGGCTCGCGTGGATGTAGATAACGTCGACTAATCCCCCCCTTCTTTAGCGACGCCCGCCGCTTATTCGTCGGAGATACGAGAGGAAACGTCTTCCGCGGCACGATGCGCGTCGTGGATTCTCCATCACGTCAGCCATCGACAAAAGGGTCTCGCAAGATCCACGGGAAATATCTCCCCGGCGAGGCAAAAATTCGGATCGCTAGAATTTCTTCGGCCCGAGTGATATACGTGAGAAAGCCTCGTATCTCCTATCGCGAGATTCCTTCCCCGGATTCGTGGAAACTCGGGGAGTAGGAAATTACGCCTAAGCACCCGGAGAGCTGGGAGGACGCGAAGGGGCTGTCGGACAGTGGGACGAGTTGGAAAGGAAGCGAGGAATGATTTATAAAAATAGAGTAGTGGAGTAGGATAATTGCTTGGACTTATAGCCCGCCTCCTTAGATTTCTCCGCACAATGGCTGGGTACACCCTGAGCCCGAGGACTTCTATGTCCGTCTTAAACAATGGGCTCGGGGCTAAGTGACTTTATCGAATAATAGTAAAATTTAATCGAATAACTTCATCGCGAGGCGAGATCCGGCGAGGCGAGCCAACGGTGAAAATCCTCTTAGCGATTAAAGCCACTCGAGATCTACTTTTCTCCGAACGTTTGCGTCCACTCCCCGGTCCCCTTTGTTGTTCCCAAGTGGACCAGGTCTCTCTTCTCCATTAGGCGGCCCCGTCGCAAGGGCGGCGGAACTGTCAGCGGCACTGGGAAAAACGCGGGACAGAAATAAACCGCACGATAACGTTACGCTCGCCTAAGTTACCGCAGCATCACGCTGCGTTTCCTCCTGCGTCAGAGTTCGACGTCTCTCTCCGCTGTTTCTTGCCGCGCCTCCCTTAACCGCCGCGCCAATCGCCCGCTCCTCGAGCCAAGCCACGTTTGGGGAGGAAAAAGGAGGAAGGCAGAGAAAAAAGGGGAAATAGTAGACGGAGATCCTCGAGGGAAGGATGAAATGCGTAACGGATGGAGAGCTTCGAGACAAACGAGCGAGAGGAGATACTCGAAACGGGGGAATAAAAGGTAAGACCGGAAAAGGGAGATATGACGAAGGAGAAAGTACTGGTTAATCTTAAAACTAACGAAGCGGTTAAAACGACCAATCGGTCTTTTCTTATAAAACTGTACTTCGTAAGAGGGCATCGTTGAGATTTTCCACGATCGTCCAACAGAGTGCAAATCATTCTGTTGATCCAAAACGCACATCGATAACCAGGTTACATCCGTCATTCACTATACACATCACATTAGCTCTTAACCCGTACGATGCGCTCCGATGACTCGTCCAGCCACGATTGCAGCGCATGCGCAAAGACTTACCGTAGCCAAAGGGTTAAATACATACGTGACGTATTTATATACGGTACATATACATGTGACAGATCTATATTGGGTGAGTGTAAAAGTTCCTGCGGAGTTTCTCCGTGACTTTTACTCACAAACTCCGCACGAACTTTCGCACTCACCCAGTATATTTATGTATAACCAGAAAACAGCTGGTAGCTCTAGTGTTAACATCGAGAATCGAGTGAGCAGAGTGAAGGATCGAGGATTGGCAGAGGCAAGAGAGTCCGTAATCGATATATTTGAGACGAGGGGGCAGGTTGTAAACGAGGAACAAGGTAAAGAGGGGAAGAATCGCACAGTGGGATGGGTCGAAGGAAGACGAAACGGCTGTCCTAGTTTTTCCTTCGCTCATCTTGCCGCGACTCATTACTGCACGCAGGAGGCCAACAATCGCTTTGTCTCGCGGACGGTCCGAGCCGAACGCCGGGTGCCGGCTGCGGACGCAATACATTATCCATCGGGGCCCGCGCAAAAAGTAACTTACGACCGTCTCGATGTCAGCTCGCGAGCGACGCGAGCTCTTACCGTCATAATCTGCCGACGAGCGGCCGTCCGCTCGTTATCCCTCGATATCCAAGCCGGAACAATCCTCGAGCGATCTTCTTCGCGGACTTCTTATCCCCTTGGACAACGCGGGACTCTTACATCGCGCAGAGCTAATCACCGCGCCTCTGAAAACGTACGAGCGGGAAACCAAAGGACCGCGACGACAGATGCTGCGCTATTTTTATTGGAAATAGGATCCCCCCTCTAAATTAAACGGTGAGTTTTTTTTTTTTTTCATGATCCCCGGTAAATTGCAAATGAAGTTAAAAAGCGACATTCCCCTCGCGCGGCTCGCGTGACGAAGCCTGCTACTTGCAACGATATCGCTTTGTCCAGAAATTTGATAGGTGACGTAGTACTGAATCCACTAAACACCCGAAGTCCTCGTCGAACAGCCCGTGCGCGGTAACAAAGTATGTAAATGGTTAGCGGCGAGCTGATCGATTCGTGGAAAAGGTAAATGCGGCGTGTAAAATTGCGTTTGAGTGGAAAAGGCGGAGGATCGGGGAGGAATGCAGGGACATAAATTCATATTACGAGCCTCGTGCCGATGATCGACCATCGCCGTTAATTCCATCGGGCTCCATCGGAGGATCCAGTCGTTTCTTAATCGACGCCGTCTACCCTCACGAATTCTGTTGGATAGCGCTAATTGGATGGAAGGCGCGATGCTCGGAATAGCTCACGCCAGGGCAATGGGAGCGCATCGTTAAACTAAGTCATTAAATGGATGCGGTCCTTGCGCCAATTAGGTGTAATACAAGTTAAGCAGCCGAATAGCCGAAATTTATCTTTGAGCGAGGAAAACCACGGGCTCGTGGCTTTCTGCCGGCACGATAATCTTAACAAGGTGCGGCTATCTCAGACGTAACGTGCGCGCTGGCGCACGGCGGATAATTTGTCGAATTTACAGGCAATACATTCTCGCTTCCCGAACGGGAGGAGTTCGGAAATTCTTTAGATCTTATCGGCCACCGCCAGAATTCCTCCTCCCGGGATCCTTCTTTGCATTAACGCGACGACCGCGGCCCCCGCGCCTGCGGCCAACACGTTTCGTGCGATAAATCGGTGCCCTGGCATAATCTTCGATCCTCCCAGATTCGATTTGTCCCTCGTCAATTCTCCTCCTCCGCCGCCGCCAGTCGCGAACGTGCCATTAAACCGCGCGCAAAAGGAACGTAAACATCGCGCACCGCGTTTCGTGCGGTTAATTATCAGCGCTACGCGATACAAATTACGACTGGTACTTTTATACGCTCCCAGCACGCACCTGGTATTGGTCTTAAAACGTAACGGAACGAAGAGAAACTTATAGGGAATACACTTACGAAGGGGACACGTATCCGCGAATACGTGGAGAAGTGTAACAAAATTTGTATCCTCCATAGATTAAAATCCCACAGTCTTTCCCAATGCCCTTTCGTCGGTATAACGCGGACAATGCCAGCTTCCAGGTTCTACAGGCTTAATGACAGCGACGTACATTCCATCGTGTTCGTAAAGTCGGGCCAGGCGGTCGTACGGATTGTAGAACCAGTCGTCCGCCCTAATGAGAAGCCGAGATACTCGTTCCAGAAGCCGGGGGAAGCCAGCGGCGCGAGCATTTATTGCGTAATGCCGGCCGCGAGCGAATAAAGATAAACGACGGACAGAGCGGCCGGAGTCAGCGCCGATATACACCCTGGCCGTAATCGTCGGAGAAATTGTCGGGTATCGAGGAATGCATCGCGAGGACCGCCAGCGTTACTGGGCGTCGATGAGAAATCGCGCGGGTCCGCGGCTGATGGCCTCGAGAGAGAGGGAGAGAGAGAGAGAGAGAGAGAGAGAGAGAGGGAGAGAAAGGAGGAGGCAAGGAGCGAGCGGCCACGAGACGCGCCCCCGATAATGCGGCGCCACTGGGAGTTATTTACCATGTTTAAAGTGAGCAGTCGTCCCATTATAAGACGGTAGGCGCGCACAAGGCACCGAGGAAGGGTTCGCGGCTCGCACGGATAACAGCCGGGCCGTTGCAACAAGGCATAAAAGGTGTAAGCGGTCTCGAAGATCATTGCCGTACGCGCGCGGAGAGGGGGGCAAAGGGAGTCGGGCGGAGTAGAGCAAAGCTGGAGCAGACGCGGAGCTATCATTGCATCTCCTCATTATCATAACTAGTTCCTACCCTCCGTCCCGCGGCGGTCGCCTCCCTGGCCCTTCGGCCGCCCGCCTCCCCACGCCTCCCCACGCCTCCCCACGCCACTCCTGGCCCACCGCGCCCATCTCGCCGCCACCCTCTGTCCTTCGGTCTCCCATGCATCATGCCTGATACACATTCACGCACACCGTCATCCGCGAGGTGCACGCGAGATACTCGCCGGATCTTCGGGAGCAAACGCGGTAACAGTCGGGCCTGGAGATATGGACGTTCGCCTTATAAGATGAGACATGACCGTGGAGCGAGGGCCAAAGAGAATGAGAGAGAGAGAGAGAGAGAGAGAGAGAGGATGGAGAGGGAGTAAGAGCGAGAGAGAGAAGGAGAAAGAACAAAAAGGAGACAGAAGAGTAAGATAGAAAGAGAGAGAGGTTGGCGATGAATCTTTCCCGAGCTAGGGGTTACCTTCCTCTCCCTTGGATTTATTTTCTCGATTTGTTTCGTCATGCACGCAGACGGCCAGCACCGGCGTCCCTTAATGCACCGCCATAATCCGGCGTATTGAAATCGCGTCCCCCGGAGTTACGGCGCTGCTCGTAAGGGAGGTCTCCTCGTAGCACCGAGGTCGCGACACCGGCTGCGTTACGACGGACGATTCGAAGCCCCTTTGTCGCGTGTTTTATAATCGACACCGTCTTTATCCCCCGATCCGAAGCCCGAGGCGGACTTCCCGCCGGAGTTATGGCGTACACGCCCGTGGAAGAATCCCGCGGTGTCGGCTGAAATATGAAACCCGCTCGTCACGGTGCGAGTTCGGCTTTTTATCCAGCTCCTCGACGCTCTTCCTCCTTACCCGTTCTCGCGCCTCGAAGGAGGTGTCTCGAAGAGGGGGGAGGCAGGAATCAAAGGTGCGAGGGTCTAGATTTTCCGTCGATAGGATCGAGAGAGGCTTGCAAAACTCCCGGGGACTACGGCAACAGCTGTGCCCAAAGGCTCGCCTTATATAGTCCAGAGGGAGAGTGAGAAAGAGAGAGAGAGAGAGAGTGCCTGGGGCGTGGAAGGAAGAGGAGCGAGATTGCTGGACGAGGGGGGAGAGGGGATATTCCAGTCGAGTCGAACACCTACTCCGGCTCCTCATTCTCGTCCGATTCGCTTTACGATGCGCCGGCAGAGCCGGAGGCCCGTTGACATGAATCTTGCGAAATGAGGAATCTCATCGTGGACCGGATCGCCGCCGTCGGCACAAAAACATGTCACGCACGGTACGCGCACGGAGGTAGCCAGCGAGTAGCCGGTTTCGGAGATCTTGATGGGACCGGTCTCGTTCTCCACGCGTTAACCTCCGAGTTCCGGGAGGAGCTGGGGAAAAAATGCTCGGGGAGAGAGCGCGCGACGAGAGCGCGCGACTTCGATGCCAGAGTTCATTTAGGGTTACCGTTACGTCGAAGAATGGCGCGTCTTTTTGCGAGGATCGTCGGCGGATCGATGGGGCCAAAGGTGCGGACGTGAGGGATCGGGGATAAGAATAGAGGTCGACGCGTTGGGGCACGCGAGTGCCGTGACGATAATTTTCATAGGGCCACGGTACGATGCACTGTGTAATACGACGCCGACCTATGAGCCGGGTTATCGACATCGAGCTGCGTGTACCCTTAATTATCTCAAAGTGTCGAGGGAAAAGGCGGAAATCGCAAGAAGTTCCACATGGAACGAACAATAACGAGGAGAAGTAATCGTATAGCCAATCGTTGCCGATAAACAAATCTTCGACTTGCTCCAAGATCGTCCATACACCTCCAACACCCGAGAATTCACCTCCCTCTTTATATCGCCCTTTATCCTCGCTTTATATACGCAACGATAAATCTCACTCCTAAACTCAAGCCGCAAGCACTAGCCGTAGCGCAAGCCATGAAGCCGTCGGAAACACTCGGTCAGGAATTTCTAGTCGAGGGTAATAAAAGCGTTTGTCCCTGAGCGCGGTTTCAAAGAAGCTCGAAGGGGGCTTATTAGCCGAGACGCGCGGCACGTAAGCGCAAAGTCGATTCAGCGTGTCGCCGGGCTCTCAGGTCCATTTTTGGCGTAAAAGCTCGGAGTGTCCGGCAGTCGTAAGCGATCCGGGCTCTCTCCCCCGGGGAAACGAGTCTCCGGTAGTCTCCGAGGAGGGCCAGGCGTGCAGGACCATTTTTGTTTTGTCCCGGGCAGCGAGGGGCTCCCGGGAATTTCGATACAATGCGAGGCTCGCGCGAGGAGCGGGCGGAAGGACAGGAAAGGGTTGCACGGAGCCGTGGAGAGGAAGTAAAACTACAGGGGCACTAAGGCTGAGTCAGCAAAGTCGACTTTGCACCGGCGCTTGTTACAGCCGGAGATATGGGACGACGAGCAGCGCCGTTGGAAGGGCGAAGTCCCCGCAATCCTTCTCTATCTGCCGACTAAAACTAAGTCTCTATCTGCCTGTTTCGTTCCTGCACCGGCATCTTGCAGCCCGCGGCATTGTCCAGGCATCGTGTAAGCCAGTTTCGCCCCGAGGATTGCATTCTAAGCCGAGGTCGTTAAGAGCTGGCAGATTTGATCCTTTGTATCGTCCTGCCACCTAACCGCTCGGTTATCTTCAACGCGGAGATCCTCCTTCGGGTCTTACCCGGTCTTACGGATAACGGAAATAACAGAAACAATTATTAAGGATTTCTTGCTACAGCCTTCCCTTATCCGGCGGGGAGAGTGAGAGAGAATCGCGGAGAGCGCCCGCGGACGGGGGCAATAAATATGTGTCTTCCTCCTCGGTGGAAATTCTTTGCCGGTAGATTAAGCCGGGTATTATGGATCGCGTAACCGTAAGATGGGGAAACAATAAAAAACTAGATTAATGGGACCGACGCGGATGTTTTCCCCATCCTCCTCCTCTTTTTTCTTTATTTTCTTTTTTTTTCTGTCGCGGCAAAGTTTCCAGCCGCAAAGCCTCGAAATAATTCGTTACAAGCGCCGAAGGGCATTGGCGGCAGCTTGATCGATCCCCTTCTGGAAGTTCGGATGTTTCTCAAGGAAGTGTGAATCTCCCTCGAAGACAAGAGTGTCCATTTTATCGTTGGAGTATATAATGCATTTATATTCTACACACTGTATACTGGCGAAAAGGAAAGAATGTATCCTGTGTATATAGTGTCCTTTTTTTTTTAATAAATTTAAAAGTGTCGACTGCTTAAGTCCTTAGCCTAATACTGTCCTTTGTAACACCAAAGATAATGAATGAAATAACGTCCAATGGGTATATATGCCTGGACGTAGATCTTTGCTACCGATTGTTGTCCTCGCAGTTCCTCCTTCTCGCACCGCGAGAAGTTCGATGGCGAGCCTGTCTCGTTCGTCAAAAATCCTATCCGCGTAATTGCGAGTCTTGCTCTCCTTGATGAGGATCGTGTCGGCGCGCGCCGGTTAGCGGACACGACAGGAGTGCCTGATTAAAACTTCGACACGAAGAACGCCGCCCTTGATGCCGCTTCCAACGATGTTACGACACTTCCTCGGCTTATACCCGACACGCACAAAAGTGTCGGCCATTTTAGCGGGGATTCACGCAACGGCCGCCGGTATTTAAAGTACCCCTCGACTGAAAGCAGCGGCGCCAAACTGGTTCCGCTGGTTTTCCTCTCCCGCGCGGAACGGCCGCTCTCTTGCGCTGATGGCTCCTAGATTTTCTCACGGAAGCGATAAGCGTCCGCTTATCGAACGCGGATGGAACTGGATGGATTATACCGGAGTAATGGCCGATCGATTATTTTTGAGCGTCGAGATCAGAGCGATTAGGCCGAGAACCCGAGGAAGGACCCTGGAGGACTTGCTCTGGTTCTCAGAGGAGCCACGTTCCTTCCTCTCTTCCTTTTTATCGCAAAAGGAAGTTTATAAACCTCATTGTGAGCGGCGCACTCGAGGGCCGAGAATCCATTAAGAAACATTAAAACCCTTTGGTCGCGGCGTCATTCGCAAAGTACGGCAAATACGTTTCCCCGTCGGGGAAGAAAAACCCCTGCTTTGCGGTTTAAAAGAGGTACGCCGACCTTAAAGGTTGCCCGGCGTATAATAAGAAATTCCCGAGGGTCGGGACGGAAGTAATCGGCGCGAAGGCAAAAGAAGAACGGCGCTGCGCTCTCAATACAATTAATAATATCCCAAAGGCGCCCTTACGCCCGAGCCCGGGCATGTAAACAAAATAAGGTCGATTATCCTTTGCGCAGACACGAGGCAAAGAACGAGGAGCCTCGCTCCCCCCCTTTCCGTCGCCAACTTCAAATTGATAATGGATAACGCGATGCTGTACTTACACGCTTTATGCAGTCGGGTTGCGCGTCGATCTAAAGCTCGGCGGATTCAGCCTCGTTCAAAAGCATAATCCAGCGCAAGGAAGAACAGCGCCGGGGAGTCAATGTTAATCTGTCGTCCGCGACATAAAGCCCCGAGTGTTTCATTCAACGCGCCACCCCTTTTATACACCACCTCCCCTACCCTCCCCTCCCCACACCCCTCCCACCCTCGAAATATCTAAAACGTATCTCTAAACCAAAGAGCGCTTGCCCCGTTTGCCGCAATATCTTATGGCACAACGCCACAGAGCGAAGCCGCAGGTGAAACGCGAAAGCGAGGTCGGATTATCGTCGAGGTGCGCCTCCGAAAGGAAAAACGGAGGCTGCGTTTACGCGCTCAAGGAGCCTTCCAACGGCACAATTACGTATTAAACGTTTGCAAATGCTTTTAATGTCTTTCCCGTTAAAGTTCCGTGCGCGGAGTTTAACGAAAAATTCGTAATTACCGGGAGGGGGAGTGAAAGACGGGAGTAAAAGAAGAATAGAGAGAGAGAGAGAGAGAGAGAGAGAGAGATAGAGAGGGGGGAGGGGAGGAAGGGAGAGGAAGGCGTGCAAAGCGTCGAGGATAAAGAAAAAGGAGGACGATAAATTTTCAGGTTCCCGGGCTATTTACTTAACCGCGTTTATCGTGGCCGGGCGTAGTTCTTCCGTGATCGAGTTTCTGGCGGCAAACGGCGAGGCGTTAAATTAAAAATTAAAAAGCCGGCCTGCGGTTTGGGCCTGTTTAAAGAATTGGCCATTAGGCGGGATACATGGCGTGGACAGGGGGCCAAGCGGAAAGCCGTATCGGTAATTGGCTTAGCCGCTCCACGATCGATGGATCGTGCCATCGTGCCGGGGAGCCGATAGAACTTTTCGACCCAATTTGGCGGGGGGCCCCGTAAAACTTTCCCCTTCCTGGCCGCTGCTTTCCGCCAAATCCCCGCCTGAACTTATTCCACGACAGCGTCTAATTTCGGTTAATTAGCCATCGGCGAAAGTAAATGCCGCGAGCTCGGAATAAAGCGTTATCGGGGAAGGATCGCGATGCGAGAGGCAACTAACGAGGATAAATACGAGAAGGAAGTGGAGCAAAGGAATTAATAAGAAGAGCCCCGGGTTGCAAAATACGAGGGGAGCTTTGGTGACTGCACCAGCTCGATTTTTGGGTCAACATCGACGAGACTCGGGGCTAAATCCGACTCGTCGTCGCGGGATCTTACCGCGCTGCGGGTATACTTTAAGGTGGCAAAGGGCTTCCTTCGAGGAGCAGGTGGTAGACTACATCGCCTCGCGAGTCGATATTCATAATTAAGTAACGGAGGACGACAAGCGTCGTGGGGAACTGATCGTGGATCCTTGGATATATACTCTCCTGGATTCTTGTGGTATACGCGTACGTTAGGAGGCTAGGGGAAAAGTTCGATGATAATAGGATCGTGGAAAGAGTAGGTTCGAGTGGGTTGGGTAGGACGAGGAGCAGGAGTGTAATGATGCGAAATAATTACGGGAGACCTGGCGATGGACAAACTTCGGATCCGCGCAATGCCAGATATCGTTTGATCCGCGCGCAATTAGCCGCGCGAAAACGCAAATTCGGCATGGCCTGCCGCACGGAGTTACCGTATTTATAGGTGGATCGTATTTCACGTCTCAATGACTATGCGTTCACGTGCCTACAAATTTGCATACGTATCGAATCAGTTGTCAAGAGCATATGAGGTACCGATAACGGAACGACGTATTTACGAGGGCCGCGCAATTCGTGGCACTCGCCATCCTCCGAGCTGGATGCACGATATTAATCTCTCTAACGAACGGCACTGTCTAATTATTATTTTGCGCCGGCCAGCTTGTATTCCCGGCGGCCTGGCGGTTTTATAAAATATCATAATTATATAGGATTATGCGCGCCGAAATTATTTACACGCCCCGCCGTACATCGTCCAACAATGCCATTTGATAATACCCAAATCTCCTCGGATGCATTTACGATTATTTCACCGGGCCATCGCGCCTGCAGAACGTTTTTAATATATTTGCATTAGCTGCGAAATGGCATCGGCCGTGTCATTCACGTTTCATCCAAGTTTTAACTCTCCCAGTAATTACGGCCGTTTAATTTTAGTTCCGCTAAATAATTATCCAGCGGGCCCATTAACGATCCCAAAATTCATGCGATAATTGCTAAATGTTCATTTAACGAGACTCATAAAAGAGAGATAATATTGTTAGCCCCGACGTAGCTGCGCAGAGGGCGAATATACGATTTAATAATCGCATCGCAGTCGTTTCGCAAAATACCAATGGCCCGACGATAAACTTAATATCGCGGGCTTTTAAACGAGGAAAGGCAGAGTCGGAGAATCCAAGCCGCCTTCCAGGATGAGGCCGGTTCCTTTATCATCCTCCGAGCAATGACGAGCACCTTGGTTTACTCGCGCCCATTCCGCTTATATCCGCTGTTGTACCGTAGGACGGAGTTGTCCATACGAGGACCATCCGCAACTGACTCTCGACGTTCTCTTCCCCTCGGTCGAGCTTCTTTGATCTTCCACCATCCGTAGGTTTTTCTTACGTTTCCTTATTTTGCCCACCCCCTCCCCACCCCGGTTTGATAAGCCCCAACAATATGGAAAGTGCTGGTAGGGAATGACAAATGATGGCACGGAGATGGAATAAAATCCCGCGCTAAGAAGATCCCCGACCAGATCCAGGTAATACGAAATACAGACTTTGCGTCAGTCGGGGAATGTATCAACTTCCTTTATCACGCGCATCCCCTTGCACTCCTGGATATACGGAATTAATATACTCAAGAAGTCTTCCCTCTGTGGGATAAACCAAAGAGCATTACTGCGGATAAGGAGTATCGTCATTTTCTTGCCGTCGGTGCCTAAATTAATTAAAAAAAAAAAAAAAAAACTAAGAAAGCTGTAAAAATAACCGATCAGTCGTTTCATAGAAAAAAAATTGTGGTTTTTTTTATGAGTTTCAGGTGATGAGAAAAATTACTGTACTTCCTAAGAGCGCATTTTTTCAGGTTTTCGATCTATCAGCATCATCTCTTCTCTGTCCTCTCCTTTTTTTTCTTTAAATTCATTTTTCGGCACCTACTGCCAAGGTCATTTGGCCTAGGATATACTGATTAAGGTGGGTTCCGAACCACCAGAGCTACGGTATACATATCACATGGAAAAACCTCTCCTTCTTTGAGGATATACGTGATATACGCAAACATGTCCAGAAAGTGGCTGGTAGGTTTAAGATCGAAGATCTCCGGGCACTCGACGTGCGTTCAGGAAGCCGTGAGGCGATCGTCCAAGTGGCCACAACAGAGGGCCGCCTTCGCGCGCCGCGTATGAGAATTTTGACAGTATCTGCCGATCCATCGCGCTCACCCGCCCCTGGAGCCCGTCCAGGGGCTCCAAAGCGTTATAATGCCGATCTATATTCGCGAAGCGAGGCGCGATCCATCACCTGGCCCTAACTCGGCCGGCCTCCCTCCTCCGGTTTTATTGTTTCCCCGAGAAATTGGCTCTGCCCGGCCGAAACTGGATCCTCGCGGCCTCCACGAGCCTCGATGCACTCGGCCAAGGGACTGTATCGACGTAAAACTTTATGGCGGCATAAAAGTCGTGGCCGCGATACCGACGGAAGCTGGAACGGCTGGTACGGTTATGTCGCGAACGTGCGAGCAACGGACCACCGCGATTTCACGGACACGCTCTCCCCTCGGAAGATCGAGAATACAAGCGCGGACACGCTTGCTTTGTTGGCCGATGCAGACTTACGATAATGTTTATTGCCACAGGACGAGGTGAGGACGGAGCTCGGAATGTAAACGCGCCGCGCCGCTGCTGAATGGGAATGTCACTTCGCGGAAGGCTTTCGATGCGCACGAACTAACCGCGAGAGCGTAGCATCGGAGCTGCGAGAGAAAATCTCAGCTGGGGATATCGTTGCTCGGGGATCTTCGAGGACATATGTGGATATCGTGGAGGTTGCAAGTGGGGCGAATAAACCCGGTAGTCGACACCGAAAAACGGGGAGGGAGGCGAGACTAAGAGGGCCACGTACTCGATGCAAAACCAGGACGATCGTTGCTGGTATTATACATTGGCGCTTTATTCGCTCGTAGGTTCGATCGATGCTCGACTTACGACTTTCTCCCGAACGAAGCAGCCGCGAGGCGCTTTGCAAAATTAACTCGGCGCTCTGTGCGCCAAATTGGCACCGTGATAAATCCGTGCGCTCTGGGCTGTTATCGTAATCGTAAAGTCGCCGGTTGAGCCGAACGATCCTCGGTGCTCGATTTCATTCTATTCGCGGCATCGTTTTGACGTTAGCCCCAGGAATGGCGCGGCTCTTATGGACCGGCAGCCAAGCGGCGCATTTCACGGGTAAGTTCGATTCTGCAGTTCCCTCTACGCCCCATCCTGGATATCACGGCTGGCGTTAAATAGCACGAAAGATCCTCAAAAAGGGAATCAGCATGCGGGGCGCCAGTTTGCGCAGATCTTTCCTGGCCATTCCTTTCAGGCGCACACGTTGTCGGGAACTTCAAAGTTCATTTCGGAGGCAATAACACGGCTTCCATTCTGCCCCGGGAAGTACTGGCGCTGAGACGATAATGGAATCGACTTACCGAAAGGTTCAACGTTGAAAGGGTGATCTCGGGGACCTATAATCGTGCGTGCCCATTTTGCGATAGTCGTTCGAGAGGATATCAAAACCTACTCCCAACACGTCTGCCAATATCTTTGGAATACCAGAGCCGACGCCTGGCACCGACCCATTGTCAAAAACCTGATCGTATTCCCCCGTTTTCGCGATTTCAAGGAAAACTCTGTACCATACCCGGGTTTCAAAATTCTACAGCACTATTATACATCGAAGCCTAATTTTCTCGCTTCTATACTCAACCTTTCTAAAGAGTGGCCCATTTAAAAGTTTGTCCTTAAAAACGCTATAAAATGAGTCTACATCGATATTTAAAACAAAGTTTTCTTTCATCGCGAAGGTTGGAGTCTCCGATTTAAGAATGAAAAGACCAACAAGCTGTTCCAATTTCAAGCAAATCGGTCACACCAGTGTTGCCATATCCTATAATATAAAAACAAACCAGTAGAGAGCCCACCCTATATTATATCCCTCGATACACATCGATTAGAGGAGTAACAAAGAAAGAGATTAAAAATCCTCCCCGAACCGCTCAAAGCTCGATCGTTTTGGGAATCGTCCTTGATTAAACGAGCCTCGAGAAGTCCAGGATTTCCCGAATTTTCCAATGACTCCAGGGCGTCCATCGCCTCCTCCTTCGTATTCACTTCGGCATACGGACCGTGGCCGAGCACTGTTCTCGTTCCAAGGGTCCCCAGGACACGCTCCACATTCCAAGCGGGTGGCCACCGGTCAGGGCATCGAGCGAGCATCAAACTTAGGAGGGATCTCATGCTCGGGGACTTCATCCAACGGTAATTTTGCCCGTTCGTTTCGCCACAGATTTCTATTGCAGGCCGGCCGGGAGGTTCAAACAGCGCCGCGACAGCATTTGCCGTGCGCGCCCGTGTGCGTATATACATACGAAACTGCATTTGCACCGAATCCTATTTACGTCGGGCGAAATCGCATTGGGGGGATCCCATGGCAGCGGTGCCTTGGGAATAGCCTCAGCACGGTTATTCCGCGACCGCCCCCGCTCTCTCTTTCTCTTTTTCTCTCTCTACTCCCCTCTCTTTCTCTCTCCTCTCTCTATCTCTATCTCCCTCCCTCCCTCGCGGCCAGTGCATTCTGGTACGCAGATGCATAGCCAGCATTTTTACGCAAGAACACTGCGCGCCCGCCACCCCCCCTCCCCGATCCGCGCATTTTTACTCCCATCCCCGTCCTCCTCGCGTTTATTTCCGTTTTTTCTCCCGAAGCCGGGAAACCGACATGTGCCCGCGATATGAACGCGGCCCTGAACTTTATATCTTGAGCGCGCGCTCCGTTTCGCTTCGCTTTCGACGCCGAGGCTCGAGGCGAGCGGATCCTTGCCAAAGCCTCGCCAGGGAGCGGGACAGGGGGGGGGGGGGCGATTATACGAGCTTTCTCGAGGCTGCGCTCGCTCCGGGTCCGACTCGGTTTCGGGGCCGCGGTCAAGGTAGGCTTGTGATTTTAATTCGCGTCCTGCAATATAAATTAATCCGGTGCGCGCAGAAATGCTCAACCGTCCGTGGCATCTTTTTTATCGCGAGTTAATCCGCAGAGCCCTCCATGATTCAGGGTTACCTCCCTCCTGCACCGGGTTTATTAATTCATCTGGTTATATGCCATTATACTCCCGCTTTCCGCGTCTCTCTCTCTCTCTCTCTCTCTCGTACCCTCGTGTTCTCTCTCTTTCTCTATTTCCTCCCTCTCTCTCTCTCTCTCTCTGGCTTTCTCCCTCGCCACGGCTCTCTTTCCCCGTGTTTGGTAAATGCCAGGGGTACAGTACCGCGACATGGTATTACTAAACATATCATTTATTCACGGGACGGTCGGGCAACGCGCACGGGGGTGCGCCGGCCAGTTGGAGCCCGGCATTCTATTGTGCACGATAAAGCCGCGCTCTGGGTGTATTTGCGAACATCGAATGGTATTCGGTAGAGACAAGCGTCCGCAAACACTCGTGGAATCTTTCAAAACGCTCCTTTCGGTAACGATATGGGGGGGGGGGCGGAAAAAAAAAATAAAACCGGTCCTTCCATTCTATCGTTGCGTTTTCAATTGTTCGCTCCCGGTCACCGGATTGTGATTCGACTGCGCGTATTTACCAATCCCTGCCCGAACTGACATCGAGGCTTTTCTCTTTATTGGCAATCAGTGACGATGGATACTACGGGCAAACTCTCCAAATTTTGCCACAACTTTCCCCGTGAAAAATATCCTGCCGCGATTTCAGAGCTGTGTTTCGGATGTTGGCGGGGGTACACTCGCGGCGAGCTTCGAACAATGCTTCGATAGCCCACGCGCGATGGGTTTTTTCTTTTAAGTTATGGATTACATTTGGATACATTGGACCTATGGAAGAAGCCTCGAGTCTTCGCTTTTAGAACCGCCGTGATGAAGTTGGGTTTTTTCGAATTGCGCGCTAACGGTCGCTTCGGGTATTAAAAATGCGTTTTCACTAAAACGAGATTTCCAAATGATACGCAGCACCAACGCGTATACGGTTGATACAAAAATAATAATATACTCAGAGATGCAGTACAAATTGGATTTGAGAGGCGGCACCGTTCCTATTTAACGTTTTTTCCCAACTCAAACATCAACCCATTTCCCATCCGATCCAGCCGTGATTACATTTGACTAAACCTGCGACGAGAGCACTGAAATACTAAATATTAACTGCAGCACAAAATCTCATTACCGTTCCGCACCAAGCGCGCTTCGGCTACTCTGCTCGAATAGATGACATAATCGCGCATTAACCGAGTTTTCGCGTCAACCGGAAATGCCGAAGATATTTTTTTCCACGGCGAAACTCGCATTCGTTGAGCGAGAAACATTTGCATGCCGGACATTATGCATCGTTCTCTTGTTGCACGGAATGGAGAATATCGACAATGGAATGCTTTTTTCTCGACGCTAAACCGACGTGATTATATGGAATACGTGTATAAGCAATGTGGAGCCAACGCGTTATTTAACCGATAAATATTAAACGACAGTCGCTTACACTCTTACACAAACAACTCCTCGTCACATCTTAATCCGTCACCAAAGATTCTTACGTTCCATAAGGAAATAGATGCACAATACATTTGTCTCATTTATTTTACCGAATTATGCATACAACTAAAAGACGACCAAAAAATAAGGACCACGACACTTCACAGATCAGGTTCCACGTTCCTACAAACATTATCAGACAAAACAGCAACGTGCAAATAGCGGAAGACGCTTTTGGGACATCCCAGCACATACAACGACCCATCGAACCACGACCGGTACGCGAGAAAAAACGAATATCCCGAGCATAGTTATAAAATCAATCCCACCAGCCTAGTTCTGCAAACAGCAATATCACTCGCCACATAAGGGCAGCGGGGGAAAAAAACAAGCGCCCAAACCTCCGCAACATCGATCTTTCCCTTATCCCGCCATCCGACGGTGTGGAATCCGTCTCAAACAATAAGACCAATGGCGTATAACCATAACGATCCATGTCAGGAACCTTTGAGGAGAAAAACGATACACCCGAGGGAGGAAGAGAAGAATCACTCGCAGGAGGCCACGGTGTTGGTGCCCAGGGAGATGAGACACGGACGCAAAATGGGTATCCACGAGGACAAGCCATCGAGCTCCGGAGCGGCACGATCTCCTCGGTCCGAACGGCCCTCGCTGATCTGGTTCTAAGATTACGATCATAACGAAAAAGGCCCCTCCTAACGTCTCCTCCGTCCCTCCTCCATCTCTCGCTCGCTCTCTCGCTCCCTCGCCACTTCTCGCTCTCGCCCTCGCCTCCTTCCGGCTCTCACTCGCTCCTACGAGAAGGTCCGGCGACGGTTGCATCGCATAGAGCATTGCGCTGCGCGGCATGCATTATGGAACGAGCCAGCAACGATTCTACCGGAAAAATTGCGGACACGCGAGACGGACGCGATCTGCAGCCCGACTACCTACCTTCCAACCCATGTAGATACCCACGTAGGTACCGACCTACCACTCTCGGTCACCCCGCGGTAGCCGCCGGGAGAAGATTGCTTTCCTATATTGCATCGCCCCCCCCCCCCTCCTCCTTCTCATCCTACTCCACCCTCCGGCTGCTTTCCATTTTATAAGAAACGCAAGGGTCGCCGTAATGTAGATATAGCGCTGGCGATACCTAGGTATCGCCGCCGGTGAAATAAGCAGCCTATTTACGTGGACATATCGAGGGGGGCCCTTTGAGCGCGAAAAAGCGATCCGAGGGAGCTCGTCCGGCCTGGCAGCGCGGGGAGCCGGACATAGTTGCGGCAGTGTGCTTGATAGAATCCCGGATTTCCACGGGCTAAAGCCCGCAGCGGGCCGACCTTCCGGATTTTTCCACATGCATATTACAGAGGCGATAATTTGGGCTCGGATAGAGCACGAGGATCGATATGGAAAGGTAGACGAAGGGTTGGATAATTCTTTCGAGGTGTTTCTAGTTGAATCGAAAGATTTTATATAAGACGTGTATCGGAGTTTTAATAATATGAGATGAATTAGAGGAGGTCTAAAATATTGAGGTTGTTATATAAGCCAGGGAACTTCAGCGAGCGGTATCGAGGGTTGAAAACAAAAACGGATAAGCGATAAACGAGGCAAGCCGGACAGCGGAGCGTATTTTATCGCGGACAATGTATAATTAGCTTAGCCAAGGTGGTTGGCGCCGTAATACCGGTGTATTCGCAGCTCGATATCGCGATGGATAATCGAAAGCAACATCTGCTCGGTCCGCGGTCGGGGGGAGCGGGGTAAAGAGCCGGCGCGAAGGAGCAAATGGGCCGGGAAGGGTTGACAGGAGGAAAGAGGCTTGGTCGAGGGAAAAGACGCTGCAAAGGCGAGCGTGTAAATGAGAGAGGCTCGTTCATTCGTATCGCGACGGTTGGTTCGCCTCTGTCCCCGGGAAACGTGGCGAAAAAAAAAAGAAGAAAACTAGCATCCATCTCCCCCCTGGGCTCGATGTTACGGAGAACCGAGTCAAAGTGACAGCAGCCGTGTAATGCTGATGAAAGGGAGGATAGCGCGTAATCCCCTTGAGTCCAGTTTTCGAGAAGGGTTTGCGTCAACAGATGCGCCAAGGTAACGATGTTTTAAATTTAAGAGCGCTCTAGAATAAACCGCGCCCCGGGCTGAAGTAAAATTCTATACATGCTCATTTCGAGCTCTTTGAGCTAAATTAAACGGGACGAGAAGGTTCTACCATCCGCGCTGATGTTTGGTTTGAGCATTTGTACTTATATTTCGCCCGCTGAAACGCTCCCATCGCCTCTGCCTCGGGCCAGGCGCGTATTAAATATAGTTCTCCGCACGGAACTGCGGGGCAAGTGTGTATGAATAAACAAGGCGGTAATAAAACGGACAATTTCTACGGGAGTATAGGGGCCCGCATTATATCGCGATATCCAGAGCTAGACCTTTTCTCGGCAAAGGAGCGCCCAATGAAAACATCCGCGGAGGAGGAAGAAACTGGAGGCGCCCCGTGGCCAATGTTTATTCAAGTTCTTCGGTGGCAGCGTGAAATCCAAACCTTCCTGCGCCGTCAATCGAAAAGCCATTGAGATATCTTATCCCGCCCGACGATTCTCTCAGCGGCACCGAGTATCTGTTTTGGATCTCGGCGCGAAACGATTGATCTTGCCGGAACTTTTAACAGAACCAGAGCGGCAGGCCTGTTTATTCGTCTCGCTTGTATTTAAAGAATCTTCGAGGTTGTATTTAAAGGATTCTCGAAGTACTCCTCGAGTCATCGCGAAAAATCTCGAAGCGATGGACCTTCGAAAAGGGAAAAGAGAGTGGGCGAAATAATAAAAGAAAAAAGGCAAAGGAAAAGAAAATAAAAAGGGAGAAGAGAGTGTCGTGCAAAATATACGAGGACGCTTAATGACAGGCCGGTGGCTCCGGCCGGCAAGATTGATAACTATCTGATGCAACGATCGAAACGAGAAGCCCATTACTTATCTCCGGAAGGACTATCATTACCCACCATCGTCCGCGCCGATTGGTATTCTAGACGGTCCGCAACATCGACGAAAAATGCGCGAGATCGGTAGCGTGGAAATATGTATTTAAAATTGCCAGGCCATAAAGTTCGTGCAACCGCGGGACGAAAATTTCACCGAGAAACGCGAGGGTTTTTGATGTCGCGTTGTTTTACCGCCACGCAGCGAACGTACGAAAGCCAGTTAAGTGTATTGTGTATGGCACGATGTAATCCGCAAATGAGATAAAACTCGTGAAGTTTTCATTTCTGCATAATGCGCTTCCATTCGTGCGTGCAGCTCCATTTGAGCGGTCATAAAGGGGATATAGTTGGCACGGCATATGCGTATATACGTAGATTAAATAAAACGCTATCGGAGCTCATAGAAGGTAAAGGGCCGCCCAGAGCTTTGCACCCGGTGCGCTCGAGCATAAAGAAGCATAAAGAATATTACGGAGTTGATTATTAATCTATCCACCTCCTTCCTCGATCCTCCTTAACACTAGAACTACCGAACCAGTCGAAAAGACTGGTCAGTCGTTTCTTTAAAAAATCGTAACACCTTACAACGATGAATTATTTGAAAATATCTATAATTTCCAAGCTAGTATTTAGATCATCGTATTGATTAATCGAAAGTGCCTTTCGCTCTTTCGTTCTTTTAAAGATATATGTGGTGTTTTAAATATGCTTCGAAAGTGGCAGATAGTTCTAGTGTTAAACCGATTGATTATGGCTAACGCGTCATTAATCGCGCGTAAAAGCGCCGAGAGGAATACGACGAATACACCATCGAGCTGAATATTAATTTATTTCAGAGTAACGCACTCCGTCCTTCGCGGATTATCGGCTAACGCATTTTTGATCCGATAATACCTTATTTCTGGCACTGTTTCGAACGACATAAATGCACTGCGGGGAGAAATATTAATTTAATCTCGACTTCGTGAATTCTTCATTTCATTCGCATCGATACCTCGAGATAATCCTGATGCATCGATGCATCGTTTATCGCGTGTAACTCGTATGCGCGCGCGTAGATGTACGAGACACCCAGATAATCCTCCTGGATAGAAACCCAAATGTCGAAAGTTTCACTCCCGCGAGGAACATCCAGAAATCGGATATCGTTACTGGGAAGACACATCCCAAAAAGCACTCACCTGAAGATGCACCTGACCGTTGTTGTCCACCCATCCGATGACCATGTCGGCTCCGACCCTGTCATCGTCCTTCGTGAAACCGAGACCCACATACCCGAGGGTCTTCACTTGGATCTCGAATGTAACGTCCCTGTCGCCCGGCGTCCACAGCACCAAGAAGTTATTGTCGAGGACAGCACTGTGTTTCCACTCGACGGCGACAACAACACTGCTGACGAAGAAAAGAAGGAACGACGCGAGTGTGGTCTTCATGTTTCTGCGGTGTACGCCTCAAAGCATCTGAAACGGACAGAAACGGAGGAATGTTAAACGCATTTTGTCACCCCAGTGCCAGATGTGCGGCTCGCTTTTGTAAACCGTTATGCTCGCTACACGAAATGAATCATAACACGGATCGTCATAGTTTAGAATCCGCGTTACGCACGAAGCGTATTACTCGTTCTCGCGCAGCACGTAATTTGTACCTCGCTGTTTATGTTTAATCTCCGAGATTGGCGGACGAAATTAATCGAGTTAATCGTAAGGACGTGTTTGCGTGGAAAAATGTCCAGAAATCACAACCTACAGCGTATTCCTCGTAACACCCGAGGGAGCGTTATAAAATAACAATATATACTCTATTTTATCCTTAGTCTATCGCTGTTCACAATGTCGAGGCAGTAAGCGTTCTCACAGCCTACATGGATCACTGTGGACCTTAAAAAATACCAGCATACACGTTCCTCGGAGAATTTTCAGGGGAAGCTAGTGAAGCTACTAAAAGGTCGCCCCTTATAAACGAGCTTTCCACAAATTTCGAGGGAAATCTTCAGAAGACCATCGAACACGAGTCTTTCTCCGGCTGTTCGACACTGAATCGATTCGATAAAACGACGCGGGATAAATAATCCCTGCAGGCTCATCGAATCCTCGATACAGCCTTCGAATGCGGGGACAGCGTTAACCTACTTAACGGCCAGGCGTAAAACCATAATCCGCCCCGTGATTATCACCGTAAACATTTTACACGCGCCCGTTTTGAGCGGCTCCTCCGTTATTAATTTTTCAATTTCCGTACAAATGACGCGCATCGGCCCATCTCCGGCCTCCCATTTGCTCCGAACCCCGGCATTTCTCCTTTAACGGTGACTCGTTAGGCGCGTGTTTAGGAGTTTTACGCCGCCATAGAAGCGGAGCGAACGACGGCTTCCCCTCGATATTTCAACCGCGACGGCATACGCTGAACGTCGCCTTCATCCTTTAACCCTCCCTCCCCCCGCCCTGTGCCTCCGCGTCGTGTGAAATATGCCTCGTTCTCGCACTTTTATCATCGCCGGAAGGCACCGTTTATACACGCATAAGGCAATAATAACCGGATGAAAGTTCGAGCGAGAGAATACGAAGTTGTAGGAAAGAATGATTTAAGAAACAGCATCGAGTACGAGGGGGAGGATTAATGGTATGGAATTAGCACCGTAGGTGTGCTTATCTTTCGAGGCTAATCGATCTCTCTTATCGCCATAATGGTGTTAAGTTCTAAACGGAGAAATGTATACGAAACTTGGGTTAAGGCTTGACGTTTGAAGTTACGGATGCGAGGGAGCAATGAAGTATTTTATATATATTTTATATATATATATATATATGCGCACACGCATCGCCCTTATGGTCATTCTCTTACCATTGTTTATTATACGGACTCTATATTGGACTTGATTCCGAGTTTTTTATCCTTGCTATATTGGAGATATTTTTACTTCCATCTCGCTGTTGAGTTTCATTTTTTCGTAATCGCTACGTCGGAGATACATCGAAACCGAGTGCTCGTTCGCGTCCTTTGCGAATTTGGACGACGCGTGAATATAATGCTTTTGCGAAAAATATACCTTGTATCTCGATCGGGAAATAATGCGATTTGGAAACGCATAGTTACTTCTGATATCGAAGGTCGATATTTTTTTTAGAGACGGGTGGAAATTTAGCACTGCAGATAATCTAAATGCACGGTGATTGGTGAAACTTGTAGATTGGCCGAAACGAAAGATTCGAGGAGCTGAAATTTAGAATGCTTTATTCGAAGTAACTCCGACGCGAGTTATTAGCATTAGACATGTTCGAATTAACACGTTTGCTGCCCTTTCGACCCTCCTAGCTAGGCCGAATATATATAGTTACCTGATACCATTTTGATCTCTCTATACTCTTCTTTGAAAAAAAAAAAAAAAAAAAAAAAAACCAAAAGACAAAAAGAAACGCTAACCTTGTAATATATTCTGTATTATAAAACCCTTTTTTGACCCTCGCTCTTGAATGCCTCCATCCAGGTAACTCTTTCTCTCTTTACTTTAGACCCTGTTGGGCTAATAGAGATCATTTTCGCCTTGTACAGATCGTTCTCATTGCCGTGCATAGCGCTCGTTTTTGCGACACCATTGTTCCAGCGCTGTTGAGTGTTGTTATATACTATATGCGTACCTATGTATACGACATTGCCATGCAGCATCGCCACACCACGTAGGATCACCCGTTGGTCGTTTTTGAATGACGTAGAGAATCATGTGTTTTCTTTTTGAAGGAACGACGTTCGAAAGCACGTCGTCGGGGAAGATTAACGACCCCGCCCTTCGATAGCGATTGTGACAATGGAAGCGCCACTACCCTAGGATAGATGGCAATTTACAATAGGAGCCGTGCCGGACGATAGTTCGATAACGACGACGGCTCGATATCCTCGTGTATTTTATTCAGATCTCTCTAATCGTGCTTAAAATCGATTGCTCGATACCGATCAACTTGAAGCTATACGATATCGATGAAACAAAGCGTTGCTCGCTATTAGATCGGTAGTTTGATACTAGAGGACAAGAAAGTGAAATGTTTTGTTCGTGGAAAAATATTCGGCTGAACAGTACAGTGAACTCTTCTCGCCATTGATAAAATTGTGGTTTGGAAATTTTGAATTCGATAATAAGGATTAATAAAATTCAATAATAATAAGGAAGCGAGCGTTATGTGTCCTAAGAGGGCCATGTGCGCTTACTAATCGTTCTCTTGTGATCTTGTAGAAAGTAATCTTTCTCTTTAACCAATTGGTGACACGACGGTGAAGAGATATTGGGTGTCGCGCGCGTCACGCCATCTAAACTGTCACTGCGATTATTCTTTTTGTTGGTAAATCTATTTTGTGTACGTACATTTATGAATTTTTTGTGTACGATTAGTAAGGTGTGTTTTAGATGCTACGGGAATGCTTCCGTCTGTGGACGACGTCTATGTGCATTGTGGTCCCCCTCCTTCCACTATCTGGGGCATGAGTATTATGTCTCAGTTTTTGCCAGCTTCCGACATGAACACTTTATTAACATTTTCATTAACAACTCGTTGTCCCGCGACTGAGATGACATCGCTGCAAAATCGACATCGCCATTGTCTTAGTTGTTCGACGCTCAAGTGTATTGAACTTTTATTAAGGATTTCCAGAGATTTATGAACAACTTTGAAATTATAC
The DNA here is from genome assembly GCA_038496175.1 of Ampulex compressa. Classification (NCBI taxonomy): domain Eukaryota; kingdom Metazoa; phylum Arthropoda; class Insecta; order Hymenoptera; family Ampulicidae; genus Ampulex; species Ampulex compressa. The sequence continues at coordinate 307,952 of JBCFXI010000042.1, read as the reverse complement.
CTTCTACGCGATTAATGGAGAAAACTATCGAGCGCTGTGGTCGATAAAAATTGTGGGTCTTGACTGTACATTGTAAATATTCTTTGGCAGACTTTCACATTGTAAATACATATTTCAAAATGGGCTTAATTTATGTATTTTTTAAATTTTTGAACAATGCATTTGTGTATTTATTGATCAGGATTCGGTTGATCTTCATCTTGGTCGCAGCGACTTGGTATTTATGAATATAACGTCTTTCTCGTTTGAGATACTAACATTCGAGAAGCTTGCAAAAACAACAAGGTCTGTACTACTTCACTGTCATTCACACAGTCACTCTAATGGTCTTCTCAGACAACTTACACGTTCCTTTCAATCTTTTGCATTGTGTTCTATTAGGACCGATATAGAATTATTTTTGTTAACTTATTAGATGCAATTTTCTAAGTACATGAAATACGTATTATGAAGTAATTAATACTAGCGACTCAATAAACTGCAAACAATAGAATCAGGCATTGCTTAAAGAGTTATCGAGAAACGCGCTATAAACGAACAGCAAACTCGCAGGGTTAACGTGTTCGGATGGATTCAACGATTATTTTTGTCCATCAGGCTTCGCGAAATTGGCGCCGCTTATTTCGATGCTAACTTTCATAAATTCCTATGTTTCTATTGAATAAACTCAACTGTTTTTGTATAGATAAGCTTGAGATAAATGCAATATATTTTTCAATGCGCCGCATCAATACTTATCTTCTATTACTCATATATAAACTTTCTGCAGATATCATTTACTTTTACCCCTTGGTCTTCAAATGAACAATCCAAAAACAATAAAATCAAAAGATAAAAAGTTAAGACTGTATCCATTATTTTGAAAGCTATCACCTACTGTCTAACGATACAAAAATCAATATCAAAGTAGTACTTGCGTAATTCTAAGTAGCGATATCGCGGATAAGGACGACATAGCAATCGTATATATTCTCGCACAATCTTACGTTACAATCTTTTTTTGTTTCAACCGAAAGAGCATCGCGTATTTTCCTATGTTCCGATTCGAAAACCGTTGAAAACAGTGTGCGAACACGTTTGCCTTGCGATGCGAACGACGGCGTGAGTTGTATACGATGTTGCATGGGCGCAGGTACCAGGGGGCCCGCACAAGAAGGAACTCCTGGAGAACCTCGACAGAGTGCCGACCTACGTCCAGCAGCTCCAGTTCACCGTGAAGAACCCCACCGTTGGCAAGGCGGCCACCTTCACGAAAGTCGATAACGTTATACAGGAGACGAAAAACTTAATGAACGTGATATCGAAGGTGGTTACCACCTGTTTCGTCTGCGCCACAAAGGTGAGTCTCAACCATCAACCGTGGGACTTGGAAAGTCTCGAACTTGGGAGGGTTTCAAGGAGCTCTGAGTTATCTGCTCGTAGGATGAGACTTCGTCGACGAGGATTGTAGATTGGGTTTGATTAAATGTATTATCGATACCTTGTTGGGTCCGATGAGCGATAGGCTGCCACGAATTATTAGATCTTTATTGTTGCGCGAAGGATCTGTGTAAATATGCGATCGAATACGCAAAATCCATGGGTGATTAAGGATCTTTTTAAGTCGACTTGCAATTTTTGAAATGTTATTGAAATTCCTTGAGAAGTAATTATTGAGAATTGTATACTTTGAGCTTATGTGTGGGGAAATAGTAACATGGAGGAGAGTTCTGAAGTAATTAGGTTTTGGTTCCATATTCGAGAAGTGTGAATATGGTTACGTCTAGACGAAAACAAAAACGAACTTCGGGTGAATAATATAACCGATGAATTTTTTTACAGTATATCCATGTTTTGTGGACGATATTATTTTTATAATGTGTATATTAATATTAGAGTCTATGCAGTATCTGGATTTGGTCATTATCAAAATAACTCTAAGGAACGTCATTTAATTATACGTAAAACATTGTATAAATTCATTATCTTTACGTAGTGGGATGGAAAGTATAAAAATAGGGAGAATCACGTCTAAAAAGGATTATCGGGTTCTCCAGATAATATCAAGAAGAGACAATTCAGTGTTGTAAATAGAAAATTTGCAAACATCTCATTTCACCGCACACATCCTTAACCCTTTGAACCCTGAGACATTTCTTCGATCATGCCCAATCTGAAGTTTCCACCTTCGACATTACGAATTTCTTAAGTTTATATTTTCAATTAAACGCGGAACCAGTTTCTTCCAACGTTTCAACTCATAAACTAATTCCACGAATCTCAATACACTCGCCGCTTTTCCAAAGCGATTTAACACAGAATCACCCTTCCAATTTCACCGAAGGACATCAAACAACCGCCAATATCTCATCGAGTTCAATGGCCCCGTGTCGAACATCAAACGAACAACCTAACCTCACAAATCCCATCGCTTTACCAACGGTCTTATCACTTCTACGATACGTTTCACAAAGTACATCGGGTCTGCACGCGAGCCGTATCGGTATTTAGGGTTCCAAGGGTTAAGACACGTCCGCCCCGAGCCAATGTACATGTCTTCCTTCGATTTATCCACCCAATAGCACAATATCAGCATGCCGCAGTACGTGGAGCTGAGCCCGCCGGCGGTGCACGGCCTAGCAGAAGAGGATTGCTTGTACCCAGTTAGCCCCCAATTGTTACCATCGACCAGTCCCTACGTGCAGCCCCATCCGCTGACCTCCGCCCAATTCCACAGCATCCTGAGGCCTCCGGGCCTGGCCATCCCCCCGATGGGTTTCAGCACCTTGCCTCCGCCTTCCAACAGCGGAAGCGGCTCCAGGAGTTCCGCCTCCTTCGTCCACCCCTCCGTCCTCCCCTATTCCGCGCCCCTGCCGTCGAGCTACGGCCAGCAGGCGCCGTACTGCCTGCAGCAGAGCCTGCAGCTACTCCAGCTGCAGCTGCAGCAGGCACAGCTGCAGCAGCACCTAAGGCACGCCACGCTGCCGAGATAACGCAGCCTCGCGCTGTCGCCTCGCGGCAAGCGCGGACACGGCATTAAAGCGCACACGCCGAGAGCACACTGCACTTTCTTTCGCACAGGTTCGAGCCTTGGTTTCGTTCTCAGCTTTTACGTTGCAGCTTCGCTTAATGTCGGACGAGACTTCCTCGGGTACGATTTAGGATTTTTTCTTTATTTTTTTTTTCTTTTGAGAAAGAGGGAGGGGTTGATTGGGAGTTTGATTACTGGGGGAGGGTTTGTGGGTTGAGTGGAGGTTATTAGAGAGGACTGTATATACGCGCGTGTGTGTGTATGGTGAAGTTTATTGTTGTGCTGATGCATATGTAAGTCATGCATATATCAGTAAAGAGCATTGAAGTACGCGGAATAGTATTCCGATCACGGTATTGGTTTCTATTTAGAAAGCTCAGCAGTCAGTGGGTTAATACTGTAAGAATGATCGATGATTGTTGATTTATAGAGGATATAGTGTATCGTTAGAAACGTGAGGCAAGAGTTTTGGACGACTATTGTTACAGTTAGTCGATTCGCTTATCGTAGAGGGTTTTCTCTTTGCCAATTTCGATCGGGAATTGAACCTTTGGCTACTATCGACGTAGAGAAGAGCTTGGCTTGTGTTGATTAGTTTACTGCCGTGGGATTTGCGGTAGAAGTTCTGCACGGTCAAAGGCTTAAGCTGGTTTATCAGCGGCGATTGGATCGAACGAGTGGTCCGCTGAGATGGATCAAGTAGGACGTACCGAGAGGGTTTACTGACGATTGAAATAGTAGAGTGGTAGTGACGAGTTGATCAAGCACCACCGGCACGAGAGTCTTCCACACTTTGCGCTCGAACTCCTTTTCAAACTCGGACGCGAATTAGGAAACTTTATTTGCGACGGTAGAGAATTTAGGCTGATGGGATTTATCTTATACGAGCAGCTTGAGATGGTCGAAAATTCCTCTTGGCTTTTTTATACCCACTTTGCATCGCGAGAGTTAGAAAATTGTGAATTTTGTAAATAGTTTGATATTCAAGATTACTGGAAAGCTGATTCAAAATCGGTATTCTGGATTATCGAAATAATGGAATTTAGAAAATAACTGATACGATATTAATTATTCGTTCGAGTGCAGATACACGAACATTGTTTCACGTAATAATGTAATAACGCAAATTATGTGGTCAATCGTACTCGAAGAAGTCAGTCCGATCGATCACACTCAACCGCGATTTTCTTAAACTTTCTTTACCGCAACGCAAAGCGCAAGGATTTTTTCCATAGGCGCACTATTCGCTCTAGATTTGGCTTGAACTTTTTCTGCGAAAATTTTCCTTTTTTGCATAAAAGTCGCAACGCGCCGGCCTTGCTTTTATTAACAGATTATATTAAAGCCATTTATACCAGGCAGCTCTTGCGAACATACACAGTAGCACGGAGGTGTAAAGATAATCAACATGATTTCCCTTACTGTTTTCAGCTACCTTTACAGGAATGGCTACAATATTTCGTAACCAAATTTATTACTTTCCTAACTACGTCGAATATCCTGACATGCGTATCTTTTCGATTAAAGAGGAATAATTTGATTTGGAATGTTATCGATGGATATCATATATTTTCTATAAACGATCATTGCCAGAATGTTCGACATTTACACGATAAGATTACTAACTTACCACGTATGACGGTAAGACTGTCGATCGCAGAGTGTCGTTTTCTAAGCTCCCGTTTTACGACCGGAGAACCTTCCAATAAAAAAAGATCGCTCTGCTCGAACGTTGATGCTCTAAAGCTCGATCCAGAATATCTCGCCTGAATCTATATTCTTGATAATCAGAATAGGATACGCGACGATAAGAATTAGAATAGAGAAATGTCCTATAAATTAACAGGACGATACCTGTTCGACGCAGGGCGATCGCTGAACGAATCTTAACCCCTAATATACTAAGTTACTTTCTTTCAAACAAAACACCGAGGAATGGCTGATCGTTACCTAAAAACTCAACACGATCTACATCATCTACACTATTCCACACGATCCGCAGAACCCATCCGATCCATAAGATCCAAACATCCAGAGCTACTGTGTGGTATAGTGTATAAAAACTCAGACTTCCACGCGGGAGACCTGGGTTTAAATCCCCATCACCTCTGATTTTTCCATATAATATATATATATATACCGTAGCTCTGGTGGTTCTGGAGCCCACATTAAACAGTTATATGTCCTTGGCCAAAAATGACCTCAGCAGTCGATGCCAAAAATGAATTAAAAAAAGAAAAGAAATCCCAGCATCCTCATCCAAGACGCATGAACCAAGGGACCTTTTAGCAATCGACGCCAAAAATGAAATATAAAAAAAATCCCAACATCCCCATCAAAGACGCATGAACACCCATGATATGAAGGACCCTCGATCGGCCTCTCCTCGGCGTTTTCCACGAAGAAAAAGCCCGGAAGGTTTCGGTGCTCGACGACTACTAATCGAGGCACGTTCGGATTATTTTCAGTACAACCTGGATTTCCGAGGTCTGTCGGCGCGTGGGGCCGGCGGCTCGCCGTACAGGGGCGGAGAGGGTGGGGGCGCCGACGGCGACGGCGGTGGTGCTGGTGTCGACGGCAGCAAGACGGGCTCCGCCCCCGGCAGCGACCCGTCCGTCTGACAGTTTGGGATGGCCCGACGGGCCAAGGGGGACGCTCGCCGCACCCGGGTTTCCTTTCTGCTTTTCTAGGGAGAACCTCGCCTGCCCCGCTGGAAACGTGCGCGTCGACCGCGGGTTGGCACCCCTGGTTCTGCCAGGGGGAGTATCAAATTGGCTCTCGATACGGTGCTAAGCGGCCGCTGTCGCTCGAGGCTTCGCCTCCTCGATATATCGATGGCGAAGGTTTGGGGATGGCGGAGATCTTTCTTTGGGCGTTCTTCGGGATTCGAGGAAGTGCTGAGATGGGTCTGGGGAGCTGGTTTGAGTCCTTGGTGCTGGTAAGATGTTTTTGGAGACTCGAAGAGGTATTGGGATGGGTCTAAGGGACTAGATTGGTTTGATAATGCTGGAAGATGTACGATCGTGTCTTTTTTGAGACTCGAGGAAGTACTGGGATGAGTCTACGGGACTAGATTGGTTTGATAATGTTGGTAACGTGTGTGGCCTTTGATTGGGTCTTTCTCGAGCCTCGAAGGAACCCTGGGATGGGTCTGGGGATTGGGGTCTCTTTCATTGGGTCGATGATATTGGAGAACTTTGAGTACTTTCCTAAAGTCGTGATCTTGAAGGTTGACTTTTGAGAATCGGTGGAGGAAGAGTCACGACTACGAAGCGAATAACGTTGCTGGGTCATAGAAGGTTTGTACGCATCGAGCGAAATCTTATCGCGTCACGCATTTTTTGTTACAACCCTCGTGTGCATTTCTACGATGGATATATTTCCATCTCCGAGCCAAAATCGGTTTGCAGAAGTCAATGCTCGCTATTACGACTGTGGATTCACGAAGAATCCTGGAAAACGATCGCCTCCGTCTCGCACGCATTTCTTCAGGACTCGTAAAATCTAAACGACTATACGAATTTACTTTAAACGATCACGTTCTTAGATAGCATAGTTAGCTTCGGTGAACTTCCAATTAGCTAAAAGATTTTTATTCGCAAAGTTCGCCTGGAGCGATTTTTCAAGCAGTCTGCAAAGCCTTAAATTCGTGACCATTATTAGTAGACTAGCAAAGAACTTTCCACAAGGCGCGATATAATTCGCGAACCTTGATTTTCACGATCGTTCGATATTCTCTTCGACGGAGGTTCGATCTGTGTACCAAGAAGTGAGATTTTTTAACGCGATCCTATCAAAGCTCCTCCCGATCCCGCTTAATCGGTGCTCCATCAAGGTCTCAAACCCATCGTGCTAAATTCACGGTCGACTTTGAACTTTTCGAGCAGCGCTTCATCGCGAGGTCTCGACTAGGAATGTCGACGCGTACGTTTCGACTGCTTTTCAATAGGAATTATCTTCCAGTTACTAGACGAGAAGCGCATTTATACGTTGCTCAACATAGGTAGTCCTGCGAACAATCGCGAGTTCCATCGCGCGCGGCCCTTCTTTCGATGCTGAAGATAACCGAGAGAGACCTTGAGGCCCTGCGCGACGGAACTCGGCCTCTGAAGATGGCAATAACGCAATTAGCCAGGTTAGACGAATCACGGGAGCGGCCAGGGAGAAGCGAAGCGCGCCTTAAGCTCCTTCGATTTAGGATGATCGCCTTAGAGCGACGATCAAACGCGATGCACCCTCGTTAAGTGACAAGAGCGAGACGTCGAGCCGCGTGGCGTGAGAATTCTCTGCGGTTTCGAAGAAACTTCGATGCTTACTTTATAAAATAGATCGATTCGACCACCTGGAAATTCTTTGGTTCGAATGCCACTCGCTGTAGTTATCCTCGGCTATGTTCCTTGTTGAGAGGTAAAGAGAAACTCGAGGTTCTTGGGAATAAACGATATACTCGATGACGATTCAAGGTTTTATGAAGAGTAAAGTACAAATCCATGAAGTGTTTATCGTTTATTATAGAGCTCCCCGATTCGAGATGTTGCGTTGCAAATTTGTAACAATTATCGCAGGATGGGATAATTCCAATGGCAATGGTTTTTATAGAATTCAAGGAGCACCTGGATTTCAGAGATCCGCAGAGAATTAATCATACAACGTACAGTATCTTCGAATCTTAATCGCGGCGAGCCAAAGTTGCTAATCGCCGCACGTTTTTTTATTCAGAATGAAGCGTAGCTTCCGTCAGAGAAACCGGAGGGTATCGTCCTCTTTCACATCGTCGAACTTTATTGCTAAATTATCGAAAAAAGAAAGAAAACAACAGCTTCTATCTTCGCAATAAAATTCGATGAGAGAGAAAGAGAGAGAGAGAGAGAGAGAGAGAGAGAGAGAGAGAGAGAGAGAGAGAGAGAGAAAGAAAGAGGGGAGAATAATTTCGTATACAGCTTCACAGCGTCAACTTGGCACGCTTCTTGTGTATCACGAAACTTAAGCCGCGCACAAATAGAAATCGTTCTTCCATAGCGAGAAGTTGGTGCAACGACAATAATTAACGATGTCGATCCGGAGTGCCTTCTAGGTTGGAAACTTGCAAAGGCCCAACTTCCACTTCCACGTGACGCCAACTTCGGTGATAAGATCCAACGCGGCTCGATGCACGAAACATCCTATCGATTTTATCGCGCATCCGCTCGTAACTTTGGCCCGCCGCCATTAACATCGATGTACCGCGTTTTTCGAGGCTCTTCGCCCTTTGACCGCGCACCAAATCAATCACGAATATTCGTCGGACCATCGGTATAATCGCTTGGGCCGACTGTAGCTGCAAATTGAGACTGAATCGCGTTCTTAGGAACGTGAGAACATCGAAGTAGTGAAGGCTGTATATATATGCGCCTTTCGCATGTATCGATGATACAACAGCGTATATATACGCCTATCGCGGTCAAAGGGTTAACACTAGAACCGCCAGCCACTCTCTAGTTATATTTAAGAGAACGCGTGTATCCTTAAAATAAAAAAAAAACAGGAGAAAGCAGACATGTCGATAGGTCTATCTAAATGTCAGATGCAACGATGATTATGGAAAATCGAGGAAAATACGTCTCCATAACGAGGAGACGATTTTTCCAAGCAATGCGCGATGGCTCGGTAGTTCTAGCGTTAACGACGTCCAACGATGCTCAAACTATCTACACAAGTGACAACATCACGAAACTCCCCATACAGAGGCTTCTGCTTACTTAATACGCTGAATAAAACGACGAGGAAACTTGGATCACGATCGACCATCGATTCGTCCGGGGTATTCGATGGTACTTCCTCGACGATAGAACGATCGGTCGTCGATCCGGTCCATGGTTCTTCCTCGAGACCAGGAGAGAAGGAGGAATCACAAGCTGCTCCACTTGGATGGACACTTCTGCTTCCTTCCTTCCCCGTTCGAGGGCGGCCTTCTCTTGATTCTTGCCAGGAGAAAACGGTCCTTCTCGGAGGATCCTTCCAGGGGGAAGGAGGGCGAACCTAGGAGCTCGTAAGCTCCGCGAATACCGAGGTTGTCTGTCAGGAAAGAAAGGTATTGGGGCAGGAGATGGACCGTCGAGGGTGACCTGGGGGCGGCAGCAGGGCGGTCAGGGACGTACTTTGTGGCAAAGACACACCTTGGGTTACCACCTGAGATCTCGTGGTTCGAATCAGCTTGCATTTAGCCTCGTAGAGAGAAAGAGTCGCTCGGTTCGACGACGAGTTAGGATGGCGAGCAGTGCTCGTCGAACCGAGGAGTCTTGCCGAGGGTGCGACACCTTTAGAACAAAGCTTCCATCACAGTGCCACAGAAACTGATAGATCCCAGAGTCTATTATCGTAATACTCGCGCAGAGTCGTCTTTGAAACCGCTGTACGAGGAACCCACGATCTTCCAAAGAGACGGACTAGACCGATGCTTTAACCAAAGAATAACCTTGTACGAGTCGGGACGATCGCTGGGATTCGTCCACGAAGGAAACTCCTGGGTATATGCCGAAAAAGGAACCTCGAGGAGCTCCTGGCGAAAATACGTCCTGAGCTTCTCGTTGAATCAACGATCACGTGACCCATATCACGTGATACAACATGGCTTCCAACGTGTACCATGATCCCTGAACTCCGCGAACTTTTGTCTGGTGGATGTATCCACGAGTTTTAAAGAACCAGGGTGGTTATTAACGATACTCTGACCTCCATCGCCCACGAACCTCCTTCGTGGACGAAGACGCGCGTCCTGGTGCAAGATTACGGCGTCGACAAGATTCTCGCGCCAAACAACAAAGTGCAATCATAAGGTACGACGACTCAGGATCGTCGTGCGTAAGAAAAACGGTTCTCAGCGAGCTGAGAACCGAGCGCTCGTTGGACTTCGCGGAGATCCACCTGCGCGGTCCAACGGTTGAGCGTTAAGAAGGATCTCGAGGTGGACGGGACGCGGCTGGATTCGTGATTCGATGATTCAAGGATGAGCGCAGAGGCGCGTCCCGTCGATTTCGCGGTTAACTTGAAAAGAGAACTGATTACGCCGCGGTAGCTAAGATAGAGGAAGAGAGATGGCAGATCTCAAGCGGCTTTTAGTATTACTAATGTTAAATCCGACGGGAGGATAACGTTTGTACATACAGCATTAAGCGAGGAGGTGACGTCGACCATTCGTGCATTTCTCGTGCTGACGAGTGCATAAGAGATCGATTCTGTAATCATCATACAAAGTTGGCACAAAAGGGCAGCCGTATTTTAGCCGAGCAGGGCGCACGGGTGCGGCTTTGCGCTCGAGAAAACCGGGAGTTTGAGAGAAGATGAAAGCAACGGATGTGGGAACGAGGGGAAAGTGACGAGGGAGAGATCGAAGCTCGAAATCGCGATTTTGGATAAAAATTAATACCGAATCAGAAATAGTAAAATAATCAGTGAGTGATTCAAGTCACGATTTCAGATAAACGTCAATACAGAGAGTATTCAAGGCAGTGGAATCCAGCAGCACGAAACCTTAAGTTTGTTCAATATTCGATTCTTTATACCGAGTGATGCACGGAACAAAATAAAAGCTTAGAATGTCCCCTCATTTGTAACGAGAATAACCTTATTACCTAACGTAAAATCAAGTCGCGGTGCAGCTCGAAGAAGGAACTAGGCAAGCTCGGCAATAATTCAGAAATAAATCCTGGCGAGAGCCAAAATTCATAGCGGCGGATCTGTCGATTCGAAAGCACATATTACGACGTTTCACGAGCAATATAAGGAATCCTAAATTACATTTCAAACAAATAATTTACATATTAAAAGTGCAACGTTTTTTATCGAAACAATCGAATTCAATTTTAATAATCAATACCTCAAATTTAAATTATAATTTTAAATCTATCTGTATCCATAAACCTTCACATTTATGTTTCTCTGCTCGATTTCATAATGCAATCGTGACAATTACGAATTCTCCCTTCCAGCCACCCTCCGACAGTTCCTTCTTGGAATAAAGCCGGGTAATAAAAGGCGCTTATGCGCGATGGAGACACGAAAGGGTTGGTTCAACCCGCGGTTCGATCGATAGCCAAACCGCACACCTTGCTCGGTATAATTTCGAAACCTTGATCTCGCCGCGATCGTGCGCCATCGCGGCGCATCAGGGATTTTTGTCCAACGGACAGGGCCGAAAATCCTCACGAGTTCCTAGAATATAATTATCGCGGAATCCGCGCACGATGAGTCGCATGCGTGAACCTCGCAGAGTGTAATACCGACGTCGTATAAGTTGTAGCACACAAGCGACACGTTTGTACAAACTCTGTATCATACTTTATCGCGGTCTTTAGGCTATAGGGTTCGTTCGTTAAGGGTTCGTAAGCTTAAGTTTTTTGTATAAAACGGCACAAATATTTTGTAAGCGGCGAAGAATGGGGGGGATAAGGGGAAGGGGGGAGGGCCGAGTTCGATCGTAAGTGTTGAGTTTTTATTATTGTCAGATCGCGCCAGCAGTAGATAAAACCACGTCGTTGATCATTCTCACCGAGCATTCGCACGGGCCTGTCGCCGAATCCACGAGGAGAATCCTGAGCTGGACATGGGAGTATTAAGGTTTGGTGTGACCTGAGTAATGATCGCGCCCATCGACGTTTATACCCATTTGCATCCTTAAGCGAAATATTCCGCGCACGAGGATCGTCTCGTATCACCAAGCGCGGAATATTCCGCGTTACTGTAAAGGATAGACCACGCGCGGTGATACTAGCCAACCGACAGTAGAACGTGGCTTACGTCTGAGCACGGAATCTTAAGTAGAGGCACGATGCAAATGGGTTAACCCTCTAATTCCCAAGACCAGGCTTAAGAGTATACCACATCACGTGTACCAAGTGACTGTACACCGATAGTTTGAATAGAGATTTATTATCAGCGGTCTTTAATTATACGAGGAAAATTTTCGATAGAAAATATCATTTTTCGATACAAAATTTGGGCATTGGAGGGTTAAATTCAGGCTCTAGCACGATCTCCTCGTTGAAGGCGGCGACAGGTCGTTCCATCGAACCGACCTCGTTGTTTCCTATCGAATCGAGCTCCCATCGCACGTAGAGGAAACGCAGTGGTGATAGCGTAACGCGTAGATCATCGCGTGCAACCTAGGCGTTGCACGAAGCCGATTCGCAGCGTTTACATACCGGTAATAACGTTAGACTTTATTATTAATGACAACAATAAAAATTCGGAGTCATCGCTAGGATCCATAACGGAGGTGTTACGATCATCCAAGATTTGATATCGCGGTATTAAGATCCAGGACGGTGTCAAATTTCGTCGTTTTCTCCGAGTGACCTCGATGAAACAGCGAAGCGACTTTGATCCTCGATCAAAGCTTTCGCCATGAATGATTTTTGGGGGGGAGGTTATCGCGATCCAAAGCGTGGGCACTTTGTGTGTCCGCCTGGTAAATTCAAAGCTTCGAAGCAGCTCCGTGCTATTTCTCCGCGGCTTATTTCAGGGTTTCCCCGCTTGTCACTCGATCAGGGAAAGGTGCGTTTATTTTCGGAGCCACGCGGATATTTGGGTTATTATTCATTTCTAAGACTCGCAGCATGAGCGTAATAAAGATCGGAGAACGACGCTAATTTCGATCGTTGATACGAATAATAAACAGAGCATCGCTTTGGCAACGTAATCGAATATTCCTCTGTAATCTGAAGATTTATCAAAATATTAACGAGTTACATACCCCTTACAAAAACCCGAAATTCATCCACTCATTAAATTATAAACACAAAACTCGTGCGGTTTAAATGAAAATCAATGATAAAGAAACGCGAACGAGCTTGAAATTATTAAATTTCGCATCGCAGATTTTATACCGAATTTGTGTTATCCCCGTTTAATTTAACGCCCAATTTGTTGATTCGATCGAGTAATCGCTTGAGCGCAAAACATTCGCCCTTGGTTATCCGTGGCGAGCGTGGAAAAAATTTGACACCGTACGTAATAATGAATTTATAGTGCAAATCATAATGTTATATGTACATATATATATATCGATAGTGACGACTGCTATTAGTTGGACTATTTCGTGCCTGTTGTGAAACATTAATCGGGTAATCGAAGGTCGATACTTAATTATCCCCTGGTATTAATTCACGGGACTGCCCCTCAATGGGGGCGTCGTTATAGGGAAAGTATAATCGTAGGACGACGATACGTGCCGAGGTGCATCTTAAGGACGTAGCAATTGCATTTTTTACTATCTAACGGATCATAGTCGAAGCTCTTCGTACATTTGTCACTTCGAATAGCCATCGTCTTAACTCTGTCTCGACGTTGATATCAGGCAAAGACATGCCGATGACAATAATTTCGAATAATCGCTTTTCGGATCGGTTTCTCAGCCCCCGCAGAAATATAATTCGCGGAAGCACTCGATTGCTCGCCGCCCAATGATCCTCTTACTTCATCGAGGAAACCGAGAGCCACGCGAATTTTGCTTTATAGATAGGGGATCCTTAGTCGAAAGCAGTCCGGACATTGGTATACGTATATCGCGCAGGTAGAAACGGAATAGAGACGCTTCCATGGAATTTTCCTTTCTCACGGTGAAACTCGAGGAAATCATTAGGAGGGACGCAAGCTCTGGTAGAACGTCGCTAGGCGAGCTTGATAGTTCACGAAAGTCTCGTAGGTGATCATCATCATCGGTGCACCTTATCTAGGATCTATAAGCGGCCATTAAGGAATCGATAAACCGATCAAATGAGCTTACGAAGATTCGATAAACGTCGCGGTAACGTCGTGAATCATGGAACAACTCGTAACCCTTTAGAGTAAAGAGATTTTTTAGCGCCCCCCGAGGCGGGAGGGATCATTGATACTAGCGAAAAGGAAAGAGCAACTTTCTGTCGGTTATAGACGAGGGGATACAACTTAAAGTACAATGTCGGTGTAATCTATCGTCGATTAATTATTGATACTCCTATATTTTGCCCCCCGCGGCTATACGATTCGATACCTTTTTTTCGGGATAGGGAAGAAAGGTCAGCCGCCTCGATGATACGTCGAGAGGTAGGTATGACCTTTCGACACGTTCCCGAATCATCCGTGGAAAATCAATTTCAAAGGATCTAACCTGCACGAACTATTAATCCTTTCCTATATAAACAGTTTGGAAGAACCGCCATATGATATTTCTGGACTTTTCTTACTCTTTCGTCTACTCCGCGTCTTTCGCATTTAAAGGAAAAAAAAAACAATCTAATACTCGCATGATATGTAGCTTAGCCAAAACTGCGGTTAACAGCGGCGACGATGGCGCATCTCTTGTGAAATCGAAGGACGTCATCGTAATCCCTTTTGTCCCTTTTCTCAGATTGGATTACGCGAATACGAGATTCAAGATTAATATTGCAATTTTGGACTTAATCATAGTGTACATAGAAACCTAATAATAGGGCTATGGTGGAGGTGATAGTACGACAAGGTTAACCCATTTGTATCGCAGGAGAGAATGAGAAACATACACTGATCGCCAAATAACGATAGCAAGAGTTTTGATGACTTTTTGAGTAACATTCGTACTTCCTAGGATTATTTATGCTTTTACAGCTTTGATTCGAATCAAGATTGGCGCATATATGCGAAAGTTACCTATATCGAACGCATCATTCGTGGATCTCAATAAACAAATGCATTTTCAATATTTTCATTAACAGCAAAGACTTAAGAAATGAAGATTATGCAACATTAATCTTCTTAATCTTTGTCGCCAACGAAAACGTCGAAAATGTGTTTCTTCATCGAGATATACAGATGCTCCTATTTAGAAACTAATTCGATATAGGTAACTCTTCATTACATATACGCATATGATTCAAACGTGCTAAAGACGACACAAGACTACGGAAAAGGCGAGAGAAGTCAATCGCAATAACGGATCGGGAGAACCGTTTGACAATCCACGAATATTTGCGTTATTTTTGTAACCACCTCGACGGAGTATCCCACCGATCGGAATGATCGAGGAGCGATCAATCGTCCGTCGAGAGGCGCGCCATCGTCGTCGTCCACGGCGGCAGATACGAATCTTCCACTTCGGTGAACTGAATTTTTCGATGAACAAAGAGATCTCTTGATATGAACTTATACATGTATAAACAAAGTGTCCTAGTATTATGTCTCGCGACTAAAAGTTATGAGCCTTACGAAACGATGGCCGAATCGCGACGATTTCGGGAGTATTTCGGACCGACTGATGTTCAGGGCAGAGGGAGTACAGGCGTTGAGAAATCGTGAATATAACGTGAACATTAATATACGTACCATTTATAGTCGTTATCGCCGAGATACATTAGACGTGCTTAGACGAAACTCTCGTAATCTAATAACGGTGTCGTGTGTCTTGCGGAAGGAGCAGTTTATTCAGGAGTAACCAAGAATATATGGCGGTCGACTTTTGAGCTATCTTCGCGTTCGCTCGAAGTTATTCGCTACCTGCATGCCCCTTGCTTTGCCTGGCAAAATCGGTACAAATTTACACGCTTCGATTCGAATCGCTATCCCTCGCAATTTCGATGAGAACGGAGCTCATTCGCGCGAAATCTGTTTCTGTGATCATTCACCGCGCGAACATTCCGTATTAGGATGTAAAAGAGCCGTGAAAGAAATGTTGACGCAATATGTATTTAAATGTTCATGCTGTAGGATGTTTTGGTATATTTCTAGAGTGATTATGAAGGGAGGGAAACACTTTTATTTCCCCCATAGTTATTTGCGGTAGGACCAGGGGGTCGTTGTGGATTTTGAAGATGTTTATATAGCCCTGCAGGTAGTAAAAGCTTTAAGCCGCGAGGATCGAGGCTTCGAAGTGGACGGCCTTTTCTTTCTCCTTGGATGAGAAAACGGAGCATGTACATCCGAGAAACGTTATCGGCATCGACTGACGAAAGAACATATTCTCGATACAGCACCGGGTCGTTACTTTCTTTTCTACTATCGTTACCCGTGCAAAATCTCCAACGCGCCACGTGGAATACTCTGATCTGGTACCTTAGGCTTAGCAATAAATAGCAACAGAAATTACAGCGTATGTAATATATTGGTTTCGTGGAAAGGTTCTTGCGACCTACAGAGCAAAGTTTTCAATCGAATTGGAAAGATCCCTTTCAATCTTCAATTCTCAATTCTCAATTCTACAAACTGTATTCCGCTTTTATACAACTTTCAGATTCATGGTAAAAAAAAAAAGAGGAGATATCAAATCTGTTTTTATTACTAGAAGAAATTTTTCTTTGTTCATATGCACTCCTTATGTATAAATTCAGCAACTCGATTCTGATGCAAAGAGCATGAATGAGCGTGGAGCGTGAAAGTAAAAAGGGATATAGGACGTTTCCAGGCAGCCAATATATTCGCCCAATGTGCTGGCACATATGACGGAGTGATCCCTGAGCATCCTTGTTTTTTTTCGCATCAAACTTTGCCGCAGAAATGAAAGATAAATTACTTCCTCAGCTTCGTGTGTACACATAGGAAACTCTGACAAAGTTTGATGCGAAAAGTGAGGATACACTGCGGTACTCCCGATAAATGCGCCCAGTTTCCCGACCGGCAGCCGTATGATATTAAATGGAATTTGTTGTAACTCGCGCTCTTTTAGCGATTGATTAAAACTCGATATGGTCTTCCCATCAATGCTCAGTGTTTGCCGAGAATGTTCGTAATGCGAATTACACGAGAACGGAACCGTAATGAAGGACGCAGTGGTGGAATTTCTATGAAACTTTTTAGACGTTTGTTCATCAGAGGTAGGTTCGACAGCTTCGCAGTAACGATAAATTGAAAACAAAACGCTTACCTACCTACGGTAATTTATTATCGGATGTTTCATTTGTATGATGAAATAAAGTATCGATTTAGAGGAGTTAGCGTAGATAGGTTTCGTACTTCGTATTTAATGACATTATTAATTCATTATATATCAAGTATCCTATGTATTGAAACCGAAGAGGACAATGAAAATAAATTATTGTACCCAAATGCAGTATTTTTTTTCTATCCGATGTTGACCCTGACTAATCATTTATTCCCTACAAATTCTTAAGTTAGGATAAAAAAACAATTAGCTCGATACTAGACTACTAAAAATTTCTTAAGAGGAGGATTTTATTTTACAATTACTAGAGTGCAGTTTTGGTTAATTTCCCTGTCCTTCATCAATTGTAATATAAAAATTATTTAAATATGAAATAGTGATCAAACAGCCAGCATTTATATATATCATAAAGTGTATTTGATATTCTTAAACAGTAAGCATATTTTGGCGTCTGAATTGATATTCCTTGGAAACATGCGCTCCATGCTTTATAAATACGACTCTAAAACTAAGGTTACTGAGAAATTTCAAAACTTACAAGCCGGTGAATATAAATCAATCCTAAAGGGCTCTGAAAATGTAAGATTATTTAAAGTAAATTTTTACCATTTATCTGACAGTTGAAGAAAAAAAAATTATCAATTGAGTTTCGTGTTTCAACTAACCGCTAACAGAAGGATAAATTACGTGAGCATACCAGTCTTGTATATTGTGTGCTTCGTGGCCGTCACGCATGCGTACACCGTTACAAAAGCGTTCGAGGATTTTGTGAAAGTTTCGTAGCCTATTTTCTGATTAGTCGACGGTAAGCCATCATGGCGATCGGTCGTGATTTGGGCTTTATTAGTCATATGAAAAATTCATCGCGATGATCCGAACGACATTTGTCTTGAATTAATTTGCACGTTTCCAAAGCGGATTTACGTCGCTTTCCTTGAGTGTCGTCGGGGCAATACTCGGGCGACACGATGGTGAAGTTAACCGAAGAAATGGTCGTGGCCCGCACGCGAATTTCCGACTTTTCTGCCGTGAAGAAACTTAACTGTTGGTGAGTTCTCACCATTGAAAGACGCTTATCAAAAGGAAACGTCAGTAGTTCAGCTATTCTTGGCATTTCGAGGCCTTCCCTGCAGGGCTTTGAAAGACCCACGCGCCCTGTGTGACGAACGTTCGTATGAATGCAGCTACAGAAATTCTTGAAAAAAATGTTTGACATGCACAAAGAAGTGACGCAGTTTACAAACTTGTAGCTAGTTCTAGCTAGTTCCTGGCATTCGATAATTTGGCGTTATTTCAGGTTTTGAAACTTCTATCGGTCCAATTCCTAGTAAGCACAGTTTTTCATATCTGTACTAGACAGATGTTATAAAACCTTCGAAATTGTTGTTGCATGGTACATGTCCATAAACCACACCATCGTTTGCTGTAGAGTTTATTCTGCTTTTAAATGTCTAGACATTCGTACATTATGCACTAACTACGTACCATAAGTTACTGCTGCATAATTTTAAAAAGTCTTAGTTATAACAAAGGTCTGTGGGACAGATAATACGAATGAGAGGAAGTATTGTTGGTAATTCCTGAAAGAAAATTGTAATTTAGAGACCTAATTCTGATATTTCTTTAATTTAGGGGATCAGAATTAACAGATGTAAGCCTCCTACGTAAAATGCAAAATGTGGAGGTGTTGTCATTTAGGTAAGTCCCTTTTTTAATTATTCATTTTTTACCAAATATTTTTATGTACAATTATGGCAAGGGAAATAAATTCAATGATAAACTAGATGTACAGTTAAATTGTATATTTTATATCTATATCGATAAGAAGGCATTCTTTAGTTATAATTTATAAATCGTCAAATGTACAATTTGCTTTCTGTGAAATCGCAAATGAAAAATTATGAAACTGAATAAATTCGTTGTTTATATCAGTGATCTAATACTTTGGCATCTCACAAAGCCAGAGTGTCTCCCATGCATTCCTACTATGGGCATGTTTATAGTAAGCTCAGGGTCACAGCCACAACCCACAACTTCAAAAGGTTGTTCTACCCACACTTGCCTTGAATACATTGTGATACTTTGAACATTGAATATATTGTGACCTTTCTATACTACTACACTGTGAAAATGAAATGAATAAATGTAGTTACCTGCACTATATGCAGGGGAACTATAAATTAATTAAAAATTAGGTGTAGACAAAGGGAAAATTTTTAGCATAAATAAAATCATTTTCCCTTATTTCATATGTAATGATCTCATAAAAGAAAATCCTCATTTTATCCTGGCGAAGCAATGTTAATGCGCATGACTTTCTACTTTGGTATCCCATTGTAAAGTTGGCATAATTCTCCAGATCTTATTCTCACAGCACAGATGTGTTCACAATGTGCGAATACCCTCTACTAATTGCTTGTTTACCTTTTTATACCCATATATATGAAGAAATATAATGAATGAGGAAAGATATGTGCTACACAAGTTTCTTATATCTTATTAATAAGTGTAAAGAGAAAGTATGCAACCGTATGATTGCATTTTATTGAATATTTCATTGAAACATGAACGCGTTGCATTGAAGATTTGTATATGACTTTTACATAACTATCGAAAAATATATAGATTTAATATAATGCAACAAGATGGAATATCCGATAAGTAAAGATATGAATCTGTGCCATTCATAACACTAAGGCATTATATTCATTGCTTTTTTCTTTGTGTTTAGGAATGTTTGGTAAATTTGGTAAACTTGAAGTTGCACTCATATGTTTGTATTTTTCTATTTATTTTCAGTGTCAACAACATAAACACTCTTGCTGACTTTCAATATTGTCTAAGTCTTCAAGACTTATTTGTTAGAAAGAATAATATCAAGGATCTAAATGAGGTGTGCTACCTTCAGAACTTACCTAACTTACGAAATTTGTGGCTTGGGGAAAATCCATGTGCAGAAAGAGAAGGGTAAGGCTTTGATATCTTCAACTTTTCTTCCATATAGTCTCGTACTATCTGCATTAATTGAGATTAACAAAACCTATGGAATGTGTACACATAATTTTATAGAATTAAATTTTTAAATAGATATAGATTGGCAGTGTTAAAAGCACTACCAAACCTTGAAAAACTAGATGACACGATAGTATCTCCAGAGGAGATACAGACAGCCATGGCAAGAGGCAGAACCTTGGTACATCCACTTGATATGGATGCATCTCCTCCACAATCCGATGCAATTAGTCCAGAGGTAAAATTACTTTTTTATTGTAATATAGCTTATTGACATAAACAAAATATTAATATAAAAGAAAAGTACTAATGAAACTGATGAAATATCAAACACAAATTTAATTTTTATTAATTATAATACCCAGCTGTGTTATTCATTATAAAATTTAATCATTATAATATCACATGTTTGATTCTAATTGAAAGACATAATTATTAAGATCATGAAGGATGTATAATGAATCCATCTGTGTTGCATAAAAAGATTTAATATATGCTTTTTCATAATCACTATAACACCCAATAACATTTTCATTATAACATCAGGATGTTGCCACTGAATACATTGACGAACCAGAAACAGAACGACATCGAAGATATAGTTCTTCCAGCGATCAGGTAACATATCTAGTGTAGTGTATAATACAACATCAAAGCAGATATCTAATATTAACATTTTTATAAATTTCTTATTATATCCTGATGTTTGTAAACAAATGCGCTCTTTACTTATAGAGAAGTTTTGAAGAGCCACAAAACACTCAGGAGGAATATCACGATCGTAGAAATGCAAATTATAATGCATCACCGTCGCATCATTATTCACAGAATAATCAGTATGCATACGAGGTAAATCATATTTAACATTTTTATATTTGTTTGCAATTTATTTACCTGTAAAGTATATGAATTATATTCATAATCTAAGTCAGGTAACTATCCCACTATACCAAAGCCTGCAAATAACTCAACCAATTAATTTATTAATATTTGCAAGCATAGTGATCAATTACATTAGTATTCAGCTCCTAAGCCTGATAGCATCATCTTTCCTTTTTATGTTACACAATTCGTCTTACACTAACAGCTACAGAATGGGCAATCAAAGAATCAGAGCAAAGATGATACTGTACGCGCAGAGTCGCGCAACAACAGTGAGACTGTGGCCACTAACGCTCTTGAAATAACCAAGGTATATCCACTAGTGTTGCACATTTTTTCGTGCAATTTAGTCACTTAGTAGGACACATCTAACAATCATATCATTAAATGTGCTTGTTGACAAAAAATACATTAGTAATGTATTAGACATATTGCCTCAATGTCCGTCATATCTCATTAGCGATTAGAATATGGGTGACATCTGCTTAGATTATTAAAGTATCGTTTTGTATTTTGTCCTGATTATGTTGCTAATCACTTTAGATGTTTACCTTACAGTGTTTACTTCATATTTCATGAGCATATAATACCAATGTACACTTATCTCACCATATCTAAAAATTAATGCTAAAAGACTTGTTGAGGTTTGCGATGATCAGATTGGTACCCCCCAAAAAATATTTAAAAAACTAATATTACCATTTCCATTTGCTTTATACACTGGGGATATCATTGATTATTTTATTTCCCACTTCGCTCCACATTGCATCGTACCACATTTCAGGATTACGACGAAAGGCCAGCCGTCTCCAGGCATAACGGTGATTACGAAGAGAGACAGGCGTATTCTGAATATAGTAATAACGATTTACCTCAGCGTGGTTACGCGCCAACGTCACCACGCACACAATATGCTCAAAAGGAACACATAGACGACAGGCGCTCTGACAGAAATAGCTATGATTACGATAACAGGATAAAACCAGACTACGAAGAACATCACGAAAACAGGATAAAGTCAGACTATGACGAGCAACATCAACCACCACCTCAGTCTAGAAGAATACCGGTTCATCATAACATAGAAAGGGTCAGAATCGATGACAACATTCGCACGGCAAAAAACATCCAAAACATTCATAATCGAAGTTCGCTAATCTCTTTTCCAACAGGAAGATCCCAATCAAGTACACGGCTGGGTAAGGCACTCTGAGAAGGAAAAATGCAGATCACAATTTCATTACCACAGACGGCCTGTAACGAGGGTAAGTACATTCTTACGGACCAACATAAAAATCTGAATAGTTATTGTACAATTACCACGATAATACGTATTATGTTCTTACGAGGAAATAAGCTTCGCGTACTTTTCAGAATTCAAATATCCTATCGGCAGTGCTGTGCCTAGTCAAGGAGCTGGATTACCCAAGCTTGGAAGTCGTAGAGATGGCCGTCAGGAACAGAATGGACGAATTGGAGGAATGATGTTTCTGACGCCGTCCCCAAACCTCCCAGGGGACGGTTGCCTTCACTCGCATCGGCAGCATCTCTTCGATACCGAGCCCGGAATTCTCCGATTCCCTCGATTCAACGATCACGCCCTGCCAGTGCGTCGACGGCGAGGCCAATTACAATAATCCCGAGCACCACGTGGTCGAGCGACAGCACGTAATCGAGGACAATACCGAGAGACGACCGACGGCTCCCCGTCGCAACGGATGCGCGGACAGTGTCACCGTTCGAAGTCCAAAGAACGTATCGATCGATCCAAGCCCTCGATATCTCGGTAGTAATCAATGTGTGTATAAACTTAGGGACTCCGTGCCGGACAACTTAATGTCGGCGGTAGGTAATTACGAGGAGAGAAAGGGCAACGACGTTAGGCGCGTGGCGAGCAGCGACAGCATTCCCCGTGGCGGTTACAACGGTGTCCTTTTGAGCCCGGCTTGCAGGGTTTTGAGCCAGGATTGCATGAGGCGGTCGAAAAGTCCCGACGTTAGGAATACGATCGCGCCGCTACGCTACATACAATCGGCGAAAGGAACGTGGACGTATAACTTGTAAGTTGAGATTATGAATCAAATTTGGAGGAGAAAAAACTAAAAAAGAAAATGTCAGGTGTAACGAAGCGTAATTTCGCAGGATGTAAATTGTAAAGGTTTTCGCAATGATATAAAGATTATTTGCACAATTCTGAGATTGGAAATATCGATCGATCGTGTTATTTCAGGGGGAAAGTATATGAGTGTACGTAAAATTGACGAATGATTGTGATATATCGGCAAGAAACTGGGAGGATTGTCCTTGCCCATTGTTTAATAAATATCGGCCAGGATAAATGAAATAATACTGACCTATTCCTTGAACAACGGTGTCAAAATCAAAAACACTTATTACATAACACTCGTAAATAATCTAAAGTATGTTGTGTTAATTGTTTAAATTGTTGATTATAATACTCAAACTATGTTATATCCATTGCTTCCAACGTAATGTTGTTTATCTATCGATGCAAATTTGACATTGAAATGGATTTAATCATTTTAACATATCCTTGTTTACGATACGGTTAGAGTAATAGCTTTCGAAGGAATTCTACTCAAATTACAAAGTATTATAATACGTTATTGCGATCAATATTCTGTATATAAGAGATATATCAAAGATCAGCAGCACGCCCGATTATATATATTTTTGACGTGCGAAGAAAATTTTGTTCTTAGGCTAATTGCCCTTTGAGTTGTGGAGACTCAAAGGTTTTCTGGAAGTGCAATAATTTATTACGTACAGTCCTTAATACCTATGTGTACATATGTACAGGGTATTTCTAAATATTTAAAGCTTTATTACAAGAAGCTTCGGGCTAAACATTGAACACACAGAATATCTGCATTTTTAAGATTGTTTATATGCAATGCTTTTGCATTATATTGGGTTGTTCCAAGAGTGTCTTTCGCTACCTTTATGTGGCTACATTATCTGGTAATGTTTACACAAACATGAAACCTAATCTGTCAAATGTCGTAGTCTTCATCCTCAGTCCTCCTCTAGCTGTATACATGATTCAATGAAATAATATATAACAAAAAATATTGTGCAGCTATTATTATTTTATAACCGAATGAAACTTTTGGGACAATCTAATATGTACGTGTACAGATTTGTGCAGGAACTTAATCTCCAAAATATTATTATTTTTACTATATTCTCACATAGTATAACAAACTTTTAGTTAGCGTCAAAATGAACATAATAGCAGCAAGATTAAGAAGATATGAAACGTGGTATCAAACTGTACTTAAAATAGTATACAAAATAGTGTAATAAACATGAACTAATACTTAAGTATAACGGAGAGTAAGTCTGTGCAAGAATGTGTATTTTAGATCATTAAATCCAGACTGATAAATATGCACGGCATATTTTTTGAAGATAAACCCTTCTTACATTATTCACTAACAAATAGCGAAAATGGAAAGAAGGCAATTAAATTATTTCTACGATCTATACCGTTCCATACGACTAAGCCAAGAATTTGTAACGTAGATTTAAGATGTTTTATAAAAATACAAAATGTAATGTGTTTTGTTACATGTAGCCGTCCACATGCATTATTTTATAATCAATAATTGACTCCATCGTTATTTGTACTGTTACAGAATTAATTATTATTAATAATTATTTAATACCTGCTCTAATATGAGGCACAGATAACAAATCTTCTGTTAACAGAAGCAAAAAGGAAGAACAAATTGTACAATAAAAGCAAGAACTCAGAAATGTATAGTTTATTTCTAATATGTTAATTTTATGTTACTGATGTATATTAAATCAACTGCATATTCGTGTACCATAAATTATTTTTTTGAATAGTTTATCATAGATGGTTTCTGCACACCACCTTAGAAGTAAATCTGATGTAAGAAATTTATATTAATTTTAATCACACATATAATTTAAAAACTTATTAATTTTTGTTAACTCTAAAAACGGCCGATTTAATTTTAAGTATTTTGGAAGCATTGTATTTTTAATTCTGGATCGACTACATATAAATTTTTTAAAAATACCGATCTGTGTAAACAATTCTGACCAAGATTATATTTACGTGAATCCATGCTTCAACCTTTCTTTACAAACAATAAACTTCTGCACACATCTAGGTTTTATATCAACAAAAATCTAGCCACAAAGATACTTTTGTAAATGTGTATAAAGTAAAGTATAATCTGCAATATTTCTTACATTACAATAATCCAGAACAATACAGGTTTTCGTTCATATTTCGTGTATGCGACCTTCAATGCACCAGTGCTGCACAGTAGTTGTGATATCATATTACCATAGAGGTATATCCGATACAACCAGCAGGAGTGAGTTTGTTGGTACCACTGAAATGTATCGCTAATTTTGGGGGCCTTGTGCAAAAAAAGTAAACAAGAGATGAATTGATGAGAGGATAGCGGGAAGAACAAGGCCTAGAAATACAAACGAACCAGTCTAGTAAATTCCCATTTCTCATTTTTTGAAGCGAAAACGCAATGATTCCATATGATTTTTTTTCTGAAAATGCTTCATACGTATCAAATGAATTTGAAAGCTCCAGATGCAGAAAAGAAATGTTTTTAGACGATTATACTCAGACCGCTCAACTACTTGTTTTTAGAAAAATTGTAAAAAAATTGTTCTATAAAAATAGATCACTTAACATTACACATAATTGTATAAAGAATATTTAGAATAAAAGATGCGGAGGACATTTAAAAAGACTTGTTGCGTCTTCTCTTTAAACCCTTTTGTGTAAAAAGTCCGCTACATCTGAATTTTTTGAATATCATATAACGCATAGCTGCGTGATTTCGCGCCAGCCTTGTTTCTTCTGCTTGTTTCTGTCGAGGTAGTCTACAGATGCTTGTCGAATAAAACAAAGTAATGTAAAAGAGACATCAATGATTCATTGATCACTCATTCGATTCAATATTTTTTTATAACCTTTTATGTATTTATAATATTTTATTTTTCTATTATTAAATCCACATTAATTTTAACTCTTTATTACCCGGATCAATTTCGTGTAATACTAAACCGACCAATACTAAACTCAAAATACAAATTACCAACAACTATACTGTTTTATCTTTCCGTTTCTTTATATATATATTTTATGGGTGTTCTACTTTTCCAAGATTATAGCATGATAAAATCTTTGCACTGAAAGTCATCCGATATAAGTCGTTTCGATATGTGTGTAATATTTATCTACAATCATATATTTATATATACAATAATGCTCGCTCAGCGGTGCCACTCCGAATCATTGGCAACGTCGCAAACGAGAGTGAGATATATTGAGTGCGTATGAGACACGTTAAGAGTGAGAAAGACGCGAAAAGAGCAAATGAAGTACATTGAGTGCGAGAAAGACGCACCAAGAGCGAGTGAGCTAACCATACTACGGCACTATTCGGTTACAGCGAGCTCGTTTCACAAGAGCTTCTCCATTTTTCCAACTGGGGCCCCCAAAGTCAACTTGCAGCTCACTAGTGCATCCTGCGGATCCTTGAAAAGTGCCATAAAACGTTCGAATATTAAATATATTATTATAAATTGATCCTCCATCGTTCGAATAGATATTGAAGGAAAGCTAGGTGAGAGGTACGACTTTGTCGCCGAAAAGTTGGTAGCACTGACAACGTTGACTTCAGATGTTACCTAGGGCTAATACCAGTGCGATTAACGCCACTATGCTATGCCAGTCTTTGCCTTATGGCCATCGATTTCCGTGCAGATATCCTTCCTAAATAATAGATTTCTCGATCTATTCATAATTCCTCGGTTTATCAGCGGCGTAAGGCTCTCGTTGCTTTATTGGCAGGTAAGGGAATAAAGTCCTTTGATAGCCGTAAACAGCATAAGTAGTGGCACGTACGAGACCAATAACAAGTTGAATAAAATGGAAACATACCGTGAATGAAATAGATTTATGACGCCTTCTCCCTTGTTCGAATGACTTGTTATTTTTTTTCTCCCCGTACAAGCCGAATTAAGAATAATCACGTTTTTGTAGCGTCATCGTCGACGCCGTTCGTTCCCATCAACAATACGACCCGTTTTCTGACACGATTTTATTGCATGACAGAAAGATTTCGACAAAGGCGCCGTGCATCGATGCTTGTTTTCTATTTCGTATGTCGCATGTCGTGCCGCTGACGATAGGCCGGTGTGCCAGAGTGTCAGCCAGAAGGTTCATCGGCCTTTACGCTTGCCGAATATTCTTAAAGTGCAGTACATTTTGCCAATAGGCATTCTCGTTGAATGACAGTACTTCACCTTGGGTTAGGCATCAAATCGCATATGTAAGCCTGTGCAGTGTCTTTTTATCGAAAAATGAATTTTGGCAGAAGTTAGAACGAGTATCCGTGTTTGTATTTTATTTAACAACCTCAAAAAAAATGTCTACCATTGAACTGTTGTATGACTTTCTAGTGTGAACTGTATAATTTTTTTTGAAGTCTTGACACACTAACAATGATTTATTTATGTATAATCCTTAAAAAAAAGGAATATATATACATATATATGCAGGGGATACAAAATTTGATATAATTGCATGCTTTGTCCCATTTTTCATGTGTGAAAAGTATAATGAAATATATTTACTATGTTACAATTTTTGTGTTTTATGCGTAACCAATGTTTTACTATATTACAGGAACATATTTTAATAGATGGACAGAAATATTAGATTACTATGGAAGGCCCATTAGAAATAAAGGATTCTACGGTGGTCTCTGAAGAACCCATCAAGTCTGAAGCACCTGTACAGAGCCCTGACAGTAGCGACAGAAGCGATGGAGCAGCGTCACCTCCACCTAATTGTAGCATTTGCTTGGGAAAGCTTGTCAATACATCATTCACGGACAGTTGTCTACATCAGTTCTGCTTCACTTGCTTGCTTCAGTGGTCTAAGATAAAAACTGAGTGTCCATTGTGTAAGCAGACATTTAAGTCTATTATACACAATGTCAGGTCGGAGGAAGATTACGATCAGTATCATGTACCGCGAGAACTGGCATCGCAAATTTCGCAACCACAACTTGTGTCTAGCTTGGACCTGAATTTTGATGTTAACAGCCATTGGGATGTCGGACTTCGAAGATTCTTGTACAGGTAATAAAGCTTATGTTCTACATCATTTACCTTGTCTTAGATACTCTTTCCACATATCATGCATTTACAAGAAAATAAAAATATTTTGTTACTGTATATTAAATTGTTATACATTTGTCGTTATGCAAGAGTTTGTCCATTCTTTAGAACAACTATGACGGGCAACCGCCGTCATGGGGTATTGTTGAATGCAGAACTGGTTGCCAGAAGGGAACAGCTTCCTAGCATAGCACCTCAAGTATCTAGAGAGGAACGCAGGCGTAGACGTGCAAATCCTACTGATTATCGCCGTACGGTTTACAGACATGGTATATGGGCTACCTCATTACCTGATATATTTGGACGTTTTCGGGAATGCAGTGCAGACTACTATCGGTAAGACACGATATACTTTATTTTATATTAAAATCATGTATATATATCTTCCGTTAGCAATATTCCACAACAGTGCACTATTTTCCTTTTCGATACGCAGAAGATTTCTTCGTTAATTATGTATTATAATTCTAACAAACTTTTGTAGGAGAGAACCAAGAGAATTAAATCGGCTTGTACCTTGGTTAAACAGAGAGTTACAAGTATTGCTTAATAGTAATGTACCACACATCGCATATGTTATGAGAGTCATTTTAGATGCTCTCAGTCAATACGATATAAGAAGCCCGGAATTCAGAGACCTTGTACGGCCATATTTTGGTGTCCATACTGACCACTTTGTACATGAATTACTTAATTATGCACGGACTAATTTTGATTTAGTAGGATATGACCAATCTGTTACTTATTTACCACAAGGTAAGTATCTTTTTTTCCATTTGATTAATAAAAGAATTAGCCGGTATATATTTTAATATAACACACATTCCGCATTGCACAGGTTTGTCGAACGAGTATGTACCTAACGTCGTATCGACATCCAGTGACAGTAGTACCACTTCTGACGATTCAGACATACGAGTTCTCGATGAAGCAATCGATCTAAGAGTAAATACTGAAGTACCTGGAGTAGGTCCTCATCCTATTAGTATGCCTGGTAAGCAAAACTTAGAGAACGACATAACAGAAACTACATACCAAACACGTTGCACAAATGAAGAATTATTACCACACATGCCACCAATCTCGAAACATACTCTCAGGTCCAAGCACCGTGGGGCAAGCATTTCAGTTAGACAGACCGTACAACGTACCGGACATTCTAACAATCTCATCCAATTCCTCCACGTCGGACGACGAATGCGAAGTAATTGGCTACGTAAAACCACGTCACGAAAGAACACCAGAGATAATAGACATAATTTCGTCGGATCCCGAGGAAGTAAATACCGCGCATGTATCAAGTAATAACGCGGGGTAAGTGAAAACGAAAGATATCTATCTTCGTTGCTGCATTAAACCAGAATATCGCAGCTGTTCTATACCGATCTCACTCTTGTCATCCCGCTTACTTCTTCAGATCCTCCCTACCCACCTTCTTCGGTGACTGTGCACAGCCCAGCACTTCTCACAGCACGAAGAAGCGTTCCAGCTCGCTATCAACGGATAGCAGCGACACCGATTCGGACAGCGATTACGATCCCAGAAAGAGCAAGCGTTATCAAAGTCACGGCAAGAAATCCTCGAAGCGGAACACGACGGTCAGGAGGCGTAAGCGTTCGAGCGACGTCAGGAGTCGCAACAGGGGAAGCAGAAACTTGTCCAGCTCGGGTGAGAGCGATGCGAGGAAAAGGGTGAGCAAGAAGAGCGCTCAGCATCGCATCAAGAAGAGGCTCTCGAGTTCGAGCGACTCGAGCTCGCAGGATGTCGAGGGGAAGAAGGTCGAGAATAAGAAGTCAAGGAGCAACCGGTACTCGACCAGAGGCACAGTGCGCGTGCGCAAGGACTTAATCAAAAGGGAGAGCAGGTACGCGGAGGACGACTCGTCGTCGAGCAGCAGCAGCAGCAACAGTAGTGACACGGATCAAAACGCGAAGTGCGGCAAGTCCAGGGCCCAGAGGAGGTCCAAGAGGAAATACATGAGCAGCTCGAGCGATTTCGAGGGCGGCAGGGGCGGCAGGGTGACGAGGACCAGGGTAAAGGCGAGACAGTGCACGGAGAGCGACGCCTCGGACGGCGTGGCTTCCTCGAAGGAGCGCAGATACAAGGAGAGCAGCAGGCAGGCGAGGTCCAGGAGCAGCAGCAGCTCGTACGCCTCTCAGACGGAGAAGAGATCGAGCGCCAGGCGGAGAGAGTCCCAGAGGGAGGTGAGCGATTATCTGAATTACGAGGAGAGCAATTCGACGGGCAGAGATTCGTTCAAGGAGCACGAGAGCAAGCTGAAGATAAAGAAAATCATCGAGAGCAGCAGCGAGTCGGAGAAGGACCAGTGCCGAACGAGCAGTCAGTGCAGCAACCATTCCAGCAAGTCGTACGTCCACCGGAAGAGGTCGAAGCACAAAGGCAGGCACAAGAGCAAGGACAGGAAACGCTCGGTGAGCAGCACGTGCAATTCATCGCAGTCCATTTCAAGTACAAGCAATTCGACGATCTCGTCCTCGGCATCGTCGAAGGCCGACTCGCACTCAACGTCGAAACATTCCGATTCGAAGAACGGCTCGGGCTCGAAGGAGAGGCACAAATCTTACAAGAATCACAAAGAATCAAAGCACGGGAGGTCGCAGAGCGAGGCGAAATCAAAATCTAAGAAGAAACGACGGCGCGTCCGAACGTCAAGCTCGAACTCCGATTGATCTGACAGGGCTTTATAAGGATGAACTTCTTATTTCTTTCTTAATACGCCAACCAAACTTTTGTTACACAGATTATAAGCGACGATCAAATGTAAAGTAATAGCATTATGATTTATGACGAGGCACCGGTTCTTTCTTT
Source organism: Ampulex compressa (assembly GCA_038496175.1). NCBI lineage: Eukaryota > Metazoa > Arthropoda > Insecta > Hymenoptera > Ampulicidae > Ampulex > Ampulex compressa. Next base: position 277,143 of record JBCFXI010000042.1, on the reverse strand, counting down.
GTCATGGCTGAAGAACGTGGATAGGATACAAACTGTTTTCATTTTTCTCTCAATTATTTTTTATCGAAAAGAATATACAGTCTTCATTTTTATCGTACAAGAGGCGCTTAATTTCATTCCTTTTACTTCCGAAAAAATAATGGCTTCCAGTCTCATTGAGGGTAAAAAGAACATGTAACACATCAAAAAATGAAATTATCTTATCGAGTAGATCCTTAAAACCTGCACGTGTTTATGCTATGTAAATCAACTGATTTAAGGTTACTGAATTTGTAACATCCAAATTTGAATGAAAAATCCGAATCTAATGCGAATTAAGATGTGCATATTATGATCTTACATGTGAAGACAATTATAGAGTATATGATATATTCGAATATTATCTTTATCAATGTACAACAGATTTGGGTATGTTTCTTCATGATCTTGATTCCCAAAGAATGTTTGTAAATATATATATGTATCCCGTAAGCAAATAATTTAATTAAAGTTTACACAAATAAAAGATATTGTAAGCTAAATAAACCCAAAACTATCATATGGTAGAAGTATTTATGTATTAACAAAACATTGTAGGAGATGAACAGTGCAGCCTATCTTCGTTCTTTTCTCTTTGATTCTGTGCATTGTGTAAATGAGTACTCTATCGCTCCCATAATTTAAAGAAATTTCTGTTCCATTTATATTACATTGTGATTCTATGATTGTATAGAGGGGTGTGAAAATATTGAAAAGTGGTATATGCATTAAGAAAGAATAGATAAAGAAATTAGGTAAATAATGAATATTACATATTTGTGATACATGATTGGCTTCGAACATTACGTAAAATGTACACCTTCTGCATTGAATGCATGTAAGAGGCTGCAACAAATAATTATAAAAAAATATATGCATTATTTCGTAAGTTAGACTAAAGTAAAAGTATGTTTTAAAGTATGGCATACCTTATAAAATCATCTACATCCATGGTTCTTGCACGTTTAGTTTCAGCTTCAGCCTTCTTCAATATTCCAGTGACCATTTCTATTATATCAAAATTTTCTGGTACACTCTGTAAGCAACATCATTATTGGGCGATATAATAACATAAAAGATATATTTCTGGACTGTTTACATAACGTAATATAATCGACAATACATCTTGGTAAGGCAGTTACCTTATTGTTCAAACTACAATGAAGCTTATAATTTTTCTCCAACATAGTCGTGACGGTCGTTTGTTTAAATGCCGCAGCGAGAGTTCTATTTTTTCTAATAAATGCAATCCGGGTCAGACCATCCCACTCTTGATAATTTATAGGTGGCGGTGGATTGCGAGGTTCTATTCTAACCACATTTGATTCAACCTTTGGTGGTGGTCTAAAATTATTCTTTCCCACTTTCATCAACATATCCACGCGCGCCAATAACTGTGTATTGATACTGAGACGACAGTATAATTTGTCCCCTGGCTTTGCTACTAATCTTTCGGCAAATTCTCTTTGGAACATAAGAACTGCACATCTGTAGAAAATAATGTGCTTATCAAGTCCATTGTCCCTCTTGTCGCCTGTATGTTAGAAATTAGTAATGTACATTTAAAACCTTCATGATAATCCGAAGGCACAATCCGTCGTAATGTTTTTAATTAAATGTCCATAGGAACTAATTGAGTACCTGAATATCGGCCTGTGGAGAAGCAATTTGAACACCAAAGGGGATGATATTTGGTATGGAACATTGGCGACACACAAATCGAAGAACGGAAGGTCTGTTTTTAAAACGTCGCCCACTACAATTTGCAACTTTGGCTGGTGAGCTGTACCCTGTACACGCTTTTGTAGTTCAGCCACCATTCTTGGATCAACTTCACACGCAATCACCTTCTTGGCCCCATCCAAGAGTTTCACTGTCATATTACCCGTACCAGGACCAATTTCCAAAACAACGTCGGTTGGTCTTAGTGCAGCTTTTTCCACCATACTCTGAATGACCAAAGGATTCTTTAAAATGTGCTGGCCAAAATCCTTATTGAATAATATTCCTGTGTAAAACGAACAAGAAAGTATTATTTTATTAACAGACAAGCCAGCTGAAAACTGCATCGGAATATTTTGAAGAAATTGCGAACCTTGCTTCGCAACCTCCTTGTGAATGCGAGTTGTATGCCGCGTACGATCTTTCGGCATCTTCTTGCAATTTTTTCTTGCAAATTTTGAATGACAAGCCTTGTTTTTAAATCATACAACAAACTGCAGTCGAATCTGAGGCATAACACAAATAATTGTCACGTGGAAACCAGAGACACCGCGCCAAAGCGGAAATGCTCGATAAGTTTTACGGTGCGTTCATTCTCATCATAAACTCTACAGTTTAATTTAGACTGCCATGTAAGCGCGGCACAGTGCTTTTACTATAGGTCGATCCAAATTGTATGCAAACGCGACTTACGAATGCCACGATCTATTCTCCTCTTTATTGCATCGCATAAAAAACACAGTAAATTAGCTTCGATTAAAGACTATTATCAAAGTATAATTCTGTACGTGACTTAGTAATACCAAGAAAGAAATAAGTATAATGTAATGTCACATAAGGAATTCTTGGAGTTGAAGTGGCTACTGCTTTTTTAAAATTTGTTCTAGATGTTTTTTCACGTTTGTGTGTGAAGAATGATAGGTCAAATTATCGTTTCTTATGCGTTTAAATGCACGTTACGATATCTCACATAATCGCGTTTCATGAGAAGATGTAACCGATAGCTTTCCGGTCAAATACGCCTGGCCATTGGTCGGTGATTACAAGGTATAACGCAGTTAACCCAACGGGCTAATGATCGTGACGCTTTGATAAACTGCCCTGCGATGCAGCGGTTCATGAAAAGCCGGGATAAAATATCGCCCACTTTGTGTACTATCAGAGACATAAATCTGTCAGTTTGATAATTATACATTGCAGGTTATAGGAGGCAGTCTTATCAATGAGCCAGCAGTGCGAGGTGTAAAACGATTTCTCTACTTTCCCACGAAACTGGCGTACTACTGAAAGGTAGAAGTCTGGAGGTTTTTCTTTCTTCTTTTTTTTTTTGCGTAAAAAAAATGCCTATTCAAATGGTTGGAACAGCATACTAAGTAGGTACTCGAATAATTAAGAAGTATCACCTGCTATTTACAGGTACAGAATCGTGCAATGCAAAGATTTAGGTTTAAAAATATATACGAATGACGTGATGGAGCTGAAAGTATGGGTAGAGGGTATACAGCGTATTGTGTGTGGTGTTACCGAAAGCACGACTTGTCAGGTTTGTAATAGTCCGTTTCGCGCCTAAAAATTGTATTATTTCTAACATCGAGAAAATTGTTGTACAGGATGTGGTATACGCCCTTGCTCATGCTACGGCACAGACAGGAAGGTTTACTTTGGTAGAACGTTGGAGAACCAACGAGCGTCTTCTGGCTCCTTATGAAAATCCTCTTAAGGTTTGAATCGATCATTTTCTCGTCTTTGTATATTAGTTGGTATCCTTATACCCAAAGTCTTTAATATGGTAGTCATATCACATCGGTTTCTAAGTAATGAAGATAATGAACATAGATATTGTAATATATTAATTAGATTTTGATGAAGTGGGGAGAATATTCTTCAGAAGTTCAGTTGATATTAAGACGTTCTACACCTGAGGGTAACAAACCGCAAAGCTCATTAGGATCACGCTTGCCACATGCTTCGAGAGCTAATGGTGTAGCAACTTCATTACCAGAACATAATACTAATAATACCCAGGATGATACTAAGACAACATCAACAGTATCGAGCTTTGATTTTGACGAATTACAAGGATGTCTTGATAGAAATCGTGATACAAGAAAGTCGTTAACGTTTGCTGGACTGCACGGAAGTGTAACGGAAAATAATACAGATGTAGAGTATCCGTTTTCATATCCAATCGGAGAGAAAAATTATAATTCTCTATTGTTAATCAGCTAAATCATTATTTTAGATCCAAATGGAAAACGTTGCCATAGTCCAACCAACACCACATTTAAAAAATAAAGAACTGAATATGAGGAAAAATATACAGAAACCTGCTCAATCACCAACGCGTGGACCTAGTACAGATAGTAAGTTTATATTTCATTTACTATACTTTTTTTGACAGCATTTGAAAGAATGTAATAGCACATGCAGTGAGGTACAACAAGCATTTGACAATTTCAGGCAGCTCACATTTATCACAAAAGAAAGTGCGGGAAGTCCCACCTTACAGAGATCCTCCAGGACCGGCTTCTCCACCCTTACGAACTTTACCACCTTATCGAGATCCCCCACCTCCTAATTTAAACAGCCCTGGAAGGTCACAATTTCTAGCCCCTAACAGTGGTAGTCCACATGCTCATAAAGAAGACCAACCTTCATCTAGTAATTCAACTAAGTTGAAAAGAAATCTCATTCAGGTTTTTGCATCTTTTCTATTCATAGGAAGCAATACACTCCTTTGTATCATGATATTGATGTTTTATGTACATTTTTTAGGAGTTTCACGAAACAAAGACACCAACACAAAGTGTGAATCAGTTGTCTGGTCAAACACAGAATATGGTAACTGTAGCTTATACTCAACGATATGTTGAACTTATCAGACTAGTCAATAAACAGAGAGATACTATTAATGCACAACAGGCGGATCTTACTAAGGTAATAAAATTATCTTTCTAACTCTTGGCATAATTTTGAAAGTAAAAAGATTCTTAACTTGTCCATTGGATCAGTTTGATGCAGAAATATTATATTGGGAAACAAAAAATAGGGAACAAATGCATCAAATGGATTTTATTTCCCAAGAAATGAGTCGTATGGAATCTACCGGTCGCATTATTGAGGAACAGGTAGATTTATTACTAATAATATAATATTATTTTTACCTATAAGGTTTGCAATCGCTTTATAAAAGGATTTGTGACCTAGCTTAAAGAACTGGCACATGTTGAAGAGGAGAGTGAAATTGTTAGACAACAAGAAAAGACCTTAAAATCAGAAATAACATTGTTACGATCAAAGCTCGCCAATTGTGAGACAGAATTGCTTCAATGCAAGAATAAGATTAGGTAAATAATTACATTTTCTTGCTGAAATTATATTTATGTACGTAAAACACTACCAATTATTTCTATCCATTCTTTTTTCCATACTTATGAAATAAATACAGGTTAGTCATGGAAGAACTTGCAGTAGAACAACATAACATAAGTCGTGAATCGGATGAAAGGCAAATAATGGAGCGTAAAATAATAAGCGAAGTTGAGCATCTTCAGAATGAAGTGGAACAGGCAAAAAGATCAGCCGAATTAGCATCGCAGTGTGCAGAATCATTGAAGCTGGAAGTAGTCAGCTTGGAATCAGCAATCGTAGAGAAAAAATTACAAGTTGAGAGATTGGTTGCTGATATGAAGGAAGCCAACTTACAAAGCTTAGCAGTCGCTTGTCAAGATGAACAAGTGAAATCTTTACTAGAAGGTAAACTATTAACAAGAATATTAAAAAATAAAAATACATAAATTATATTATCATTTTGAAGTAATTGGTACAATTCATCGCTGCATACTCACGATAGTTTTTATTTTTAACTTCAGGTGCACATAAACCTGGTAGTACACGAAAAATGATAGGCTCACCGAGACAATTAGAAACTGCAGTACCTACGAGTAAAAATCCACACGGAGTTTGGGTGTAAATCTCTGTGGATTAAATTTCAAAGTACTTTAAATTGTATATCTATACAAAGAAGCATATAGTATTTGAAACTCTTTATAGAAGTATAAATTTTCGTAAGATTTCACACACACACACACACACACATATATATATATATATACATTTTTACATACATATATATACAATCCACCATTTTTTCATTTATCACGTTTAATGTAAGTAAAGATACGAGTCTACTTTCCTCATAATTACGTGTAAATCCAACACGTAATTTATTTAACGCATTTGCCATAATTTTCAACATAGTTAAATGTTTTAGTTTTAAGAATTACATATCTACTTATGTAGAGAAAGAAAAACTTGGACAATACTTTTACTGTGGTATCAGCAGTATGTACTCATAATGAAATTACTCTCGGTATCGTGCGTTTTGACAAATCCGTCTTTATAAATCAGCTAAAAACACATTTTTAATGCACTTCACTCTACTATAGCATTAAAAATCTTATTTGTAAAAAATGATTACTTATCAACCAATGCGAAAATATGTATCATAAATTGTAATAATATAATTGAAAGAAATCTTAAAATAATGATACCCATATAAGATAACATTTCTTTCTCGGTATAAAAAGATATTCATTTTATGGCAATCTTACGCTAGCTTTTATTCAATCAAAATACTTTTATCCACTAAATATATTTACACATAGGTGCATTGTAGCAATTAAAACACGACTCATAGCAATTATGTAAATATCATTCAAAACTATGTGATATGTAAATTCCAGAAAGAGCTGTTAGGGTGGCCCATTTTTTATTCGTGTAATAATATACATTATAACAGTTTTATGTAATTTTACAGCTCATAAATGCAGCACACGTACTTTCGTACTGCACGAACAAATGTATATCGCTGAAGAACCTTTGCAAAACCATGTTCTTTTTCAAATTCCAGATTTCACAATAAGCAGACATATTACGCAAGATTACTTTTATTTACAGATTTATCTACGTGATACGGTTAGATCGTGCAGTTTAAAAAAGATATGCGTGTCCAAGCATGATAGTAGTATTTACGGTTTTATCGAATTATGTTTAAACACTTGTCATTAGCGTATATAATTAGTGTAACGTCTGCGTTCCCACTGCCATTATTAGCACATAATTTTTATTACATAACAATTTAGTTTAATTTCTAGGATGAACATGTTTGCGTTTTTATACAAAATAGATTTATTTTTTATTATACGATCATTGCGATACTGATGACATTATTCCATTGCCAGCAATGATTTATTATACCTACCAAAGTGTGTTAGCTTTTTAACAAAAGCAAGCGCTTATACTGGAATATATGAATAAAAATAAAAATTTATCGAAGAATGATACATCTTTTTTTCTGATGATGCAACCGTCTTAATTATATTAATGTTAAACTTGTGGTATTTAAATTTTCATAAACTATAGTATGTACTTGATAACGTATATGACATTCTTGCTAATTTTTGGCGCGCATTTGAAGCCGCCATGTGTATTTAAGGGTAACTGGAAATCGGCATTGAATAGAAATTTCTTCTCTTTAATTGCAAAAGTTGTTAGTCGTTGAATACATCGGTATCTTTTACAAAGTAATACGACAGTAATAAACACATCGGCAATAGCGGAGATGTACCAGAGTAGTACAATACATTGAAATTTAATCGTATTTCTTCTCTGAACTAAAAGTATATTTCTCTCAAAATGAGTCTTTGGGTGGACAAATATCGGCCTACGACACTTGGGAAGTTGGATTATCATTTAGAGCAGGCAGAATATTTAAAAAATATGGTAATTATTCTGATACTATCATACAAAGAAATAGGTTAAGTTTCGTCGGATTTTCTATATAGGACAAACTTGATACTTTTAACAAGATTTATGACAATGGAAATCACACAATGAAGTCTATTTTATTATATGATGTATTAATTTTTTAAAAATTTCGATAGGTACAAATGGGAGACTTTCCACATTTATTGGTATATGGACCACCAGGTGCAGGTAAAAAAACCCGTATAATGTGTATTATAAAAGAACTGTATGGTAGTGGTGCTGAAAGACTACGGATGGAGACAATGCACTTTGAGGTAATATTGCTTTAATTTTAATAGTATTTGATATGTAATTGGCACATTGTAATCATTGACAGATTATTATTTTTCTATCATATACAATTTAGACACCATCAAAAAAGAAATTGGACATAACAACAATAAGTAGCAACTACCACATTGAAGTAAATCCCAGTGATGTAGGTATATACGATAGAGTTGTAGTGATGGACTTGGTAAAAACTACTGCACAAACTCATCAGATTGATCCAAGTGGGCAAAGGGAGTTCAAAGGTATAGAATAATAATGCTGTGTAATAAGTATACATATTTTTATTTGACTATGATAAGACATGATATGTCTCTGGAAATAGTGGTATTGCTGACAAACGTGGATCAACTTACAAAAGAAGCTCAACACGCTCTTAGAAGGACAATGGAGAAATACGTTTCCACCTGCAGACTAATACTTTGCGCAAATTCTACATCACGAGTTTTGCCAGCAATCAAATCGCGATGCTTAGGAATACGTGTCCCAGCTCCACCAGTATCGGCGATTAAAAGTATTTTACAAACAATCTGTAAACGTGAGGGTTTGTCACTACCTGATGGATTAGCTACCAGATTGGCAGAGGCTAGTAATAGAAACCTCAGGCGAGCGATATTGATGTTAGAAGCTTGTAAAGTTGCACAGTGAGTACATAAGTGGCTGCATTTCCCTAAATTCTAATTATGTCAGGAAAGACTTCCAGGAATATTTATCGCTCATATATTGTATTCAGGTATCCATTTACGCCAGATCAAAAAATTGCGGAGCCAGATTGGCAGATATATATTCGTAACACAGCCAACATGATGGTAACAGAACAGAGTCCAAGGAAACTCCTTGAAATACGAAATAGACTTTATGAACTATTGACACACGTTATCCCTTGCGATTTGATATTTAAGGGATTATTACAAGAGTGTATGAAAAATTGTGATGTTCAAATGAAACTTGAGATTGCAAATGTTGCAGCGGAGTATGAACACAGGATGCAACGGGGTTCAAAACCCATTTTCCATTTAGAGGCATTTGTTGCACGATTTATGACTATTTATAAGAAATTTCTAGATGCATCTATGGAGGATTTCATGTGAAAGAGAATATCGGTCTTTTTTATACAGTGCCAAGAAACTACAATTGTAAGTTATAAATTTAAATAAATTATTTTATTAAATATCCAATTATGTATGATTAAATCATAATACAGGATTTATTTAATCACATAATACATCTAATTTGAAGTAGAAATCATCACGAATAAAACAGTCCTTAAACTCACATAGCTGCGAGGACAATAGCGGATAGCACAGACAAAGCAGTAACTACATAACCAGTGCTATACACTTGTTTAATTGTCAAAAACATTCCTAAGTCCCAGGCCTGAAAATTACACGATATTAAATTGATTATAATTTTTTAAGCAGGGTAGATAACATCAAAATGTTACATTTATATCTTACCAAGTGACGTAGTCCATTAAATGTGTGGTATGTAGCAGGTAATGCAATCAAACTTTTGCCGATAAAAAGTAGAAGGCTAGGTGTATTTAAGCTTTGTATCATTTCTATCGCACAAGGTATTCCACCCGGAATGAAGAGTGTACCTACAAGATTAATATTGTATAGATGTTACTTTACAGTCAAGCCTGTAATCGATCTTCATTTAGGAACTTTTTCATACCAGTTTGGGAAAAATTGACTAACCAAAAGAAAGTAATAAATTTTTACCTAAGCCAAGGGCCATCGCATAGCTTGCCAATATAATTCCTGTTGTACGATGTGTTACGGAAAGTGTTGATGTCAGTTGTATTTGATAAATGGTTAAATGTGGCGACATAGGGCGTTTGAGACGGATATTTTTCTCATCGTGAGATTCGCATACTGCCCCTGAGGCATGTACGGGATTTGAGACGGCTGCAGCAAGTGGACTAAAATACATAAAATGTATGCAGGTCAAGGAATTTTAATAAAAAATGATTAAATGCACAATTTAATCTTGATACTCTTACAATAAATGTAGAAAAGATTCAAGCTTGTAAAACTGAACTGCAAGAAAGCTCGAATAACAGAAACATGAATATTGACCCCATTTCTTTTTCAAAATATAAGCTCGCTAACGTACAACATAAATAGATTTTATCAAAAGATTATATTCCGGATGACATTTTATCAGGTTATACATTATATAACATATTACCTGCAAGTGTACAAACTCCGAAATTGACGGAAGTCAATGTTTCGCCGACACAGCAATCTAAAATTCATCAAAACACATATTATCATCGATACTTTAATTTAAAATCACAGTAAAATCCAAAGAAATTCAGTACCTCGTATAGTTCAGCGCCATTTTTTAAGTACGATCTCTCGACCGAAGATAAATAGATCCCACAAACGTTCCAGATGTCTTAACGAGGCACCTTTGGAACCACGCTTAAAGTCAGACTTACCTTCCGCGCCTCGCCACCTACAATATCTCTTGTTGAATAACTATTTACAAGATAAGATTATATTGCGAATACAAATATATCCTCGAATGAAAACATCGGAATGAAAGTAATTTATGTCACAGTGCAATCCGCAATGTATTATAATAATTTATTATGGAGTCGTTCAATTTCCCTGCGCATATTAGTTTGCTGAACAAATTGTCGTAGTAAGGCTACAAAAAATTGAATTCCGAATGTTAGGTATGAATATACATGGAAAGTTTACGTGCGGTCGCAAATTCAATTGAGATTTTGGCCGTTCAAAAAATTGCAGCTACATGCGTAACCATCGTTAGCCAGCGCCGTTTTATGTGTGTACTCCCTCTGGTGTTTATCACGATCATCCGCCATTTTCAGCCTTTCGACTTTGGTGTTGGGCGAGGAGACAAGTCTCCGTTAGTTTTGGATTTATCCACGTTTGATTTCTGTTTTTGATAAATCCTGCCAATATCTCGAATTAACGATGTCGCAGAACAAAATAACCGACATTCTGTCCCAATTTACCAAAAACACTGGCAGCGGACTGCCTTTGGGATTGAAAGTGCTCGCTGGAGCCGGCATGGTGGCTTATGGCGTATCACGCTCGATGTATACAGGTTATTCATGATTTTTATATTATACTTTAATCGACATATCAAACCGGAGGTCTTTATAGTCCCATTGTCTAATTAAAATTATTTCCTTGTTGAATTTTCGATCGTCCGTTTGACCGGTACTTGCAAAATTTCATTTTCTAAATTAGGCAAAAAGCCGCATTTCAACAGGAATATATCATTAATGCGGTATTAGCTTCTTGCTGATTATGTAATATGAATAACAATCCAATAATAGGAATTCTAATTTTTATTTATGGATATAATGTGCAATTATTGATATACTTTTATAACGAGTGAAATACAGTGATAAGACTCTTTGATCTTTCCAATCACCATTTGCAAATGAACGCTTGTAGCCGTTTAAGTCTTACAACAATTGTCCAACTCAAGTTTGATGTTTTTCAGTGGAAGCTGGTCACAGAGCAATTATATTCTCCCGCATTGGTGGAATTCAAAAAGACATTATGACGGAGGGTTTGCATTTCCGTATACCATGGTTTCACTATCCCATTATTTATGACATTAGGAGCAGACCCAGAAGAATTGCATCGCCAACAGGATCTAAAGATTTACAGATGGTTAATATTTCCCTTCGTGTCTTATCTAGACCAGACGCACTAACTTTGCCAGTAATGTACAGACAATTGGGTCTTGACTATGACGAAAAGGTTGGTGATAATGTTACGCTAATGTTGTTGATTTTATTTCAGTAAAAATAATATGTATAAACCACTGTACAAATGAAGAAATTATGATAATGTTTTAATTATTAATTAGGTGTTACCAAGCATTTGCAATGAAGTTTTGAAGTCTGTTGTTGCTAAGTTCAATGCGTCTCAATTAATTACGCAAAGGCAGCAGGTATCCAATTTAGTGAGGAAAGAACTGACTGAACGTGCCCGTGACTTCAATATAGTTTTGGATGACGTATCCATAACGGAACTTAGTTTTGGTAAGGAATACACTGCTGCCGTAGAGGCTAAGCAAGTAGCTCAGCAGGAAGCACAAAGAGCAGCTTTCGTAGTAGAAAGGGCCAAGCAAGAAAGACAGCAGAAAATAGTACAAGCGGAGGGAGAAGCTGAAGCGGCTAAGATGATATCCTTTTTTTATATAAAATAATTTAAGACAGTATGACGCCGTCAAACAATTTTTTTTCGTGTAATAAGAAAGAACTTTAACTCCAGTGCACCTTGGTATAGCCGTCGGCCAAAACCCAGGTTACCTAAAATTGCGTAAAATACGTGCTGCACAGAACATCTCACGCATGGTAATTACGAGAATCAATGATTAGATTAAAGCATATATAACATAGAATGACACAAATGTTCTCATTTCAGATTGCAACATCACAAAACCGTGTATATCTCAGTGGCAATAGCCTTATGCTGAATATTCAAGATCCATCATTCGACGACTCGATGAACAAACTGAAAAGTAAGCAGTAAGGCCGCACGCAGCTTTTCCATATTTGCATCTTTTTTCCATCTCGTCGTCATAGACGAGACAGTAAATGATCTTCATTGTTACTTTCATGTAGCGGCTAAAAAATATTGTCAATAAGATTTATTAGGTGTTCTCAAATAGTACATGCTTATTCTACCTAAGAATGCCCCACGTACATTAAATTTATTCTATCCTTGTTACGTATCCTATTCGGTGACGACGCTCGCTCGCAAATCTCGAGCTCCTTTGCTTTCAGGTTTTGACGAGATCGCTTGGAAAAACTGGTATGAAACCACCGAAGAAGCTGTACGGACTGTAAAGAGTTCCGGTCAATCGACGATCAGAAATTTCCCCAAACCATCGCTCAAGTCTGCGCCATCTCCTGAAGACCCAATTTCCCTTCTAATGGCCTCGGCGGACAAAGGGGCAAAGATAATAGCCTCCTGAATGTATCATTACCTAGCTGAAAGAGATTTTGCAGAGCGAGCTCGTCTCATTCGACAAAATTCCTCAACCTAGTCCTATCATCATATACATATATGTGTGTCAAAAGTTATAGAAATATGTCTTTTAAGCGCCACAACAATCGTATAAATGTTTCACATGACAATATGTTGTAACGAAAGCTAATGTATCATTCAACAGTTACGAGTTTCAGAACACTTTTGTGTTCAAATCTGCCTTTATTTTATGTGTACTATAATTTCTATTCTCTATAATTTTTCAAAATTTTTATTCTTGCACAACAACGTACTTATCGGGCATGAAACCTTGGATAGCGAAAGTCATCAAAGTCGTTACATGTTATCTGCAAAAACTGATGTACAAAAAATAGAAGTATTAAAAAGTACGTGACAGATGTCGGTATATTACTATGGAAAGGAACATTATTTGGCATTTTTAAACGGTGTATGAATTATAGATACTACATTCCTGACGTAAGAGGAAGTTTTGTCTATGTATTTGATTATTCAGACTATGAATCATACTTTGCAATGAGCTTTTATGTTGCATCGTCCTAGGGAGCAGTGACTTTTATAACGACCGTCGTGTCGTCTGCATCGGTCTGTATTTGACCTATATATCAGAGATCTGGCAGCATTTGAACCAGTCGGTGGTGCATTAAGTTGCCGGTGTTTCAAAATCTGTGATAAGCTGTTACTGAAAGATTGTAATTTAGCAGGATAATATAAGATCTTGATCGAAATAAGGGTTCGTGTAAAATATTATTAACAAGACCTTTCTTAAACTGTGCATTATGATCGTCGGTTAACCTTCAATTTAAGACACCTTGTGCATTTTTATAAAAAATACACATGCAGAATATACTTTATAGTAGATGTTTTAATATTACCTAAAGTTTGAGTGTACGGGGTTTTTATAAAGTTTGACTTAATTTTGAGTACTATAACATTGCGTCATTTTTACAGATGGGGGAAGATAAACCAGTGGAGTCTAATTTGGGAGGGTAAGGATAAGACGATTATCAGAATATTAATTTTAAGTATTCCATTATCTTTTTTCTTTGATACGCAATGTTCGTTTAATAATAACAACAACCATTAAAGTAACATTAAAAAATTGAATAATATACAGCGGAGAAAATTTTTTGGACAATGTAAAAAATTGTACCCGTGGTTCACATATGTTATCCTAATTTTTTACATATGTATATGTACATATCAAGAACTTATTTTAAAAACATTCTTTACATTTCATAAAGAGATGAAATCTCTAAAAAAGCTCTCAAGAAACAACAGAAGGAAGCAGAAAAGGCTGCAAAAAAAGCAGAACGTAAAGCTCAAACTGTGAGTTGAAATGCTTATTTAAAATGAAAATAATATTCAGATGTAAAATTAAAAAGAGTTCTGCGTCTATACCACATTTGCATATATATTTAGCAATCTCAACAAGAGTCCGTAGATCAAGGAGTGGATGTTTCATTGGGAAATTATGGAGAATTAGGCGTGATTCAAAGTAAAGACAAACATGCGGATAGAAAATTTACGAACATTAAGGATCTTGATACCAAATTGGAAGATCAGACAGTATGGTTAAGAGGTCGTTTGCATACAAGTAGAGCAAAAGGTACAGTTCTTTATTATATAGCTATTCATTTACAATTTGTGTCATATGATAAAGCAAGTATTATTTATAGGAAAGCAGTGTTTTATAGTCTTGAGACAACAATCATACACCATTCAAGGTTTGGCAGTTGTGAATGAAAAGATCAGCAAGCAGATGATTAAATTTATATCAAAGTAAGGGAAAGAAGTTTGAACTTCAAAATCTAAACTTTAAAAATTAGCATCGAAAATCACCAAATGCAATATTCTTACAGTATTACCAAAGAATCTATAGTCGATGTGGAAGCTATTGTAAAACGAGTGCCATCTCTAATCGAATCCTGTACGCAAAAGGATGTAGAAGTTCACATCGAAAAAGCTTTTGTAATCAGTGCTGCAAAACCACAGTTGCCCCTTCAGATTGAAGATGCGTCAAGACCTGTAGCAGAATCTGATGACTCTGGACTTAACATAAAAGTCAATCAAGATACCAGATTGGATAACAGAGTCTTGGATTTACGTACTCCAGCTAATCAGGCAATATTCAGGGTGGAAGCAGCAGTCTGCAAATTATTTCGAGACATTCTTACAGACAAAGTAGGTTGATTGAAATTGATTACAAAATGCGAAGAATATTCTCGAATACATGTAGGGAATGTATAATACTATGCACAAAGTTTTTTTTTGTTTTTACAGGGTTTTGTTGAAATTCACACTCCCAAAATCATTTCAGCAGCCAGCGAGGGTGGTGCAAATGTGTTCACGGTATCATATTTTAAAGGTAATGCATACTTAGCCCAATCCCCACAATTGTACAAGCAGATGGCAATTGCAGCTGATTTCGACAAAGTTTTTACTGTTGGCGCAGGTAAACTATTCAGATATATTGTCTTCTGAAATTAGTGACTTAAATTATAAGTCCATCTACCAGTACATTGATTATGGTTGTAAGAAATTATAAAAACAGTTTTCAGAGCTGAAGATTCTAATACACACAGACACCTGACAGAGTTTGTTGGGCTTGACTTGGAAATGGCTTTTAAATATCATTATCATGAAGTGGTGGATACCATCGGACAAATGTTTACTGAGCTATTCAAAGGTCTTCGTGACAAGTCAGTTTAATTTACAGACCAGAAACAATTGTAACTGTATATTCTGATGTATATAAATGGTTATACTTTTTATCTCATCTCAGTTATGCCGAAGATATTGCTGCAGTCCATCAGCAATATGCAGTGGAACCGTTTAAATTCTTAGATCCGCCTTTGAAGCTAGAATTCAGAGACGCGATCAAATTACTTGCAGAGGTCGGTGTAACTTTAGGTGAAGAGGACGATTTATCAACGCCAGATGAGAAACTTCTGGGCAAACTTGTTAAAGTAAAAGTAAGCATTTTCCGTTTAATTCTTTAACCTTTTCAGATCATCCGTCTCGAAGAATTTTCCAAAAAATTTGATTTTACCACCTTACCAAATTCTCTCTTCTCTTTTTAGTATGACACGGACTTCTATATCTTGGACAAGTATCCATTAGCAGTAAGACCATTTTATACGATGCCCGACCCAGATAATCCTGTGAGTATATAATCATTAAATAATTTACACGTGTATCCCATTATCATATGATTTTGTCTTGCAGAACGTGTCAAATTCCTATGACATGTTTATGCGTGGCGAAGAAATTATATCCGGTGCACAACGTATTCACGATCCCGAATTTCTTACTGAACGTGCCAAACATCATGAAATTGGTAAGTGCACAAATATGTCCAGCTATTTTTATTAACCCCAAAGTATATGGCAAAAGTTAAAAAGTCCATTAGGCTTACAGTATGTAAAGTGTTAAATATACTTTATGTACCAGCGTAAAGACACTTTCATTAAATTTCAGACATAGAGAAGATTAAGTCCTACATTGACGCGTTCAGATACGGTTGTCCACCACACGCTGGTGGTGGCATTGGAATGGAACGAGTCGTTATGCTGTACCTCGGTTTGGACAATATCAGGAAGACCTCCATGTTTCCACGTGACCCAAAACGCCTTACTCCTTAAACATTTTTTATACTTTCTTCCTACCAGTGTGCAATATAAATGGAAGTACGAGTAGATTGAGCCAAACAATAATAAACACTTTTCAACTAAACAAATCTATGAAAAAAATTTATCCTGCAAAATTTTGTTACATAATACAATAATAGCAAATATATTAGTTAAAATTTCATATGATATTGTTATGAAAAGACGTTGCGATTTCAATACAGGTGAAAAAAACTAATTTTCTCCAGTTTTTATATGCATAGTAGCAAGTTATTTGAAACCTAGGTGCATCTTGCAGTCAAACGTCATTTCGGATGCAGAGATCATAGATGGCGGTATACGGTTACATGGATGCATCGAGTAATTAAATGTCAGTGTACAGATCGAGACTGCTCGAGAGTGTTCCTCTAAGCTGAATTACAGAAAATAGGATAATAATTATTATTATTCGCATAATCTGCTGCAAAAGAGATAATATAAAAAAAAAAAATGGCAGTAGTCGCGCCCACTGTTATAAGCGGTTTTAAAGAGGATTGTGAGAGGTTAATTTCGCGGTTCGAACAGGCAGACGGAATAAGATTTGAGAGCTTTTGCGAGATATGGAAGGACATGAAATTTTCCTTGATCTTCGTGTACGTGGTGACACAATTTTTTTCTATGCTTTCTTCACTTTTTTCAAATAGTATTTCAATCCTTTCTAAGGATAATTTTTCGTTAGACGGTACTTATTAAAAACAAAAACAAAATTAAAAATAAAAACTTTTCGAATGATAGTTATCTGGTATTATGTGCAAACATTCTTGATCTACTTATTTTCGACTTATAGCGGCCACCAGACGATATTAGAGCTACTAGAATTTTGTGAAGAAGCATTATACATATCAAAGCGATTTCTACTTTGGCCTACACGCTTCAAAGAACGTGTTGGTGGACTGTACCTCCTGTATGGCATATATTATAAGATGCCAACAGAGAAATACAAGATTAGGATTCGATTGGAAGATTGGAAGAACATCATGGATTTTCACGCTCAAATAATAGAAGCTGAACACTTGGATGCTAATTATATATTGTCTAAATTAATTGCGGATAATGCATTCCATTACTGTATATTTGATCGTGAGGTATATTTACTACAGATGTTTATAGTAACTGAATATTTATTATTTTCTTATCGAACATTTGCTTCTAGTTTGGCTTGGAAAAATATTTACGCACAAAGGAGAGACAAATATTCAACCCTTATTCTGTATTACCAGCTATTAAAGATTTAACAGAGCAAGATGACTTATTAACAAAAATAGACGAATTAAGTAAACTCTATAAGGAAAAGAAAAGCTCTATGATGTCTAACAAAAAAGGAAATCCTAGTTTACAATTATATAATACAAATTTCAGTGAAGAGATTATCAAAGATATTCAAGCATTTGATAAAGAAAGGAGGGAAGAGCGAAAAAAACATGCATCTAATTTAGAGAAGAAATTATCATCGAGCTCTAAAGGAGCTGTTGCAAAGAGGGTCCAGCTGTAAGTTAAATTGTATTTTTTTTTATGTATAACTAAATATGTTAAATGCGTTCAATGTTGTATTTCTAAAAAATGTTATAATTATATATCTTAGGCCAGTTAGAAGCAATTGTATTCGTGCAAAAATTGGTCATGGCTTCGACACAGACTCATCCGGTTCTGAAGAGGAAAATTTAATGATGATTCAAAAATATGATGAGAACTTACCTGAAAGTTTTGACTAAAAGTAGGACACTGTAAGTTGATTGGACCTGTATAATTGAAAGTAAATTATTTATTATTAGCAAGTGTACAAAATTGATACATAGAACACACCTTATGGAAAATATTAATCATGCAAAATTTAAAATACAAAACTTTTCTTAAAGATCTTTGACGTTCTATTTATTTCTTTACTCAACATACTGTCGGAGTATACTCAATTCAATTAAATTACTAAACGTAAAAACTGTCCATGTTTTGTATACCTTCAATCACGTGTAACAGTCAATCGAATATTTTCACCAAAGGTTTATCTTTTATTTTCATGCACTAATTACATTATCATTTATAAGGATAGAAATTAATTCCTTGTGTCAGACGTAGTAATACGTCACTGATAAACCTTTACAATGCAAGTAACAAACTCATGTTGATGATAGAATTTCTTAGTAAACTTTAAGTTGATCATTATCATCAAAACCTGCACTATGGCCTGCATTGCGTACGATAAAACTGGTGCCATCGTAATGCATGCGACGTTCCCCACGGCGGACAAACAGATGAGATGTTTGACCTAAAGATGCTGTGCAGTGCAAGAATGGTGTTGTTAGCGATGCTGTGCCATTACTAGGCGATGTACGTAACTGATATTTGTTACTATTTCGTGCAATCCTAAAGTAAAAAGGAAATGTGAAAGGAAATATTAGATTCTATTATTGTACTCTAAGTACTTAAGAAACTAATGGAAAAAAAAAAGATAAATAACTTCAGAAATATTACCTGACAAGGCCATCTGGAGTTTGTGATACTCTGACATTATTGATGATCCAATTTTCTACGCCTTCATCAGTCAACCAGTACTGCGCAGCAGTTAAAGTAGCTAATGCTTCTTGTAAGCAGGCAGGACCATGTCGAGACCCAGAGTAGAAAACACTCAATGAAAAATCCTAAAATTTATTTTATCTGTGGTAGTCATTTTTATCATGTATCTCAATTATAGTTAATTTCGATTATTCCATACCTGACTCATGTCTGAGAACGAATCTGTTGTTGTTCTAGTCCCAGCTGTATCAACTAGGTACACAAGCGCACATTGTTCGGAAGTGAAACTGACACCTTTATACCACATCTTTGCATATCTATGGACAAAAATAACGATGTTTTAACCATCACGTTTCTTAAATGTCTCAGATCGACTAACTTGTTATTGCCGTGCGTATCGTGGGCCAAAATTTCAACTCGAGAGCCATATTGGTATATTCTTCCATTTGGGTGCAACAATGCTGCCGCTGCTCCGGAACCGCTCAGCGAAAGAACAATGTTATTCTACGCTGACGACATAGTTCACACAATAAATACGTAAGTTATTCTTTATTTTTCCAAATTCTAGCTATTTTTACTTTGCCACAAACCTTAACCCCTTATTTGTAAAGCAATATCTATAAAGTCCAAGTCGGAAACATATCAATGTGAAATACGACATACCAATACGAATATTTCATACTAAGGTACTTTGTAAGGGAACATATTTTGACTGGAGTAGGATAAGAGAGGCACCTTGAAATTGATTACTCTGACAGCACGATCAATCGTCATATCGACTCGAATCCTGTTGCGGAGTCTCAAAGATATAGTACCATGCGGTGTAACGACAGCACCACCCACACCGCTTTCTGTATCCTGTTCCCTCCAATTTTCAGTGTAGACACATGAATCCTCCGTAGAATAATACGGTGTGCTCAATGCTTTTGGATTTCTTGGTTGTCTCCAGATAGCTGTCGAGTTAGGAAACGTACTTGCAGCTCCCATACCTCCCCATTGCTCGGCCGGTGGTCCTTCGAAATACTTGGAAAATTCACTGTACCGCTAAAATCATATACATATATATATTTACAATTTACACATCGTACCTAAATGAAATATTTAACTTTTTCTTATTTCAAGCAAATTTAATCGTGAAAAAAATTTTAAACAAAAAATGAAATCCTGAAATTGAATATACAGTACCCATTTTTTGATTCGGGTTACATTTATGTATACATTCAAATTATTGTACACGTTCGCATATCTTAAAAGTTTTATGCATTATGTTACCTATTCAATAACGTCGAAGTACACTTAAACCTTAGTGTTAAAGTCCTGATTTTATGAAACCACCAAAAAAAATAGATAGAAAAATCGAATATTATTCTCTTCCGTTTAAAAATTTTTTGGTAAACGTTCTTTTTTAATTCATAATGTTACGTATGGAATAGTGTCAATGCTATACTTGAAAATTAACATCGTCCGTCTGTGCATGATAGCTGTGCGCTGTGTAGAGCGATCTCGGTCGCATGGGCGCCGTCGAGGTGCCCTGACTTTGGATCGTGGGTAACGAGCACGATTGCAAAAGGGTTCCCTGCGATCCCGATTGCGCGATGCATTTCTGCACTTCCTTCTTTAAATCTCCGCATGGATTTGTCATGGCCTTCCCCTGTACACGTATCCAAAATATAGGCTCATATGAAATTCTAAACGATCGCCGCTATCGAGAAATTCCACGGTAAATTCCACCACAAAACAATGATCTTATCTTATCGCGAAAATTCTTTTTCCCTTTTTGAACAAACCGATCTAACCGCGATCGTTCTCTTTGATCTTTTTCTCCGTAAATCTTGAAAGACTCCTTCAATCCATACATCAAAAGGAGCACTTTTCATTATCTCCTAAGTTTACTTTTATTCAAATATTAGATCTCGTTCGAGTTTCATTTTCCGACTATTATACTAAACTGAAGTACAAGAATTATATTTCCCGCGACAAATAAGGAACCAATCGCGATCCTTCCCTTTGACCTTTTTCACAGTAAATCCGGAAAGACTCCGCTGATCTGTACATCAAAACAAGCTCTTTCCACTATTTCCTAATTTGACTTTGATTCGAGTATTAATCCTTCAACGATTATACCGAACAGAAATCCAGGAAATTATATTCTCCCGCGAATGTTCTACATTCTCGTAATATTCAACAGTCACCCGCGAAAGATAAGTAACCGATAAGTGCACGATCGAGGAAGGGACGTGAGTCTATGAAGGAATAGACCTTGGAAGAGCCGGTAGGATTTTTCGGCTTCTTGCGACGGGACTTTCGGGGCTTCGACACCGCCGTCTGACCACCCTCGTTTCTGCGATCCACGGCTGAAACGGTTTTTTCCTACTTTTGGGGCCCCTGCCTTCCTTCCCCCTTTGGCTTCCTGGCCGGTGCTTCTCGTCGTTCCTCGAATCGCCGAGGTCCGGTCGAAAGGGTCCGTCCGGGTCTCGAGGATGTCTCAACCGCGCGAAACGACGTGATAATTCGTACAGCCACGGAGAACAAACGAGCACCGTGCTTGCATCCGTTGCCGTGACGATCGACCGGATAACGATGATGATCCGCGAGTAAAGTTGCTTGCAACGGGTGCTCGACGCTCTCTGCTCATCGTCTTTTCTTTTTTCATCTTCTTTATACGTTCCTTTCATTAATTTTTTTTTTTGCCAATTTTTACTATCGATATCACGAAGATCGTTTGCCCTGGGATCTGTTATTAAACGCATTGCTGAGCACGAGACACGAGTAGACTCGTGACATGTCAGTGACGTGTTAAAATGGATAGAGAGGCACCAGAATTTTGATATGCACATCAAATGGAAAATTCTTTCTCACCGATGGCTAGAATTTGAAATCGAAACATCAGCGTGAAAGTTCTGAGCCTTTGTCCCCTGAACCAGCGTGGTCGGTTCCTTTTTCACCGGTCATGCTTGCGTTCATACCCGATTTTCGTCCGGCGATTGTCGGTCGTAGGAGACTAAACGACACGGTGGTTAAGCCGTGTCGCGGGAGGGACGATGAGGTTTAATCTCAATTTGCGTCAATTCTCGTACGAGCCAATTGAGGGTACGACAAGATGAAAAACTAATTTTCAACCTCGAGCATCGTCTCAAGCCGGTGATTTTTTTTTCTTCCTTGATCAACGGTTCACACTAAAACTTCCGGAGTAATCAGTTGTACATCAGGAAAATTGTATTACTTTGTAACGAGGTATTTTCTAAGACACTCTATGATTATCTCGTGTCTCGTGGTTTATTATATCGATCTATCGACGTTTTTCTTTTTTTTTTTTCTTCAAAGATTTACGGTATTTATCGATGCTCGTATATGATCGTTTAAAAGTTTAATTTCAAATATATAGTATACTTAATGCGATTGCAAAGTGGTTGATGATGTTTAGAATTAACGCCAAACCACTGAGAAGAAACACGCTCCATTGGTCATACGTTTCCTTTCGAAAATTTGCATAGCACACCGCAGATTCGTACTTCCATACGATTAAATTCTCGTACATTACAAGTATATCCACTTTTCCAGTATGTCAGAAACGCGCGAGGCCGAGCCTTAGATGAAAATCCGGCGCGTCACGCGTATGTAATTGATAGCGTGCGCGTTAAGGAGGAAGAGAAGAAAAGATTTATCGAAGCTACGCAAAATCAAGGTCTTCGCGCAGACTTAGCATATCCGGGTTCTTAAACAACGAACGGACAATCATGTTCCGGAATTTGCCTGCAAAATAAACGAAACACCCGCTTCGATTATCTGGCCGGAGGATGTCAACGACCGAGGAATAATCGAGCGAAATGCACGAAATGAGGTCCGTGGATCTGAGTTGATTTTTTCTCCTCTTTTTTTTTTTTTTTCTCTGTAATGCAAGTAATCGCGTGGATATAACGTTTGCACTCAGGATGATCCTTTCATTCCTCCGTTGGCGTGGGGATTTCGAGAACGCGAAGGAGGTGGACATTGAATTCCATGATGTAAGAGATTTTATTGCGTGCCAACCATGCAAACGCGGTCGTTCAAGAGGCGAATTGGCGATTCAAGATGCCCAGACGCTCAATTTCTATGTACGTCGGTGACCTCGAATTAACCAGCTTTATCAAAAAAAAAAAAAAAAAAACCGTAACCTTTTGGGAGCGAAGGATAAATCGGTTCGTTCTTCATTAAATTCCCCCCGATTATGATGTAATAGCTTAGATTTCGATCTGGATGACACTAATGCTAATTAAAAGCACGGAATTCCTTTTCGCGGTTGGACAATGCGCCGTTTAAAAAGGACAACTGCCAATGTGGCCATTATGTAAGTTATCGCTGAACTGTGACAACACAATTGACATTTATCTTCCGCGTTGTATTAATACGTTAGATGTTCCTTTCATTATCTGTTGCACGTATTTAAACAGCCTGATTGCCGCGCCATGTCAATTTGCCTTTTATAGCGAATAACACGATCGTCGATCGCGTAATAATAATTATAAGTCGCGCTCGAAGGTCAGGCTTGGGCCATTAAACGAGTGCAATTTGTGGAAGCTGATAGCGGAATGAAGGGCCCTCCGTCTAGAAATATTCCGGGACTCTAGAAATTCATTGGACTCGATACGGCCGATAACTGTCTCGCTGGAACTTGGGAAAAGAAATTGATGTCCTTCACCTGGTGAAATAGCCAAGGAGATTGTAGCGTTTAGTTTGTACAGCTTTTTCAGGCGCACGACGACAAAAACTTCATGCAACAAAGACCTCATGCGCAATACGTTTCCTTATCTCCTAGAGACATTAAAACGTTCTTTTCTTTTTCTTTTCTTTTATTTATTTTTTTTTTTTATTGAGAATCGAAGGCGCGAATTTTATTAATCGACGGCCAATAGTAAGACTACGCGTTCGGTTTATGTTCTGCAATAAATACGTCGATTTTTGTACCAGGAGGCGTGCTGATAAGGACGTTGCTTCCGGATTTTTATGCGCTCGCGATGTTATGCGGACTTTGTTTATTTGTAGGGAAAAAAATACTCAGATCTGTAAGCCGCTATCTTTGGAAAAAGTAGTGGACTTCATCTAACGATGGAAAATAGTCGCGAGAGCGATACGCGGCTCTGGTCATCCAACTTGAACTCCAAAACCCCCAAAAGTGACGATGCTTATTTCTATCCTTGATGTAATGCAACGTGCACTTAGGTAGCGATTACGCAGAACAACCACGATTACATCGCCGCCACTTTTTTGCATTAATGTATCGCGTTGTCATTCTTACATCACCGATTCTCGGCCGATGCAGCTTCAAGCTACGGGTATCCGTGAGATGCGAACGCTTCTTTTCTTCCTCGTTTAAACGATCCACGACTTTGTTACTAATTGTAGTAAATAACATTTAATACCCTGTTCTGCATTTCAAAAAGTTCGATTAGCTGTAAAGTTTCTCCGGTTTTCATCGATGTACCCAATTCCCTTTTTATTCGGTAGACAAGTTTTGTTTAGAAAAAAGGAACAATGTAAAAAAAATACGTTTTCTACGGCTGTGTTATTTCAATAAGAGCGCTATCGGGAAGTGGGCTTTTAAAACATTATGTACGGTGTACAAGGTTATTGCCAGTAAAGTCGATAATATGTTGTCAAACGAAAGCGTTACTTTAATTAGGGAATATCTTGTAGACAAACGCTTTTTTGTTTTCACAAGAAAAAAAAAAGAAGAACAATTCATCAAACTCAGCTTCATTATTCATCTGATCCTAAATACGCATAAATACGCGATCGGCATAAAAATCGAGTAAAGCCAGTCGATTTGTTCATAGCTAGTCGCAAGTGCACGGTGTGATTTTTATTCAGAGATATTCATGGATTTTATTCATAGATATTCATAGGAGGATAGCGAAATTTCTGCTGAATATTCATCGAATATCGTCTTTTTGATCACACTCGAGTCAGGTCGTGCCTCGTGTCCCCTTTTTATCAGATTATGTAGAAAACTGGCAAAACCTGGGACACCCATAGCAGTGACCTAAATAAACCGCACACTTACCAAATCCATTAACTCGACGAAGCGAAAGGCCATCGAGAACATCGTTAATCTAATGTAATCGATATTGACAAAGCCAATTGCCCGATACAAAGCATCGCGCGATGAAATCAATTACCCAAATCCTTACAGCCTATTCAATCTCCTTATCGCAACAACAGAAATTAGCTTGCAGAGTCATTCGCAGTGGCTCTATGAAAAAGGATCATCCTCCAGCGCTTTGCCATTGAAACCCGCAATCCTAAACACAAGAAAACAAGCATCGACCAATCCCTTTGACACCAAAAGCCTTCATCCCAAATAAAAAACGCCAAGCGCCAAAGAAATCCTCGAGTTTCATACTGACACCTTATAAAATTCTGAAACTGGAGTTAAGTACTTTTGCGTATAAATAATCGAAACGCAGTTCCACGCGAGGATGGAAAACGAGTAGACGAGGCTGAAAAATAAAAAGGGTCGGAAGAGTGAGAAGGGTGGATGGGAGAGAGAGAGAGAGAGAGAGAGCGAGATAGAGATAGAGAGAGCTACAGGGGGATGGAGTGCCATTTCACGGTGACGTAGAACGCGGATCAGCCACCTGGACGATCCCCAGGTTCGGGTCAACTCCACCGCCTTCGTGTTTTCCTTCAAAAACCAAACGCACGCACATTATGTGGCCTTTTCGTATGGTGGGGACGACCAACTTATCTGGCGGTACTTGTCTTTTAGCGTGCCAGTATCGGAAGACTCAGCACGTGTTAAGTAGCCGCTCGTCGCCCATCTCGTCGGCGAACGGAAGCCGGGAAGTAATTGTACCGTCCCACGTCGGCCACGAGACGACGATGGTCTCCCTTTCCGGGCTTCTAATCCTCCAAGCCGTCCTCGGCACGAGCCTAGGTAAAATCTCCGAGTCGCCTTTTTCTCCTCGTTCTTCCACCCGCTTGCTCGATCGGTCCTAGTAGCAGCCACCTGGAAAAGAGATATCGCGGTTAAATATTGGGTAATATATCGAGTATATACATCGTGGCAATTCGAAGGAAGGATAGCGCGGTGAAATATCAAGTGAAATATACCGGGTGATGTATTGGGTAATACGGTTTTCCTCGGCTTCCTTCCATCCCTCTCTTCTCTGAAGGGAAAGCGAACGCGATCACGTTTCTTCCGACTCGAAGAAATGTCCAATATTCGCGAGTTCGATAGAGCCTATTGTCGCGATGTGAATTATTCCGGGAGAAGGAATTAATTGGAGATTTCTATTTACGATTGTCGACGCAAATATCGGACTATCGTTTCCCTCTGAAACACTGGATAAAGCCAATCGTCCTATACGGAGCGTTAGGCGAGGAGGTATTAATTACCTCAATTCTTACGAGCTTTTGAATGGTATTATCGCAACGGCTTACTTTCGAGCATGGAGTTAATCTCACTGGTTTCTGAGAAAAATTGTTTATCATTCAACGGCCAACGAAAGTCTTTTGGCTTTCAGCGGCCTTGCGTATGATTGCGGGGAAGTTCGTTTGAAGTATTTAAATTTAAGCGGGAATCGAGTGCCGTCAGAGAGTTTCTTATTATATAGACACCGCGAAAGGGGAGAAATTGATGGGAGTTACGGAGGCGGAGATTGTGCATCCGCTTTATTTGGGAAATAGAATCTCTGCGATTATACGCGCAATTTCTTTTACAGGATCGGTGATAAAGAAGCGCTCGGTGGCGATCGATGATAATGCTGATCGAGACGCACTGGAGACCAAAAAGGCCGAAGACGATACGCTTCGTTTGGTCACCGTGGTAAGGCGGTTTTTCGACATTTTCCAACTTTGGTGAACGACCAAAGGTATGCGGTGACGTACAGTATATTAGGAACTGTCGTTAAGCAAATGAAATGTACTTAAGCTATGTGCAGATAACTCTAATAGCCTGATCGATGTGCATCGTCGAATTTCGAGTCTTTGCACATACTTTTATAAAATGGTAGTACCGCTTGTATTGTTACCAAAGCCAATTCGATTAAAGCGAGGTCTGTTCGGTGCAATACACTTATTATCAAAGTATGCATAAAAAAAGTTTGACGATACAAGTGGTACCGTACGTATCATATCGCTTAATTCGATTGCAATAATTACATAAAGTTGCGTGTTTCGATCCGTGTTTGTTCGAGGGTGACAAAACAAGAGGGATCGACCATGCTCGAAACTACATTCACGATTTGTGGGTATACCGTGTATTGACGTTTTTAATCGAATCCTCTCCTTGCTCAGGTCATGCGTCATGGAGAACGAGCGCCACAAGATACTTACCCCAACGATCCTTATATCAATGACTCAATGGCGCCTTACGGCTGGGGGCAGCTAACGAATGTAATACAGCGTGTGTTATAATAATATTAAGTTACTCGTACTATTTATCACGTATCAATGCTTTTATTATTATACATGAATGTCTTATACAGGAGGGCAGAAGAAACCAGTATAATCAAGGTCTGTTTCTACGAGAGAGATATGATAAATTCTTAGGAAAAGAATACAGCCCCGACGTGTTTTATCTGCAATGCACCGGTGTCGATCGTACCAAAATGTCAGCTATGTTGGAAGCTGCTGCGCTATGGAAGCCGAACAAAGGACAAGCCTTCAAACCCGATTTACCTTGGCAGCCTGTCACATTGTCTTATCAGCCACGCGACGAAGATACAGTACAGTATTTTTAAACTTTATATATCGGATTATTTTTTTATTGGTTACCTTTTACATAATTTATTAGGTTGTTCCAAAAGTGTGTTTCGCTCTCTGTACACAGCTGCTTTATCTTGCAATGTTTATACAAAGATGAAATGTAATCTGTCAAATGTTACAGTCTTCATCTTCAGTCATCCTCTAGCTGTATACATAATTGAATAGAGCAATATAAAACAAAAAATGTGGAGCATCGATTACGTTCTTATAAAAAAAAAGAAATTTTTGGGACAACCTAATATATTGACATCGCGTGAAAGTTAATCTTTCTTTGACCATTTATTTCAAGCTCATGTTGATATGGGACACTTGTCCTAAGTATGCTAAATTACGCCATGCAATTTCGGAATTACCCGAGGTACAGTCAGTCGAACAAGACAATAAACAATTGTTTGAAGAATTAACGAACCACACAGGTATGACGATTAGTTGCGCTGACGATGTTGGCTCTCTGTATGGAACACTACGGGCAGAGGTATGTAGTAATCTTATAAATTAGAATATTATACCACTACCACTACCTGATATTTGACATTGAAGTGTGAAATTTTAGGATCAAATGAAGTTAGATTTACCAGAGTGGACCAAACATTATTATCCCGATAAGCTCATACCACTAACACTTTATGAGCTCAAGCTTAACGTATACAATGACGAACTCAGGCGCCTAAAAGGTGGTCCGCTTCTTAAGAAAATAACAACCGACATGTTTGCCAAAAAAGGTGACATTCTCAAGCCGAAGGACAGAAAAATGTTTATGTTCGTCGGACACGATAGTTCCATCATTACTTTATTGGACGTAATGCATGTTTGGCAGGATCAAATGCCGGTTTATAATATCATGGTTATGATAGAATTGCATGAAAATCATGACGGATGGAACGTACAAGTATGATCAGTGTTTTATACGAATGTAAAATTTATTGTTCACATTTTTATATCATATATTGAATTTTTCTTACGTAGCTGTACCTCAGAAATTCTACTGCTCACGAGCCATATCCCCTTACCATACCTGGATGTACCACGTCCTGTCCGCTCGAACAGTTTGCAGAAATTTTGGCGCCAATGATACCAGATAATTGGAAGGAGGAGTGCAAGGTTGAAGGAGATTACACACCACCACCTGCGCCTGCCCCTTGATTACACTTATCTCCCATTAACAATTTAAAATACATGTTTTATCTTAATAGGTCGTGAAATCGGCTGTGTTTTATAAAAATGGGTACAAACGATACTTGATATCTCACGCGAGAAAGTACAATTGATGCAATGTCGTTTATACCTATAGTTTTAGCATTGTGATATACATGATTCCAAAGACAGACAAGATTGACAATGGTGATATTAATTTAAAATATTGTGCCAGTTTTAGAAATCGGGCCAAACGAAAAGTCGGTCTTGATAAATTCTGGTACAGTACAAATAGTTACTTATAGTCCTCAGAAACACGTGGTGATAAAAGAGAAATATGTAGATACTTAGTAAAATGCAGGATTGTATAATAAAATAGATGGAGTTAATTCAGAAACATTGGATTTTATCAACACCAGTTTATTTTTATCATCGGGATTTTATTTATTCGGCGAGTACGTATTTACAACTTTAATTATTCTTGTAGCCCTGTGTGCTTGTTCCTATCCACTTGCTATAAAAAATATTGTGGCATATACCGATGAGTACAATACACGAAATATCCTTTTATGGTCAAACATGTGCAGGTTTTAGGCAAATATCTTCTCCTCTCTTCGTTTCTTCGTTACTACAGTACCAGGTTTGTGCTGTGCGTCCGGATGATTCAGCAATTCAGGTGGACAGGTCGATATCGGACTTGCTAGAATCGTCTGCTTCAAATCATAGAACAAATGACTGTCATCTTTTGTGCAGAACGAAATTGCAAGACCAGCTTTGCCAGCACGACCGGTTCTTCCGATACGATGTGTGTAATCTGTGTAGAATTAAAAAAGAAAGTGTTAGTAGTAGTAGTAGTAGTAAAATACTTAGTATTTAATTTACCTCAGCATTACTATTTTTAGAGTCTAAAGTACAAGTAGACAGGATTAGTAAAATCAATGAAAATATCCTATGAAGTAACACGTTACCTTCGATGGTTTTGGCCATATCGTAGTTGATAACCATGGACACATCCTTGATATCTATACCACGACCAGCTACGTCAGTGGCTACTAGAATATCCTTACTTCCACTCTTAAGGGAAGCGAGAGCGTACTCTCTTTGCTCCTGGCCTTTGCCACCGTGCAAAGTACAGGCATTGTACTGAAATAATAGTGAGCGTTTATGTGATCGAATCTTATGTTGTCTGCATCTTAATGTGATTAAAGAACAAAGACTGGTGAATAGAATAAAACTTACGCCCAACTTTTCGAGTCCTCTTGCAAGTACATCAGCACCTTTCTTTTGATTGACGAATATGATAACAGGTGGTTCGACACCTCTGCTAAGTATTTCCATGAGCTTCTTACGCTTGTCAGCTTCGCCCATTATGTGAACGATTTGTTCTGTCTTTTCTGTTGGCTTGCCCACGCTGCCGATGTATACAACAGCTGGTCGTCTCAGATAAGTTCTCGCTAATCGCTCAACAGCAGGTGGCATAGTGGCTGTGAACATCACAGTCTGAAAAGCAAGTTTTAATAATTTAAATAAAATGAAACTTCAGAAGAGTGCTGCTAAAAAATTAGATATGCCTTACTTGGCGATATTTCTTCTTTGTATTGTAATTGGCTAGGAGCTTCTCCTCATTTTCAGCATCTTCATTATCAGGTTTCAGATTAGTGACTGGCATGTATTCTAAAATCTTTTGGACATCTGTAAGTAATAACATAGATTATTACATCTACTACTACAATGCTAAGTAGTACCTTAGAGTTATATGTTTTTTTTTATACCTGGCTCAAATCCCATGTCTATCATCCTATCAGCTTCATCTAGTACAATATATGTACACTGATTTAAAACTAAATATCGGTTCTCTAGTACGTCAATCAATCTTCCAGGTGTGGCTATCACTATCTAAAATAACGTGATATAAAGAAGTAATTAAAACCATCTTTGCATTTATTTGATATTATATATATAAATCATTTACCTCACAACCCATTCTCAATCGAAAACCTTGTTCTTCTCTGGATAAACCACCAACTACGACTACTGTTCTTATTCCTAATGGTTGTCCAAATTTATTTGTTTCCTCCTCTATTTGTTGAGCTAATTCACTGTAAGGTTTATTAAGATAAATATGAAATAGGCAAGAAATACTTGCAATAAAAATTATTGGCCGATAATATTGTATATGCATATTTACCGTGTTGGAGCTAAAATTATACTGTACGGACCCTGATCAGCTTCCTCTAATCTTTCGATTTTAGGTAGACTAGTGATCCATAATAATAGTGGAATTAAGAATGCTAATGTTTTTCCCGAACCAGTCTCGGCAACGCCAATAATATCACGATTTTGGAGTCCTATTGGAATGGCTTGCCTCTGAATAGGTGTTAGATCTTTGTATCCTACTTTGTCTATAATGTCGAGAATTTCTTTGGGAAATCCTGATTCTTTCCATGATCTGATAGGATCAGGTATTCGCCCTCCTTTTATTGTAATATTATAATCCTCCCTAAATATACGCCAATCTCTTTCTGTCATCTCTGGCAATGCTTTCTCCGACCAATGTCTATCATCCCACTTCTGTTTTTCCTCCTTTCGCTTTACTTTCTTCAGCCTCATTCTTGAAAAAGAATATTTATTTTTATATAGATGTGAAAAAGAGTAAACAATTCTAAGGTCTACATGAATACTCACTTTTCTTGTTCTTTCTCAGCTTCTGTGCGTCGTTTCTCCAAGAGCTCTCCATAAAATTTACTTTGATCCCTCTTTTGTGCTTTGATATCTATGCCCGCTAGATTGCCTCTACCAAAGAACTGTACTTGATGCCTTTCTTTATAAATGCTATTATAATCAACAGATGTATCCTCCGAAGTGTCCCAGTCGAAGACAAACTTTCTATCATTGAGCCTTCTCACTCTGCGTTTTTTCTTAATCAATCCCAGATATCGTTCCTTTATAGCTTCAACTTCTTTCTCCTTATCCTTGTCCTTAATTTCCTCTTCTCGTGATCTCTGAGCGTCCCTGCGCCTGCTACGCAAATTTAATATATTTATCGTCCAATGAAAAGCTAAGTTTTAAAGGTCTTTCAATGGAACTCAGATATATATTGTATATAATTTACCTATCTCTGTCATCCCATTCTCTCTCTTTACCAGTCCCCTCTGGATGAAAGAACGACTTCCGCTCTTCTTCCTGCTGCTTCCTTATAGCATCGACCTCTTGCTGCCGCTTTTGTAAAGCCAATGCTGCACGTTCTTCCTTGCTCAAAAACTTTGGCTTTGCACGAGCCTCTTCCTCCGCTTTCTTCTTAGCCAATAGCTCCTCCAAACTAAGTGGCTCCTTTTTGGGTGGCTGCTTTGACCTTTCTTCATTTTCATCCTCGTCCTTCTTAAGCTCTCCCTTAGCATCCTTTTTGCCCTCATCCTCTATAACGAATATAGGACTTGGCTTACGCTTTTTATCGTCCTTTGACTTGTCCTTGCCATCGCGCCTCTCCCTGGACCTATCTTGATCCTTTTCCCGAGATCGATCCCTCTCCCTTGATCGTTCTCTGGACCTGGATCGCTTCCTGTCCTTCTTACGATCCTTTGATCGACTCCTTGATCGACGCCGATCTCGGCGTTCACGTTCTCTCTCACGATCACGATCCCGCTCTCTAGAACGACTTCGTCTCACAGTCTTTTTGTCATGTGCCATTCTGCTTCTGAGTCAGACCTTTCTGACTTTATGTAAAACCGACAATCGTCGTGATTAGCCCGTTGGCCAAGAATGTTTCTGCAAACCTCGAACCGAGCAATTATCTGGAAAGATATGAAACTTCTTTACTGGAGTACCTATCATCGCTTGGTGTACATGCTACGGTGAAAGGATAACCAAAGATAGTTGAAACTGGATCTTATTCTCTATAATGTTGAAAACAACGGGGTGCACCGCGATGAGAACGTTTTTATGTTTTATTGACAGACATACAGATCGGGAGATTTAATAAACGGACCATGTTACGATTTCTCAGATGGAGGTAAAACGTTCTTTCTTAAGTAAAGAATAATAGTTTACGAATAACTTCACTAATAACAAGAATACGCAAGTTGCGTACGATTATGGTGTACATGTAAGTAGCATTCTCATTGGTAACGACGATAGAAATAACTTTTTCATCGTTCAATGGGTCATACTACATTTGCATGATTTATTTAATTTCAACGTAGTTGTATCTTTATTGACGGTTGATATCAACTATTTTATTATATATATATAAAATTAGTACATTTAATTACATTGAGATATTATAGATGAAAAATGTGTAGCAAGCACACGATTGGTTCAAATTCATCGTCATATCTTCCTTAAAGTTTAGATGCTCTGCCGCTATGCGAATCAGGGGTATTTTATTTTTTTCTCTGTTATTAGGACAATGTATTTATTTGAATGAAAAAAGCAATAAGATTTCCAGGCGGAGAAGGAGAAAGAGAAGTGTACTTTTATCATTAATAAAATGCATCCACGATTTGTGTAGTATCGTGATATAAATACTTCGCATCGATTGGATGGCCGCGGGTAAAACTGTGGTCCAATGGGATTGTAGTACTAGGGGAGCCACGGGCACGCTCAATAAAGGGCGCTAGTGTCCGTCAAGTGTCACAGCCGTTCCCAGTCTCCTCAGTATTGAAACTTAAATCGGTGATTTAATTAGGAATAACGTTTTTTTTCTAGTATTTGTGAAACTTTAAGCAATAATGACCGACAAGAAAGGTAACTATAAACCGTAATCGCGCGGTACGACTAGCGATATGTGTTAGACCCGTTAAGATTATCTCGTGTTTTCGAGTCGGGAGTACCACTTGTCAATCGTACAACGGAGAGTTTTTGATGTCACCGACGCTGTTCCACACCCGTGAAAAACGGTGCACGCTCGATTTAATCAAAGCTCAGTTCTTTATTGCGCTGTACATCCGAGCTCCGTCGTGTTTCGACGGCATGAGTTTTATATTCTGCCCAGTGACAGATAAATCAATACCGCATTCTGTGTGGGAAATTACAAAATGGCCTCCAGAGTTCGCCCTGGATAATTTTCGCGGTGGCTTTTTTGTTAAACATTGATTCCTCGCGGGGAATCGTTATTTCAACGTGAATACATCGTTACGTTTTCAATTTCATTAATTTCACCATTATCCTTCTCGTTAAGTTAATCGTGTGTGCATATCCAAGAACGCATTATGTATGAATATTCAGAAATGATGTGTACTTCATTTAGTTTTTAGTAATCTTTTATATAGGAATGCATTGCGGAGTATGGTTGAGCGATACCTTCGGATATCCGTTTTCTTTTTTCGAAAACCAGAAAAAGTAGGTGTACATTGTTCGTGTTCATAAATAAAAATACGTTGGCAATCCTTGGGCCCTATAATAACATTGAACATGTACATGGCCATTGTTATAAAGCGTTGTTTGTGATAAGGTTTCCAAACATTTTTTTCCATTGCCTAAACACGTGCTAATAAGAACCATCATTTTCATTGACGTGCGTAGAGTACGCAGCTCTTCCTATGGTGCAAGAGGCAATGTGTATTTCCACTATTCAGATTTATTTTGGTTTCAACGTATTGTTCTTAAAAGTGCCACGGCATTGCTATATTTATATGCAAAAGGAAGTGTATTTATATGCAAACCCAGAGAAAACAAAAAAACGAGAAGGAATATTTGTTTGTAGTTTAATGCTCTTACTTTTTACTTTAATGTGACACGCACAGACCTCTGGAAGTCATTTCACACTTTTATTTAGTATCATTTACAGATACAAGAAATTATTAACTATAAGATTATATAATGTTCGCATGATTATAAAGAAATCCGATTGAAACAATTATTTTCGCAGTTAACGAGTCTTGACAAAAAGTATCGGGCAAATAAAAATATGAAAGGCATATGCAAAATTGTGGTCCTTAATTTTATCAATTCCCGAACTTCATTCATGATGTTCAAGCCAGCGTTGTCACAGTATTAGATACGCGCCATGCTTAAAAATCTTATAGGGAAAAGAAAGCACCTTTTCAAAAATGATTAGTTCGAACATGTGTTTCTCAAGACTACCATTAAAGATCTTCGAAGGATAACTGTCGAAGATTTCCACTAACGGCATAGTTCCGTATCACTATGAATTTGCATAAACTTTATATGTAGGTAGAAAATACTTAATCGGCGTTTGATTCAAACCACCGATACGTGGCTTCGCAGTTACCGCATGATGCTAAATAACCGATTATCAATTTCGGTCACTTATGCGATTTTTCAAGACACGGTTCATTCTGTTCCTAAGCAGGTGTTACAATTACAGAGCATAGCGTTTAAGGATATGTAAAGTTTAGCCTGTAAGTAAACCGGTATATATCCTTAACGATACTCCGTACATAATACGAGATCGACTGCTGCGAAATCTGCGAGCGTAGTACCGTGACGGTATAGCCGCAAATACCGAAGGATAGCGCCTACAGTTGTGGCTGTCAATATGTTTGCAGCGGACCATTACAAAGACGATTTGATCCCAGTCAGTAGGTGGAGCTTCGGAGACCGGCGTTCGCGCAGCCTAAGCCACGTATCTAACCTCACCTTACTCTATATATTACCTTAACTCACTACGTGTTTATATACCAACATATATTACGTATACACACATATATATATACCACCAAATATATATATGAAGATATAGACGCACCGCGCGCCTCCCGATTCAAAAAGTGAAGAGTAAGGTCATTTTCTCGGGGATAATCCCGGCCTCGTTGCAAGAATCGATCCGTGCAGTTTCCGGTTCTGCCCTTCCCCGTCCCGCAATAAAACTATCGGCGAGTTCGACGGAAGAGCGATCGTGGACATCCTGGTTCGTAGTCACGTGCGACTGCCCGGAACATTGCCGCCCCCACTAATGCCACTTTCCTCGTTTTTCCAGGCCTGTGTCTATAATAATTCCACGATCTGCAGGTATCGAGGATCGAGAAAAAAAAATAATAGTCCACGATTAAAGAAATCGCTTGTTGATACAGTGCCGGGATAGCAAAACGGAAGTAGAGGTTCTGCTCGAACGGTAGAGGGGAAAAAAAAAGAATAGAGGGAGAAAGAAAGAGATACCGACGATAGCGTTTAACGTGGGGCCTTCTTGGCAAAGCCGATGTTTTGCACTATAAACAGATAATTAGGAGCATCGGCGGTATTGTAAGTCTTTCAGAATGTGTTTGAACATCCTCGAGTAATACTTTTTGAATTGGAGACGTCGGCTGCTATATATCCAAATCAATATGAACGTAAGATATTGATATGGGTGTACCAATATTTCGTACTGAAACCGTGGTATTGGCTGACTGCTTAATTTATTCTTTTTTTTTTTAACACCCACTGTGTCTAACCAGGCGCTCTTACGATCCTCGAGTGAGTCGCGATCGCGCATTTAACAATGGCGCACGATCTTTCTGCTTGTCCGATCGAGCTTTTCTCTTATCTTAAGGACGTATCGCGCGGTAAGACACGGTGGGCCAGCGGGGTGGACACGAATGCTGTATCTAAGCTCAGCGTATTTATGATACTTCTACTCAATAGAAACTTGGTAGCTCACTTTTAACAATAGTGCATGTCGCTTCGGCTCGGGCTACAAGTTTCTCAAACTTAAAATCTCACATGGCCGCGATGCGCGCCGATTTTGTCTTCCACGATGATACATCCGCCCACCAAAATGCCGGGACGACGTTTAGAAACGAAACTTGTGGTCGACTCTGCACGTTCGTAGTTTTTTGAAAGGTATTTCTTCCTTCGACAACATCGTAGCGTACTAGTTTTTTCCATTTGATTGAGACAGTAGATTATGTAAATCTTTGTCTATTAGTAGACGCGCTAGCAGTTCTGCTCTACTTATCGGTAATACGAGAATATTAAAAAAAAAGAAAAAAAAACGTAATATCATGAGTCCATTTCGTGATGGAGGAAATTTTTGACGTAAAGTAAGAGGCAATCAAACGATACGAAACGAAACATGCTTCGTTGACGAAGAAAGAGAATGAGAGCGATGGAGCGTGTTGCGTGTCTGGGAGTGTGCAACATATAGAGAGGGATTTTCGAGTGAAATTACGTTTGCCTGCATCCGATTGATTTATGAGCAAGTACAGCTTCGATGATTTTTACGTACTCGTATTTTAGTTTGCATGCTTGGAATGTAATGGTAGAAATTCGTACAATGCGCAAACACCTTTAAGAAATAATGAAAGAATCTCTGCTTATCGTATTTTTTTTTTAATGATCGTCGATCCTAAATTCTGGTATATAAAGAAAATTATGCCTCGAACGTGTTTGCGCATCTTGATATGTTACAGTAATGCATGTTTAAAATATGTTGTACTATTTTGGATTTTTCATTCCGTATTTTTCTGTTTATCTATTCGTTCTCTGCTTAAATTGAAAGCCATGAATTCTCATGAATTTTGTTGAAGATTCAATTTTGCACATTATACAAGAACTTTACGATGATTAAGGAGGGATCGAATAAAACAGTTTTCGTCGTTTTGAAACGTTGTAATGTATTTTATATGGTTTCCGTAGAAAAACTATAAGATAATCCAGAGATTTTCCTATTCTTCACAGATGTGATATTGAAGTCACCGATATTTCCAAATTCGTTTGTACCAATTGGAAATCGATTTTTCCCGATCGGTTCACATTAAACGTAAAAACAATCTATTTAATCGTCGCAGAATTATATAGGAATTTCTCGTGCATTGTGAATTGCATGTGCATGTTTGGCAGAATATATCATGTATACTGTTAATAGTGAGCTTAAATGAGATAGTGTTTTATGATACTAGTCAAAATTTATTGAAAGTGCCTCCATTATTCGGGAAC
Organism: Ampulex compressa; assembly: GCA_038496175.1. Lineage (NCBI taxonomy): Eukaryota > Metazoa > Arthropoda > Insecta > Hymenoptera > Ampulicidae > Ampulex > Ampulex compressa. Next base: position 239,372 of record JBCFXI010000042.1, on the reverse strand, counting down.
CAGGGACGAAGAGCCGCATGAGACGTAATGTGTTATCGCACGTAACGTCGCGTAAATTCTGTGCATACATCGGGACACACTGGTCAGTTTCGAATTACCATGCATACAACATACCGACCTCTATGTACACCTTCGTGCTTTTTTATTTCTTACAGGGTGTTTTGTCTTCTTCGACACGGTTCGATTTTAATTTTGAAAGCGCTAGAGCAAAAAATCGTAAGCTTTCGATTCATTACGACACGCCACGAGTGCTAGAAGTAAATATACGAGTGGTCATAGTATACGCACAATTCTTAAAGGTACAACATCAATTTACATCACAATTGTCCATTTGAATTGATGGCTCGACCGCACGGCACGAAGTGCGATACGACGTCATTGAACTTCTATTCGTGGAATCGAACTGACTTGCGTGAATGTAGATCCCGATTTATGTACAGGGCCAGCCTCCTCTCTCATCTCGCTAATCAAATTCAGGAGTTCGTTACGTTCTCGCCTGAAATGTAAGAGGAAAGTAAGCCGCGATTTGTCGCTCGGTCTCCCGATTCGTCTTGGAGGCACGACCGTTCCACCGAAGCATTTCGATGAATTATCGTTTAGCAGAAATAGATGGGCCGCAAATGATCTCGACCGCACGGTTGCCCGAAATATTGATCGTTTGTTCACCAAAAGTTAAAAGACCATCTGGCTCTGACGCGAACTAGGTCGAACATGCTCATTGGGACAAATCAAGGGAGATAGAGAAAGACAGGGAGCGAGAGCGAGAGCGTGAGCAAGATGGAGAAAGCGTTAGAGGAGGGAACGAAAGAGAAAGAGAGAGAGAGAGAGAGAGAGAGAGAGAAAGAAAAAGAGAGAGAAAGAGAGAGCGAGCGAGAGAGGGAGAGAGGGAGTGAAAGGTAGAAAGAAAGGGTAAAGATATAGAGGGAGGACAGGATACAATTTTTTCAAATTACCCAGTAAAGTCGTACTAGCATTAATATTATAATCAATTGTTATTGGATTCGATGATTGTTTGCACCGTGGCACTGACACATAAATTTATTATCCGGTTGAACACCCGTCCTCGATGCGTGGAACCGCTCGATTTAGCGGTAGACAGAAACCGAGACGGCCGTTTCGCACGTAGGACGATCTCCTCAATAACCTGGAATTGCCAAAGCGCTCATTTCCACGCATCGGACCGGTATTCAATTATCATGGACAATTTGATGTGGGCTGACGTCTATGTTAGAGTACAACATGTCCATCCACTACCGCTGAGCCCTGGCGAGCTTATCGTGCGCAAGCCGAGGCTAACGCGATACGAGAGGCCAACGGATATCGCACGATGTCCGCGATGATACCGAATTTCTCCTCGCTTCCGATGGGAATCGCGCGCTCGAAAGTGCTAAAGTCTTGCGTACGCTGAATTCGCGGGGGCGCAGGGCGTAATTTAGATAACTAAAAAAAAAAATGAGATTGGGCGTTCCGTAACCGGGCACACTAGTCTTGTAACCCGGCGAGATCCACGGAGTACACGCGGTAATCCGTGAAAGGCAAAGATGTTTTCATGTGCTGGGGGAAGCGCCGCATATCGTCGGCCGACGTGCGAGGGGAGCGCCCAATTAATAATATATACTACGCAATTATAAAGAACTTTTAATCATGTTTGACCTTTATTTATGGATATTTGCAGAAATTTGTGGTTTGCTGAATCTTGTCACAACTTTTTGAATGTGTGGAACTTGATATACATATATACATATATATATAAATATTATATATATATTCATCGTACCACTGTACTCATTGTATAAATTACACATTCACCGCCCGAACATGACATTATCGGTTAACTTGTGAAACTTGGATTTTAATTGGATTAATCGTCCGGTTATAAAATGTCTCACCTGATCGAACCTTGATTACTGGGCTTGTGTTAACATCACTTTTTCGAACAACCATTATCCTTCTTACCCCTTGGCTTTATTTTAGCTCTGTTTTTTGTCATTTCTGTTTTTCGATTAGGCCGAACCTGAAAGTTTCATAGCTGCACGGGCCGCGTGTTTGATCGAGCCTCGATTCGTGCCATCGGTGACAGTGTGTTCGGTGGAAATCTAAGTTTCATTTCAAAGTACGAAGTACAGACGATAATAGAGAAAGTCTCGAATCTTAGAAGGTTTACCCAGCTTCATCGGAGCGAGATGTTTTTTTTCCAATCTACGTATTAGTTTTATCAGTTTTGAAAATAATGTAAATGCTCTACGCCTAATTTTTGTTTCGAAAACTTGCCTCGTTTTTCGTGTACAGTGTCAGTTAATGAATTTTTCAAGGTTCGACCGTTTAGACGAATGTATTTGGCTTTTACCTTGATTGCGTAACGCTATTTGCTTTGAGATCGGTTTCGTATTATATCTTAGTTCTAGAAGTAAAGGTAGGTCAATTACGCGAGTTTTCATTTGAGAATAGTTTTTCATTTTTTTGACCGACCGCCCGACGATTCTTTTGACTGTCAGACATTACATCACAGTAGTGGCTGTACTGTTAGACTTGTTTGTGAAACATTATATGTATTTCGTTCTGATAAGGTGAAAAGAATACGGTACTGTTTGTTCTACGCACACTACCGGGAGACCATCGAAAGTTTCATTTCACGTTAGTGACAAGATGTACCACAGATTGCTCCATGTAAAATTCCAAACATTGCTGCTATTAATTTATTCCTTAATTAGGGTAACAGAAGTCTGATATGCCAAGCTATTCTCAAGTGTCTCGCTTTTATCTGCGTTTCTATCGAAAATCCTTGTGGCCGAAATATCCGCATTAGAGTGTACTTTTGATTGTCCTGTGGAAATCGAAGAGTGATCTCGTATGTACTTGAATCAATCGCGGATTTTCGAAAGATACGCAAATGTTATTACTACAAAGCCTGACTTGTACCAAAAAGATTACGGGGCACGTGACAAAACTGTAGCGATCCGTCGTTTTACCGATATCTTCCAATGAACTTGAATATCGTGTGTACATTGGTGCAAAAGTGATCTGCCGTAAGCTTCGACGGTAACAAGAAGGCGACAATACCGTTCTTTCGGTTATTTCTTTTCACCATTATTTAGTGACTAACATTGTTTGAGCTTTGAATAGTACCTTGATAAAACGGTGTATGTCATGTGTAAGATATACTTGGGTGTGGGAGTACCACTTTCGGTGTCGAAGCGCATTAGACGTTCCGCCCACTGCGCTTTGCTGAGAAATCAAGTAAAGACTGAGACGGCCAAGGAAATTAGTCGACAAACATTTTGAATTTGCGAAGAAGATCTCGTAAATATGGACAATTTGAGCTAATGGCACTATGCGATTTTACGCATCGCGAGCAGTGGCGGACTTCCGATACGACTCGGCGCCGACGACACGAATTACGCATTTAGCGGGGGAAGAAAATGAATTAAAGAAGGATACTTTGAAGGATCTATGACTATGGAGTGCCCATGTTGATCCGTAAAACGTGTCGTCGTTTGTCCTTTTTGGCAGTGGTACCACGTACCGATGGCTTAGATTGAATCTGTTGCCTGCAAAACGAACGGACCTGCATTTTGCATTGCATTGTGTTACAGCATACCCGGTGGCACCTCATCCACCAACAGGTTTTGTTCCTGCGCCGGCACAGCCCGCTACCTACGGTGGTACACGTAAGGGATAATATATGCGTTTTATGTCTATTCTATATTACTATCCTCTTGGCAAAGTATCGATCAGTGGGGTATGTTTGGCCGTGTTTGTACTATCAGAACGCATGTCGATGATTCCAAGTTACTTTTGTTAGTTGCGACATATGACGTTTGATATGCGACGTTTTGTTTTATTCGATTCTTGGTTGAACTAAAAGATTTCGCGCCGAGCTAACGGTGTACTTCGTAACAGTTGCAGGTGCCACACCGTATGGAGTCTTTCCAAATCAGCCACAACTCTATGCGACGCAAGGACCACCGCCACCGACGTATGATCAGGCTCTTACGCATCCTATGGTAAGAAATATTATTGACTAGACTTAATCCTAATTCTTCTTCCTCTGGTTCCTCTGCCAGAATTTAATTACATATTCCTTCCCTTCGAAAATCCTTGTGACACGAAATTATTCTATGAGATGTATGCATACGTGCACGTATAATTAACGTTTTTCTAGTGGCGAAAAATTATTCTTATTGCCAAGTATAACGTCTTATTTAATTCGATAAGTCAAGAGTGAGAAATTAACACGGTTGTTTAGACCGACTAAATATGTGTGTTTTGCACAGATGTATCAACCAATATATGGTCAAGCATATCCAGGCGGCTACTTGGCGGGCTCATGCTATCCCACTGCGTATGGGCCACTGCAATATTATCCGCCATTAACTACGACCACGAATGTCTATTATCCTCCAGCTGCAATGCAACCCGCCCCAGTGAGGCCCACGATTATGGTGCCCGTGAGTATTTTTTATTATTCCATTATCATCGATAACATCCCACCAAACGATCCAACCAAAAAAAAAATAAATTAAATAAAAATATATGTTTATTAATAGTATAAAAAGATTATTATCAAGGAGTTTTTTAAGCAGTTTTTTTTATCGCGATTTGAGTTACGTAGTCATCCGAAATTCACAATGGCGGTACTTGCATGCTATCATTCTTCGTTAAACCCGTTTCATGACGGCATCTGTGTTCTCTTTTTAAGAATGGGTTTGACGGTACTCGATTCGATGGTATTTCGCAACCCGTTTTGCCACCACCACCGGGCGTAGCCGCAAACGCAGCGCAACTAGCTGCAATGGCGGGCCACGGAGTAGCCCTATCACAAAAGAAAGGCTCGTTCCTAGGAGGAGGAACGGAGGGAGGTTACACCTTTTGGTAAACCAACCATAACTTTTGTGAAACACTAAGTCTATCGAAGGCATTGTTGTCGAGATGATCCATGTAGGCAAATCTGATTTGTGTTAGAAGCTCTACTATTTTCACATTGGGAGCAGCTATCGACCGGTATATTAAATGCACTGACCGTCCTTTCGCAACGCCGCCTTTTACCCCTCCTCCAAAAAAAACAAAAAAAAAGAAGAAAAAGAAAAAAAAGAAAATAATTCGGCCGCAAGTCATACGTCGTGGCGGACGATAAATTCCCGCCTGCTTGAACGTAACACAATTTCAAACGCGAAATCCCAAAATTGGTGGTACGGTCGATGCAAATTGTGATCTCAGGGTTTCGACGAACGTTCAGCGCATTGGTCATACCGGGAAGCTTCAGTTTACGAAGGGAAGACTCGTGCGATACTTGCCATAAACATTCAAAAACCGCTACTCAAATTGATCCGTGAAATAAATCAGAAGTATATTTTGTAAAAACGACGATATACGAGAAATTCTCAAGGATCCGTGAACCGTCGAGTCCGTGGGTCATCGATAATAATATGTAACATTCTTGGTGGTAATTTACACGAGAATGATCGAGCGGCATAACGATCTCGTCGTCGGGCTTGTGAAACGATGAGGAGTTTGAAAACAATAAAATTGCCGCAGACAAAATTGCGGCCTGAGTAGTCTTTAGAGTGAAAACAAAAAAAGCAACAAAAAAAAATGGATAATTCTCCATACGAAATTAAGCGTTACGAAAACTTTCCCCCTTCGGATTTACCGTCTCTCAAGCATTTCCGCCAGATTTTGTCCCGATTTAAGGATCATCAGGACTATCCGTGTTATATTCTCCAATCTCAGCATCTTTGGCCACGTCTCGCTCGATCATTCCGCAATATGACGTCATCCACGATTTATCGTGATGCGCACGAGGTATTCCGGTTTTATTTCCCAAGAGGGTTAATGCGCGAGCGCTAGTAGGGAAACATAGACAGTGTTCTTCTTTTTAGTTATCAGGTGAATACGCGCACCGCAGGATATGCGAGTCGGCTCATTCGCCTACAGGGATCGATATTCAAAGTGTGTTCTAAGCCTTTTTTTTAAGCGCGACTTGAGTTTTCCGCAAGGCAGACCGGAGAGTAAAGAGGAGGAGGAGAGGGGCTGCTCGCATTCATTTCTGTTGTTTTCCACGGCTGTTTTTTTTTTTCACTTTGCATCCCTTCCCGAGATCGTTTCTCCTGGCGTCAACGACGCTCCAGCGAGGCCTTGATCGTCCTTTCTCAAAGTAAGTCCTTTACTTTGTGAAGGAAAAGAAGAATAAGAAGAAAAAGAAAAGAGCGGAGGAAACCACTATGGGTAGCCCCAACGTTTATAGAGGGGGAGTGAGAGAGAGAGAAAAAGATGTAAAGGGAAAAGAAAAAGTGGAAGGAAGAAAAATATCTACGCGATAGGAGCGTTAAGGAATGCGTGAGAGTCATTCGTGTCACGGCACGAGGGGTTGTACCGCGCTTTATATTTTCGAAATAGGTTATGTACCGTCTGGTCAAACATCGAACACCGAATAACAACATGAAATCGAGCGTATTGTAAAATTCCCCCAACGCGGAAACGTCCCTCGATCCTTCTCGACGCTTTATGCGTCGATGACGAGGCCCAATGGGTAATTTAACCGAGTCGGGGATTCAAATTCTCTCGCGGTTCGTCCAAATTTCTTACGGCTCGCGGTGAACGAAGCTTTTGCTATCTACTTAACAAGCGACGGACCGACGTTCGGGGCTCGAGTGCCAAACAAAGAAAAAAAAAACTAATAAAGATACAAAAAAAAAGCGGGTGATGTAGCAAGAGATTAAATCGAGGATTCTCACGTATTCGACGACTTCGAAGATACTTACTGCTCTACGTAAAAAAAAAAACAAGTACGCACTCTCTTTGAAATTCATTAGTCCTTCTCCCTAGTTGTTTTGATGTTCCCTTTTCTCTTCTTTTTTTTTGTAAACACAGATTAGCTAGGTCGGCTAACAAAGTTATTATTTAATTGAAGGAAGAAAATGAATAAGAAAAAGGCTTGCCCGCGACGCTCGGATTTGTTCGCGCAAAGGAGAAACTCGCGGCTTCCCCGTCATAATTCTGGCCACGTCGCTGTTAATCGCGGAGAAATCGATAATCTGGCGTTCCTTAACCCACTTGCATCGTAGCTCTGAATACGCAACGAACATTAAGCATCAGAGTGTATTATTTCGTAGTTGGGAATAAGTAATAAGCGACGATCGTTATATGCGGATTGTTGGTGCAAATGGGTTAACCCTTTGAAAACCACGGACTTTTCTAAAAATCCGATCGACTAATGCCAAACGGCACGTTTGCGCTGCTTTTTTTTTATTTCTAAGCAGCTATTATTATTTTCTTTAATCGAGTGCTAATATGTAACAGTAAAAGCACGCGTCGATCAAAAACGATAATTGTGTCAATAATCTCTTCGACATAGGAAACTGAAACCGCGAGATTCGCCATGGCCAAATGCGACGGAGGCGCGCGCGATGTTAACAAATAGCTGTCTCAATTTCAAAGTACAAACTGAATTCCCACGTAAGGTAATGGAAAGAGAGAGGGAGAGAGAGTAAAAAAAATTCGCAACGGCGTGGTCAAGTCTTACCTCAGCCATATTATAGGCGAGTCGCGATGATTGACACGGTAAGCAACGCAGCGGATTCGTAATGCTTATATGTCAGGTCGGTACAGAAGTTCGTGCCCGATTTTGCAATTGAAGTGCGAGAAGTAATCGAGAACGAACTTTTAAATTGACTCGATATACAAATCGTGTGCAAACGTGCGGCAGTATCGTTAAGCAAACGGCATCGGCCACACTTTGTAATAATTCCCGATAGCTTGATTGCATACGCCGAACTTTATGTGGCGGCAAGTGGGTGGGGATGAAAATGTAAGAGGATAAAATTAGTGCGTAATACCACCGACCGCGAGGATCATAAAGTAATAATGCACAGCTACGAAACGACTGTTTTGCTCCGCGATCATAGGCGTATTATAGTGAAACGGTGTGCCTGCAGGCCGCAAGATACGCGACGTGTACCGTATCTGCAGGCGCATGATTAAACACGATATTAATTAAGCAATGAAGATCGAAGGAACTAATTTACAATCGGTGATAGCTTAGGATAGGACCAAGAGACGCAGTTCTATTTAGAAATTTTTCAAATGGGCGCTCCAGCAAAGTTGACCAGTACATACTCATATACATTTTTCGCATCGAAGTTTACGGGAGTAAACGTTTGACAAATGTTACGATCGAAGGTGGTCCCATCTTCGGAGGTGTTCGAACTTAGAGTAGGAGCGTAATCTCGTGCAATTACAATGCGAAGGCTTGTTTTTCCCATGGATCATTATTATTTCTCTTGTCTTGATTGTTTGAAATAAAAAATTTGGACTGAAGCTACATACTTCGGTGTATAATTATTCGCATACTCGAAGCCGGGACTGCCCGCGATGGGTGACATTCTCTATATTTTTACGATCTCTTGCCCAGGGATCGAAAACTATTACGTAGGATACCCAATCTGATTTCGTACCGTCGTCAGATTGTACTCTAATTACTAATTACTATGACAAACTGCGTATAGCAATTGGTGCTGGAACGAAATTTTTGTAGATCGAAAGCACGACTGGCCAAATTTGCTAAGCAATGCCATAATTGCATTCACCTTGTACCTCGAGTTCTTTTTTCTACCGGACGTACCTACAGCTATTCACGCGTGACCACCGTTCGATAAGGAAGCGCATAATCTCAATCCTACTAAAAATAAAGATATATAAACAAAAAAAAAGAAATCTAGTCCGAAGAGTCTGACCGATTGGGATACAAAATGTTTAAACTTAGACCTTTTCTCTCAATCCGTGCGACGCCAGGTGCGAATTGTTATTACCGCATATATTCATTTATACCTCGAAACATCCGAGATTTGACATTTCCGAAAAAAAAACTCATGCCATTCCACTACGACATTGAGCCAGATTGACACACTGACATATACACACTGATAAGGGGCGATGAGCTTAGGAATTTGAGACGTGCGTAAAACGAAGAAGAAGCAAAAGGAAAATGTACGAAGAGGAGGAAGAGACGAAGGAAGAGATTGGTGTCGTTGCTCGAAATGTGAACACTCTCGTCGAACTTATTCGAGTTTGCATATCAGCGAAGGGTGGATCTTCGCTTCTAATTACATTGCGCAATAAATACACCACGACCACACTCAATCCTCATTCGCTGCAGGGAGTGGTTGAGTAAATCGAAATCTGGATAAGGGATCGTTAATTGTGGACCTGCTGCGTCCCAAAAATGAACCCATATCAACCCTCATAGGAATTCGTATATACGCGCATACACCGAAGGAAACTGAAGTACATTGTGTTGATATTTATATTTAAATTATTATTATTTAAAGGACTTATTTGCAGATTTCTACAGTCTAGATCAGAACTTGTGCGACATATATTTTGACCGATTATTTGTATCGAGCGAGAGTGCTGGGAAGGTTTTATATCATGGAAAAGCGTGCAATAAGCGTAATGTCTATTGTAACAATAAAGAAATGATATTAATTGCAATGGTGAATTTGTTATTACGTTGAGAGAAAGAGAGAGAGAGAGAAAAAAAGGAAGCGAAAATGTACCACTGCAATGATCAAGTGTACCAGTTAATAAATACTGTGATCGTGCAATTCATTTTGACTGTTCTTTTTTCTCTTGTTTCTGCCTGTATTTGTTTACATGATTGACAACGGCGTTGCACTCTGTCACTCTTTGGGCGAAAAAATAGATGGTAAGACTTTTAAGTTTAAAAAGTATATTACAAATATACATTTCTTACTTTACGCTATGTTCTTGTTTGGTATTTATAATGTACCTTTTAAAAGTATAATTATATACATTCATTTGTATATATTTAAATATTGTCATGTAGACGAATTTCTTTTCATACAATGAAATCATTTTCATACATGAATCTATGGATGATAGAAATCAAAATGGAAGCATCTAGTTAGCATGAAATTTTATGAAATGAAAAATGCATTCTGAAAATGACTGGTAGTTCTTTCAATAGGAACAATAAGATTACATAGAAATTGTAACTTTACATTTTGGTTAACATCATTATTCATCAAATTTTTTACTAGCTAACACTTTTTTCATTGTTTTTTCTAATGCAGGAAGTGATTCACAATGGGCATCTACGCATTTGGTTGAACACAACTCAAATTCATCCCTATATTTGTCTACATCACTTTGTGGTGGATACGGCCCCATTTTATCTAGTATTTTATCATTGCATTCCATGACACATCTTTGTAATCGGTTCTAAAAAAAGAAATTTATTTATTAAAATTATGTATATTGTCTTTGTTATCTGAGGAACTTGAAAACATACTTGAACTCTCTCAAATTCCTTTTCAACGTATTGTTGCGCTTTATTTAACGTATTACCACATTTTGATATGCAACTATGCACTCTTTCCATACTATACGAATCATTTTCGCAACACGTTGTGGCACATCTGTGCATGTCAGCCTGGAAAAAATATACAAAGTCTTAAATTGCTTTGTTTCTATACAGAGCTGTTTGTATTTTAAATATAATTTTTTTTTGACAAAACAGACAATATAAAAGCCTGAAGAAATACAGTGTGAATTAAAACAAGAATCAATTTTAATAACACAAAAGGAAATACAAAGTACACTAAATTGCACATTATTATACTTTAAATTTCTATAGTAAATATACCTGCATTCTCCTAATATGCGATTTGTCAAGTTCCTCAACCAGTCGTGTCATATGATCTTCGACCCGTTTTCGTTGTTCTTCAACCATTTTTCCTTATTAATTCTACGGTACTGTTATCAAAACGTAAGTATAAAAAGGCAGTAGAATTGTTATCCCTTAATTCCTTATCATCGGCAATGTGGACGGGAGGCGCATCTGTTATAAAAGATGACATAGGTTAGGTGAGACCGAGAGCATGCACGGTACGTTATTATATAATAAAATTGGGTAGTAAAGAGCTGCTGAAGACGACCAATCGCGCCTGCGTTTAAACTTTTTCGAGGATCGATGCATCTTTGAGAATACACCACACTGAGAACCCGACATTACGAGCGCATAACGACCATGCGCGCGGGCAGTGCGCAGAAAGTGATTCGTTCGATGCGCACACTCCATCCGCGCAAGGTATGGTCCACAGAAATTAGAATCCATTCCGGTCGCGCTTCCTCACTTGACCGGCCATGATGTTGAGTGCCGTATCGAAGGCTGCCGCTGGGGCCTTAAGGGCCGTCAAACCCACCCTTCTACAAAATGAAGTCGCCAAAGTGTCCGCAGCACTGTCTGTGAACAGTGAGTATCGAAAGGCATTACGTATAATCGCGAAAAACCTCACTGAAATTTTGTTATACCACTGGTAACTCGAATATCTCGCCGTGTACCATCATGCATTATTGGGCGGACCTCTCGTCGTTTTGTAATAACCTAAAAAAGTATTGCAACTGGATGTAAAGTTCGGTGGAACGAAATACTTTTTTTTTATCAAGTTGACACGTGAATTTTACGATACAGTGTTGTATCGATTATATAATCTGTATTATTTGACCGGACCAGTGGAGGTTCCACTGTGCCAACATGGCGGCGGTAAGGTCACTTTACGATTAATTTTTGGTCGTATAAGTATTAATGGAAAAGTATAAAATTTATTGATTTAAAACTAATTTTTACCCAATGAAACTTCTGTTGTTGATTTCGTTTCTTGAGTGCTGTCAGATTGCGGCATTACTTTATACGTAAAGGATTAGCAAGGCATAGACGATATCGCGAAGAGACAATCGATCGTTCCAATTTCTATATCCCGCTTTTCATGTTAGAAAACGTCCACGATATTTATATTTATCATACAAACGATAAGACTAACGATATCGAATTATTTATTCGAAAATCTTTGATTGTTAATCTTTATTTTAAATACGTACGAAAAGTTTGTATTATATAACTTACATCTCATAAGCATTATCTAATATTTTTCTACGTCTCAGCTGTTTTATAATTAAGGAAATATTCACTGCCAAATATATAAAAGTTATACATAGAGTTGCATACTTACATGTACTGTTTACAATTATATTTGTATAAGAGGAATTTATATTATTTGTAGAGACGGTATCTAATAAGCATAAAATATTTATTTCCATTTATCATTAGGCAGGGACTATGCGAAAGCAGCGGCTGCAAAGGGTGGTGCCAAAGGAAAGGTCGTCGCCGTCATCGGTGCCGTTGTGGACGTGCAATTTGACGATGACCTTCCTCCAATTCTTAACGCTTTGGAGGTTCAAAACCGAAGCCCCCGACTAGTCCTTGAGGTAGCTCAACATCTTGGAGAAAACACAGTCCGCACCATTGCTATGGACGGTAAAGTCTCTTTAATACTTTTAAATACCAAAAATCCAACATCTTTAAAATGTGTTACATGCTTTATTTACATGTTCAGTAATAATTGTTTTATAATTGTTTATACTGTTTTCATAATTATTATATTTTTTGAGCTCTCTTCTAATGTAATGGATATTTGTATAGGTACTGAAGGTCTGGTCCGTGGACAAAACGTACTGGATTCTGGATATCCCATCCGTATTCCTGTTGGTGCCGAAACCCTGGGCCGTATTATTAATGTAATTGGGGAACCAATCGATGAGCGTGGCCCTATCCCCACCGACAAGCTTGCGCCCATTCATGCAGATGCTCCAGAATTCGTGGAGATGTCTGTCGAGCAGGAGATCTTGGTAACCGGAATTAAGGTCGTCGACCTTCTCGCTCCTTATGCCAAGGGTGGAAAGATTGGTATAGCATATATTTTTCATAATTTTCTACCGGTACGAAATTTCGGTTTAGTTAATTTGAATTCGATTAATCAGGTCTTTTTGGCGGTGCTGGTGTCGGAAAGACGGTACTTATTATGGAGCTGATTAACAACGTAGCTAAAGCTCATGGTGGTTACTCCGTATTTGCCGGAGTAGGAGAGAGAACCCGTGAGGGTAACGATCTTTACCATGAGATGATTGAATCTGGTGTCATCTCATTGAAGGATAAGACCTCGAAAGTAGCGCTGGTATACGGTCAAATGAACGAACCACCGGGCGCGCGTGCTCGTGTTGCCTTGACTGGTTTAACCGTTGCCGAATATTTCCGTGATCAAGAAGGACAGGATGTATTGTTGTTCATTGATAACATCTTTAGGTTTACCCAAGCTGGTTCTGAGGTATATTTAAATAATGCCATTTGCAATATTGCACATTTGATGTTACGATATTTCTATCGAAATGTGGGTATTTTATGGTACAATAACAATGGTTTCAGGTATCAGCCTTGCTTGGTCGTATTCCATCTGCTGTAGGTTATCAACCAACCTTGGCAACTGACATGGGTACCATGCAGGAACGTATTACCACCACAAAGAAGGGATCCATCACTTCTGTACAGGCTATCTACGTACCTGCTGATGATTTGACAGATCCTGCCCCTGCCACCACCTTCGCTCACTTGGACGCTACTACCGTATTGTCTCGTGCCATTGCTGAGCTTGGTAAGAATAAATCCTCGATTTATTAGATATACAAATTGTTCGATTTCATAAACTGTATGTACTTACATTCTGTGATCGTATCAGGTATCTACCCAGCTGTCGATCCTCTCGATTCCACATCCCGAATCATGGACCCTAACATCATCGGTACCGAACATTATAACATTGCTCGTGGTGTACAAAAGATCTTACAGGATTACAAGTCACTCCAGGATATCATTGCTATCTTGGGTATGGACGAGTTGTCTGAAGAGGACAAGCTTACTGTCGCGCGTGCGCGTAAAATCCAAAGGTTCTTGTCCCAGCCATTCCAGGTAAGCATTATTATCTTGAGGTATATTAAACCTTCCAATTCGAAATTTATATTACAAATAACTTTTTCTTGTAGGTTGCTGAAGTGTTCACAGGCCATGCCGGCAAGTTGGTACCGCTACAAGAAACCATTAAAGGTTTCCAGAAGATCTTAGCGGGTGAATTGGATCATCTTCCAGAAGTCGCGTTCTATATGGTTGGTCCAATTGAAGAAGTAGTAGCAAAAGCAGAATCACTGGCCAAGCAATAAGCGAGGAACTCACAGTCATTGTAATCCATGTCATTAACGAAAGTTTAAAACGATCTTCTAATGATATAGGCCACGAATATATTGTGTTTTGTATATTGGAAAATATGCGGATACGTAACGGTCATACTTATGGTAAGCTCCAAGGTTGGAGAAATTAGAAGATTGTTATTAAATTGTTAAAAGAATTCATAAGGAAGTACAGTACTTTTAAGCTCATTGTGAACATGATTTACATATTCGTGATGGTTGTGTATAATCATGTTCAGGATGTTCTTAATATCAGGCCAACATCATGTTATTACAGGACATATATTGCTGACAAGCAGTATATGTTAGGAATGAATAAAAATTTTACAAAGCGTACAAATAAGGCGCATTACAGTAAACCTGCTTTTCCTAGAATATCCACATACTGTTTTTACCTCTGAATGGAAAGAGGATACCGCATATGAACTATCACGCAAGTTATAAAACCTTAGAAAAATATATATTCTAGTATTTTGTACAGCATGAGCGAATTATAATAATGAATATATTATACACATGATTAACACTAAATTGTCGACTATACATTTTCATTTTCAAAATCAATCATAGGTTTCTTCAAGTTATATGTATCCTTTAAAACCTGAAAAAATTTTATTACAAATGATAAAAATTGATAAACCGTTAACACATGTTAAAAACAATAGTTACCCTCCATTGTTCCATGTTGAGAGTCATTACATTTTGGATATTGATACTTTTTTCTGCTTTTTTTGCCTGTGAGATCATCTCTTTACTAGAAAGTTGTATTACAAGTACACCAGATTCGTCTATACCACAGAGAAAAAAATCATTTAATCTGTGTCATTATAATTTTAAGTGCAAAAATGGTCAAGTGTATTTACTTTTGATTAATTTCACATTCCCATCTCTCACAAGAAATGATGTGTATAGTATATTTTCTACGGTCTTCCCAAAATCTGTGGGATGTAATATTAAACGGAAGAAATCTAATGGTTTGTGGTGCGTTTTACAGTAACGTGTAATTATCCTTCTAATCTTATCCACTGTTTCTTCTACGCTTTTTTCTTCTTTGTTTATCGCCATTATCTTCTCTGGATTCTTGACTTGCACTTGTCCTTCCTTAACATGAGGCTTTTTTTTGGATATTTCTTTTTCTGGTATTGGTTCTAATGCACCTGAAAATTTTTATACCACACAAATGTAAGCAATGAATCTCTACGAATATGTCCACATTCTTAATATTCAAATCACTATCGACAGCACCTAATAAAACGCTATAAGAAGGCGTTATTTTAAAACACTTTGTGACTTGTTGTTCTAAGAGCGACCAGTTGGGTGTTTCAGTTTCGGTATCCGCTAATTGGTTCACATATTGTATCTAAACAAACGTAGATGTACAAATTTATTTTAGAACAATAATTTCAGCCATTATGAAAATACTTACAAGTTTTTCTGCAAATTCTACATAATCATATGCGCACATGCTGTTTGTTAAAGATCTGGTACAGCGAGTGAGAACCTTGGACGATATGTTCATCATCTTAGAATCCAGTACCACCTCTTCCTGATTATTTACTGAAAATTTATTTGCTTGAGAGTAAAATCCTGATGGAAAAGAGATATACGACTTGAAGGTAAAATATTTAGCTATACTTTTTTCATCCAAACTGGTTTCCAAATTAATATTGTCGGCCTCGTCCATAAACTGCTGAAGATCGTGTATAGTCTTATCGTTAACATTTTCTTCTGTAATGGGCAAAAATTTCTCATTTTTCATCATCGTGAATTTGGATACATTTAAGAGAATAAGGACACTTACGCAAAACCTCGGTTCGTGCTATGAAGTTTCGTAGGGTTTCCTTCCGCTGATGCGGGGATCTCGTGGATGATAGCGACGATGAAGAAGATTTTCGATCGTTCGTCGTGTTCAAATTTTCCTTCGACATTTTTGGCAAACTCCTGAATCATACACGATACGCGTAAGTTTAACGTATTTTCTTCTATCTCGTACGGTTTTATCAATGTATACGAGGGGTTGCAAAGTACATCTTATAACACTTTATCCTGTAATTCATCATTAAATATCATCTCGAATATATTTAACAGAAATATAATAAAGCTAAAATCGACGAGGATGCCGTTTATTTTAGATTTATGGATAAACTATCGATTGAAACTGCGATGATATATAATATTAACCTAGACATTAAATTACAGATAAAATTATAATGTGATTTACTTTGCAATTTACGCTAACAGTCGTGAATTTCACGGTTTATTGTTTACCGTTAATGCGCGTTTCGTCGTTTGGATTGATTTAAATCACGGGTCAAGGATCGAAAAAAGCGGGCCTATAACAGCGAACGTGGAATCTAACCTAAACTAAAGAGGGAATAATTTTGACAGCTCGTGATTACGAGTGACTGTGTATGTTTAGTGGCTTGGTGTTTAGACTATCAAAGACAGAGATGGAAGACACATCCAACAAAGTAAAATTTTGCTTTACGATCTATGGTATTCTGAACGATTTAGAATCCTGGTTGATTAATTTGTCTAAATTTTAGGGCGAACAAAATAATCAAGATGACTCAGACTCAGAGGTAGACGAGGTAGAGCCCAGGCTCAAGTACGTCAGGATGCGAAACGATTTGGAACACATATTGCAAAACGATGCGGCCAGTTGCATTGCCGTGCATCCTAAGGTGTGAAAAATCCTTTTGCTAATATTTGAACGAACAATTTTAATGTGGGCAACTCGGCCCCTGATGGTCTCGCACGTGGAGGTTAGGGTATTTCATTAAGGCGTACGATACAGACTCCCTGAAATTTCTTTCAGAAAATTTAGCATATATAATGTTGGGTCAAGCGACTTTTGTTGTCTTTTGGTTTTGCGCATCTTTGGCAGTGCGCCGGATTGATTTAACCATCATTATTGTTTTGTTTAGTTCCTGTGCGTGGGCTCACATTGGGGTATGATACACCTCTTAGACCATCAAGGCAATAACATACAGTCGAAAATGCTACAGGCTCACACTGTCGCTGTTAATCAAATTTCGATAGATCATAATGGGGATTTTATAGCTTCCTGCAGTGACGATGGAAAAGTTTTTATATATGGTCTTTACAGTACGGAGAACAATCACAATATGAGCATGGGTAGATTGGTTAAAAGTATAGCTATTGATCCGAATTATTACAAAAGTGGTAGTGGAAGAAAATTCATTACCGGTATTTATGTGTATTTGTTATCTGTAACTTATAAGACTTGGTATAAAACTGTCAATAATAAAATACATTAATGTTTTACAGGGGACGACAAATTGGTTTTATACGAAAAGACATTTTTATCTAGAATAAAACCGACGGTATTGTGTGAAGCGGAAGGTGGTGTTAGATCTGTTGCATGGGCTACACAGTTTGTAGCTTGGGCATCGGATATAGGTGTTAGAGTTTATGACTTAAATGCAAGATGTTCCTTGGTGCTCATCAAATGGACCAGATCTGTCGAGTTAGTAGTCTTTCCCTTACACGTTTTACAACTGCTACAGAATTTATTGTTTTTTAATTTGGTATTTTTTTTATGCAGTGCATTGCCAGAACACTATAGGTGTAATCTAAGGTGGTCAGATGACAGAACATTATTAATCGGTTGGGTTGATGTTGTACGCATTTGTCATATTAGAAAAAGGTCAACCCAAGAAATGGTTACTAGAGACGTACCAGAATTTGTAGTGGATCCAGGTAAACTTAAAAAACATTGTATACATGTCTAAGATATTGTACGATTTTAAAACAAATTATAATTACAGTTTCAACATTTCAAGTGGATTTCTATATTTCTGGTATTGCACCATTAGAAAATCAATTAGTATTACTAGGTTGTTTGAAAGAACTGGATGAGAGTGGTAAGAGTCAACGCCCTACATTACACGTTGTGGAACCAAAATACCAAGACTTTACAGTTGTGTGCACAACCTTTCTAACTCTGCGTGGTTACAAGGAGTACAGCTGTAATGACTATCACTTAGATTGTCTCAAGGAGGAAAATAGGTAAACATAAAGATTGTAGACAAAATGGGTTTGCTGAGATTATATTAATGCTTTTAATATTATACATAGGTTTTTTATAGTTAGCCCTAAAGATATTGTCGTAGCTAGTCCATACGATGCAGACGATAGAATACAATGGCTATTAAGTCGTGGAAAATTTGAGCAAGCACTGGAAGCTGTAACCACAAATAATGGCAAGGACTGTAAAAAACATACTTTGGTCAACGTCGGCCGTGTATATTTAGACCATTTATTAGCTTGTGGCAAATATGATGAAGCAGGAAAGCTTTGTCTAAAAGTGTTAGGCAAAAATAAGAAATTATGGGAAGAAGAAGTATGTATTGCAAGCAATCTATACTAATTAAGAAATTGTTAATGCCTCTCTTATCATTAGGTATACAAATTTGCACGGGTACACCAATTGAGGTCTATATCTTCCTATCTTCCAAGGGGAGATGTAATTTTAGATCCATTCATTTACGAGATGGTTTTATACGAGTACTTGAAGATGGACCCAGATGGATTTCTTCAATTGGTGAAAGAATGGTCTCCAAAATTATACACTGTGGCAGCTGTTGTAAATGGTGTTCTGGAGCATCTACTTGTACATAATCAACGACAAAACGTGCTATTAGAAGCTTTGGCCATTTTGTACATACACGATGGCAAATACGATAAAGCGCTTGCTATGTACCTAAAGTTAAAGCATAAGGATGTGTTTCAGCTTATACAGAAATATAACCTGTATGATTCTATTTATGATATGATTGAGGGTTTAATGGATTTGGATGCAGAGCGGGCAACGCAAATGTTTTTGGAGAAAGATAAAGTGCCATCTGAGATTGTTATACAAAAACTAGATCACAATCAACGTTATCTATACTTGGTAACATCATCAGTTCATTAAGTATTTTTTGCTCCCATTCTAAAAGTATGTATTTCTAATGTTTGACTCTGGCCTGAAGTATTTAGATGCGTTAGACAACAAAGATACTAAGGATTCTAAAGGGAAATACCATGGACTATTGGTCCAACTTTACGCAGATTACTCGAGAATTAAACTGTTACCGCTTCTACGCCGGTCTGACCATTATCCGATCGAGGAAGCTTTACATATCTGCAGTAAAAGACAATTCTATCCGGAGATGGTATATTTATTAGGTAGAATTGGGAATACCTCAGAGGCATTGGCACTTATGACCAGAGAACTGAATGATATGGAGGGGGCAATAGCCTTTTGCCAGGAACATGACGATGAAGAATTATGGAACGATTTGGTTAATTATTCTTTGGGCAAACCTAGTAAGTAGAACGCACAGTAAGCGTCTTGATTCCAATCAGAGACATCCCTGAAATAAGGTAATTCATATTTCAGAGGCAATCACATTTTTGCTTCAAAAAATTGGAACATATATTGATCCTAGGCTTATGGTGCAGAGGATAGAACCATCTTTAGAAATTCCTGGTCTGAAGAAAGCTTTAGTTAAAATGATGTGTGACTACAATCTACAAGTTTCTGTGCAAGAAGGATGCAAAAAGATTTTGTCCAATGATTACTTCAATCTTCATGAAAGGCTAGTTCGGTGTCATCAAAAAGGAATATTTATAGATGGTCTGTAGTTTATTATAATATGTTATTCTATTAAAAGCATATTCATGTTATTAAGTCATATTTTAATACATTGTTATTAGATGACCAAACGTGCGGAGCTTGCCATAGGAAAATTATAGTGAGAGGTACATGTACAATTATAAAATATTTTAATTGTTTTCTAGATTGGATTATTTCATAATATTTAATAATGGCTCTTTATTTTAGAACCAAGGAATCTAGTAGTATTTTATTGTAAACACTCCTTTCATGAAGATTGTTTACCAAATTGTGAAATAGTTGTATGTATCTTTATTCTCAATAATTTTTTTTTTAATGTATCATCACTATAGTTCTTTGATACTACATTTATATATTGCAGGAAAATTGTATTATATGTAACTCTCAAAAGGATACATTCCCTGGTAAAAAATGATAAGAGGTACTGTTCATTCTATCCTTTAATTATATAATCTAATTACATTGCATAAATTAGTGCAAAACATGCTTATCATTTATTTATTCTTCTTTTCCACATCGCACTTCTTTTTCAGATAAGGTTTCTTTCTGTTGGGTATAATATTTTGAAAATACATCAGATAGATTATAAACCTTCAGACATGCGGGACATTCTGGACAAACCTGGAAATATTAAACAAAATCCAGATTTTATTATGAGTAGCGATTATAAAATCTATGATCCGTTCACCATTGCTCCTATATATACACGTATATTTCAGAGAAATACCCCTCTGTAGTAAATTCTTTTAAGAAAAATTTCAATTTATATAGGCATCTAATTTACTTCGTGTATTTCGTAGGAATTCCCTGCAGAATGATGTCCTCCACAACTATTACCTTCTGCTGAATTACAGTTCTTTGTGGTTGATTTTTTATCTTGACAGTGGTCAATAATTTCTCTTTCTTCACTGCATGTTGCATTCATTAAACGTTCAGAGATATCAGAGGAAAATGAGTCACAGAAACTCTAGAAATCACATTACATCTTATTATTTCTATGATATGGAAATCTCTTATAAGCATTGATTAAATTGTGATTGGTTATTGTTCCAATTATTTGACAGTTATTACTCCATTCAATTCGTTTTTCTGTAGTTGTGCTATGACATCAGTATCGAATTGTTCAGTCAAAAAATCATCCTCCCAAACCTTTGGATCCGTAGCAAATGCTTTGAAATGTTGTACAGTGAATTCTAATACATTCACAGGCTTTACTATACAAAACAAATATATGATGAAAGCTATTATATAGGGAGAATTTCTGACAAATACTTTTTTGTTAATAATTTAATTACCAATTAATAGCGTCTGAGTATAATCAGCAATTAGTTGTTTGATCTCTGGATGATCATCAAGGTATTCGATACATTCAGACATGTTCCGAGTCTGCAAATAAAAGCAGTGGTATTCCCAGTTTCCATCGACATCTACGACTGTTACGGAGAATATTACTTTCATATCCAAATATTTGGAAAACATTTCGATGTCCTCTGTCCATCTGTCCTTCAAAGGAGTTTCAATTTGGGCAGATTTAATCGGAACACTGAGATCTATCAGTGGATTAATTTTCAAAAAGTAAGGGGCATCTATCCAGTCATGACGAAGTATTCTACCATCAGATGTGAGATGAGTTTTAATATTTTGCGCAAGACCATCCTCAGTGTATATTTTACGGTCTATGGTATACATAGCTAGATCTTGATCAGTCAGATTCATATCTTCTGCCGTTGTACAGGTCTATATTATAAAAAAAATTTACTTGTTGATTTTCGTTATAATTAGGTGTATTTTGTCTTACATAATCAGAAATCGCAACATCCCCATTTATGGTAAGACACTCTAGAGAGAATGTTCCTTTGTAGTTTACGATTGCCAGATACCGCATGAGCAGTATATTTCCTCCTTCGCTTAGAATTTTGTTGTTGCGACAAAACGGTATATCTTTCTTTTCCATGTGTTTGTTACACGGACATGTGTGAGTTACGTTTATGTGATAGAGATCTTCCTCGGCTCCTATAAATATTGTCTTTTCTCGCAGACCATCATCTCTGTGAATAAACCTAAGAAAGAAGATACAGGATATAACATAAAATTCATAAGAGTGCCTTCTAAGTTATCATCTTTAACGTACTCAGTTCTCTTTTCTTCCAGACAGTGGAGGTTCTCGGTTACCGAGCAAGTGGTGCTTGACCCACCGAAGCAATCATCGACGGTCATCGAAGATTGTACGAGCACCAAAAACTCTCGGTCATGAACTCCTATCCGTTCTACCAAAATACAATAACCACCTACCGGCACTGCATCGGTTGTGAAGCTACCTTTTGAACTGATTACCAAGGTCTCTCTAAAGCAAAGTGCTGCTCTTTTTGCATCGTCTGAATAATAAAGCAGAGAATCTAAACTCACACTGCAGGGATAAAATAATGTAGAGTACATAGCATAAAGGATGTTTTCAGAATTATTGTGTTTCTGTGATAGTGCGGGAGACGTTGGTCAGAGGAAACATTCCTTTATTCAACAAACAATTCATTTGTATATTACACTCAAAGAGTTTGTATGCTTTTTAACACAAACTTTATTTGTACATCACTGTGCATTTCTGTATAACACAAGTTATCGTGTATTATGATGTTCAACGAGATTTGTCAGTTCAAGGCACACATACTTGGGTAAATATCCAGGAATACACACTCTGTGTAAATATAATTTCCGAGTTGTAGTATAGTAAACATTATATTATACAAAATGTAATTAATATATTAACTTTTCATGCTTGTAAAGCTATTTGATAACTAACCAGAAAGCTTCGTGTGCAGTGATTTTTATATTTAAAAGATACCTTGTGCGGAGATTAAAATTTTTCCTACCACATCTCTAAAAGCGTTAGAAGAGCTTTCGTGGTTTTTTAAACCAAATAAGTAAGTTTACCTATCGAAAATCCAGGAATGCACTTTCGGAGATCGAGCGATGGATGAGAAATCTCTTCGTTGGAATTTGACATAGTAACAGTCAAAAAAAAATTTTCCCTCAAATCAAATGATAGAAAATGGAATTCTTGATTATGCAGCAAATGATTTGAAATCGGCCGAGATAATTGGTCGATTATGCCACATCGAATCTCTCGAAATCATAATGTAATCTCGATGTACATAAAGGTATGAATATATTCTGTTTCATTTATTGCCAAGGGAATTTGAAAGTCTGCACAATTGCAATGAGTCGCAGAAGTTCGTCGAAAAGACTCAATTATCATCTTTGCGCATTACCGAAAGCATCGACCAGCAATTTGCCAAAATTACCGCCAAACGCAAGATTTTACTCCCGTTGGAAGCGAAACCTTCAAAAGTTAATCATAGTTGATGCGAGGCATCCATTAACGAGATATTTCTTGCGCAGCCATGCGGCTATTGCTTTTGAAAAACGAAGACACGGACGTTCATTGCATTGGTGGACGATACATCCGTGTAGTAGCGTAAGGTAAAGAGGCAGCTATTCGCAAAAATATATAAAAAATATAACACTATTTGCAAGTATATTCGAAAAGAGATATGCGTGATTTAAGATTTAAGAACCGTAGAATTACTGATTACTGCTTTGCTATGAAAAAAAGAAACCTATTTAATTCTACAACTCAAGTGATTCTTATATTTGTTTATGCAGATTTTGTTGGGACATTTTGATGACCTTTGTTTTATTATATATGTTCATAATGGTGCCGTACATCATAAGCTTCCATAGAATAGCGAATAGTTCTGGCGTTGAATCTTGGAATGTTATTCATTCAGCATTTCTTCTGTGTTTGATCGATATCGGCTTGAATTTTATCACTGGATTTACATCGTCGGACGGTCACGAGATATTTCTCGACCCCTTACTTATAGCGAGGTATTCTTTCCGTGATCATAATTTTTCGACAGCCATAGCTTTTGATACGACATAATAAACATTATTGTAATCAACTTTGATGAAACAAACAGTCGATGTTGGAACATAACGATCTAGTTTTTATTTTGTATACAGAAACTACGTAAAAAGGTATTTTGCAATTGATCTGATATCCTCAGTACCGTACACATGGTTTTACAAAAATCGTTTACTCCCTGCTGGACCGAATGCAAATTCATACTTCCTGATACCGGAAATGCTCCCTCTTTTGAAAATAGCGCGTATAGGTACACTGCGTCAATATATCAAGCAAGTCAATACTGTGAGAAAAATATTTGTTATATAAAATGTACTACGAATCCTGTCTGATATATAATAATTTCTTGCGTTACGCGAAGGACATTAATAGACATGCAGCTTCTCCCACGCTGAAGATATGACGATTTGGCTCATTATCCTAACGCTCTTGATATTCCATTGGAGCGGCTGTTTGACTCACGTCTTCCCTCACATCGTCATGCACATTAGAAGAAAAACTATCGAAGTATTGGCAGATTTTATAAATAAATCTACGAGCAGTTTATAAAATATATCTAAACTCTAATGGAAATATTTACGATTTCGTAGGAGTCGCGTGCATATCAGTACGCAACTGAATTGTACAAGGAACCAAGTTGGAAAATTTATTTGGTGTCCTTGCACATTGGCGCGAGCAATTTGATCGGTTCCAGTTTCATAGAGTTCGATGCCCTGGGCATATTGGACAAGGTGATTCGATGCGTACTTCTTTTGTTCGGAAAGGGATATATGATCTATCTTACCGGTAATTCTCTGCGAGACAGATATCTGATTTTCGCGTCACATCGCTTTTTATATTCACATTATGATACGAACACAATAGTGATAATTTTGCAATTGGTGGAATCGTCCGCGGATCCTGAGCTGAAATATCAGCAGATTATGCACCAAGTGAAGGCATATATTCACGATAAGAAGTTGCCTAAACATCTCAGCGACAAACTCATCGCTTATTATGAATATCGATTCCAGGGAAGTTATTTCAAAGAAGATGCCATATCGGGAACGTTATCTAGTTAGTACATGTATAAATTCAGTGTATAGTTTGAATGACGTACCTTTCTTTTTAGTGTGCGTTCATAAAATACCGTATTATACGCCCTTTCTATCGTAGATCATTTAAATCAAGAGATCACGATTCATAGCTGTCGTGGATTGCTTGAAATCGCTACGACGCTGCATAACTTGCCGCGTACAATTCTTGGAAGTTTAATGGGTGCGTTTTTTTTTTCTCATCACGAGGAAAATGGGAAAGACAGTTTTTGCTTTCAGGCGTATTAAGGCCGGAAATTTATCTCGAGGGCGATATCATTTATAAATATAACGCCGAAGGAGAGTGTATGTACTTTGTGGCAAGCGGAACTCTTGCACTGATCACGTATTCGGGAAAAGAAGTAAATTTTTTCAGATCTTTTGAGTATATTCATCGCAATACAAAAAAAACGCTGTTTATTTATGACAAATGTATTTATGATATACAGCTAATAGGCGATACTTTTGTTTATAATTTAAATTATATCAATAGCCTTTATAACTTTGATTTTGTGATTCGAACGTGCTCTTGTTTTCATTTCTGAATGAATGTTTTCTCCATTCAAAGATATGCCACGTGCAAGACGGAGAGCATTTCGGAGAATCTGCTTTGGTAAATCCGAATCAACGGCGTCTCGAGTCGGTCATAGCGCTAGAAGTTTGCGAATTATTGCGCCTGGATCGCCGTGATTTCAAGCGTCTGTTCGCTCTGAAATCGGAATTCTATGATAGGTTGGAGAAAATAGCGAGGCAAAGAGAGGAGAAAATTAATAGCCTGAACGAGAATCTCGGGGATTTCCAAGAGCAATCGCCAAATGCTTCATCATTGAATGAGGATACCGAGAAGAAAAAAAAATAGAAAAACCTAATGATATCGCAAATTCAGAAATATAGCATTCTTTAGGATCCAAAACAAATATTTATAACAATAATTATTACATGTGATCCCAAACTTTTTCAAATATATATATTTGAGAGAACTTATCGTAACATAGCCATGGGTTTTCGTCATGAGCTGCAGTGCTCTGCATCTATATACATTATACAGTAGGCATCGATCTCATGCGTATCCTGTATAGTTGTTCTGCTAAGTTCCGTTCTGTGGTTACAAGGAGTGTATGTAAGGCTGCTAAAATTATAATTACAATAGATTATCATCGTCCGTATTACTGTTATCACAATAATTTGCACATTAGATGCGTCTTGTCTGACAATTACTCGTCGATATTAACGAAAAACACTTGAACAGCTGTGACGGTGAGGTTAATTGATCATCAATAGATTATTCCCAGAAGTTAGAAATGATATTTGTACGCGAAAAATGTTGTTTATGATCAATTTCAGATCTTTAATATAATTGTTAACGAATAATGATTTAGAATATCATTTTGACATTACGGTGTGAGGTTATGTACTCGAAATTTGACAAGACCTACTACACGTGGCCAGTGCACGTGCGTCACCGATTTGCACCTTAGCTTGAAACAAACAAACTTATGTGGCTTAAGTAACATAATGAAGGGTCTCAAGACTGCTCGTTAAGGGTGAGCAAAATTATTGTCTTATGATATTCATTTAGGCACTGCAATCATGGAGAACTCAGCGTGGAATGAGAAGTACCAGCTCATCACGAGGAACTTGGCAGAATGGCTTGGGGATGAAAAACTCAAATCCATATTAAAGCAGCGCGACTTGACACTCTATTGGGGTACCGCAACTACCGGTAAACCACACATTGGTTACTTCACACCGATGTCCAAAATAGCTGATTTTCTAAGAGCTGGAGTTGAAGTTACCATATTATTTGCCGACCTTCATGCTTACTTGGATAACATGAAGGCACCGTGGGAACTGCTAGAGCTTCGTACTCAATATTATGAAGCTGTTATCAAAGCGATGCTTAAGTCCATTGATGTACCATTGGATAAATTAAAATTTGTCAAAGGGACAGAGTATCAATTGTCCAAGTGAGAAAGATAAATATATTGCATTCTTTAAATATTTGTGTCAGTGAGTAATAGTTACATTATAACTTTGTTTTTGCAGAGAATACACATTAGATATGTACCGTCTGACCTCGGTTGTAACAGAACATGATGCTAAAAAGGCCGGTGCAGAGGTTGTGAAACAAATAGCAAATCCATTACTTTCCGGATTACTCTATCCAGGATTGCAAGCTTTGGATGAACAGTATCTTAAGGTCGATGCACAATTTGGTGGTGTAGATCAGAGAAAAATCTTTACATTTGCAGAAAAGTACTTACCCACACTTGGATATGAAAAGCGTATTCATTTAATGAATCCAATGAGTTAGTATGAGAATAATGAATTTTTAGTGGACGACTCAAATGAACTAAAATGTTAAATGAAATATTGTAATATTTGCTTAGTTCCTGGGTTAGCTGGATCAAAAATGTCATCTTCTGAGGAAGATTCTAAGATTGATTTACTAGATAATGCAGCTGCAGTTAAAAAGAAATTGAAGAAAGCTTTCTGTGAGCCTGGAAATATTACCGATAATGGAATTTTAGCATTTTCGAAACATGTAATATTCCCATTGTTCAAAGCCGGAGAGTCTTACAATGTGCCGAGGAGCAAGGAGTTTGGTGAGTTAAAGAAAACGCTATATGTCACATTGTCATAGAAATCTAGTAAAATCAACAACTACTTAATATTCATAGGTGGAGATGTGTCTTTTACGAACTATGAAGATTTAGAAAATGCCTTTTCTAAAGAAGAAATACATCCTGGTGATTTAAAGAATGCTGTTGAAGTATACATTAATAAGTTACTCGATCCAATCAGGAAAGAATTTGAAGGAAATTCCAAAATGAAGAGTCTGGCAAGCAAAGCATATCCTCCTCCACAGAAACAGAGTATGGCTGAGATAATAACTATAAAACCGTAGGATTAAAATTTTTTAATTTATTTAACTGATTTTATTTTTTCTTTTTATACAGAGGTTGCTGATGAAATCACACCAGCACGTTTGGATATTCGTGTTGGTAAAATAGTTGACGTGAAGAAACATCCTGATGCAGATGCACTTTACGTTGAGAAAATCGACCTTGGTGAATCTGCTGGTCCACGTACTATAGTCAGTGGTCTAGTAAATTATGTACCTTTAGAAGAAATGCAAAATAGAATGGTAGTCGTCCTTGCAAATTTAAAACCTGCTAATCTTAGGGGCATTCAATCACACGGAATGGTTCTTTGTGCATCTGTGTAAGTTTAGCTACTCAAATTATATATAAGATTAATGCAAATTTACTTTACAATATATGTAATGTATGTACGATATTTGCATAATTAATTTCCAATAGGGATGAACCCAGTAGACAAGTCGAACCATTGAGGCCTCCTGTAGACAGTGCACCAGGTGATAAAGTTACCGTTGAGGGGTACGAAAATGGAGCACCGGATGATGTACTTAATCCAAAGAAGAAAGTATGGGAGAAGTTACAAGTACGTCTGACAATTCAATACTTGCATTTATTTTAATCCATCATTTCTATTTAATTTCTTATTTAACGCTGTGTTGTTCAAGGTTGATCTTGTGGTAAATGGTAGTGGAGAAGCATCTTGGAGTGGAAATCTTTTATTCACATCAAATGGCGGCAAACTAGTTGCCGATAGCCTCAAGAACGTCTCTATCAAATAGAGATTTTTGCAACTTAGGTACTTTAGCGTTTCTTTCTTCTGTTTTTTACAATTGCGCAACAAATAATTAAAAATTGAGAGGAAAAAACTTTGCGAAACTGCCATTGTTATTGTCAACATTTTAAATGTAAAGCATATATTGTGCAACAGACACAGATTGCATTTTTGCGAATGCATTTATAAATTATAAAAGTAGCAGCATAACAAATATGATTTTTTAATCCCAACCTCATCTTCATTATTGTAAGTAATTCTTAAGACTCTTTGTTAGCACTTTATGTTTGATTGCAATGCCAATCAATAATTATTGTGCTAATTAAATCGCATTTTGACTTGAATTAGGTGGTGCAATTCTTGATGAAATGTTTGGTATTGTATCTCTTTGATTATAGTTGACACGAATACATGGTGATCGTGGCTTTAGACAGTGAAACCGCTGTGGTTTACATTGCGAAACACTGCATGACTTTGACTCTTGCTGCTTTTTCCTGCAAATAAGCCAAGATGTCGCAGGACACATTGCTAGCTCCTTCCTGAGGGAAGTACTGCTGCAACCATATAATAAAGGATTTATTGCGGCATTGACCAATACCAAGTATCGACTGACATACCTGCAGTAAAAGTAATAAATATATATATTTTTATAATTTCGTACAAGTCTGTCGTAAAAAGCAATTTATAGATTACTTACCACAATGGATACATAGATTCAGCCCGGCCAGACTTAGGTGTTTGTTGTAACAATTGTGCTCTCCGAATAATCAGTGCAGTAAATGGTACACGGCATATTATGAATGCCAAAACTATAAGCGCCAGTATTTGTGCAACTCTTCCTTTGTATCGTACCACTATGGGATATTTACTCTTCAATGCTTGAGTTTCATAACGGTCTAACTATAAACATATAATTAAGATCACTTGGTTTATGCAATTTTAAAGTGTCGAGGTCACAAACTGTAATACTGTTCATTTTATAAACCACCTTAATAAGAATCGCAGAGTAACATATCGCCATAATGGCCAAGGGTGCCCATACGCTCAGGCCTGCGAAAATATGCCAGTACGGGTAGACTAACATTGTGTCCTCCGTACAATAAGTTTCCAGATAGTCTTTCCATTGTCTTTCATGATAATTTCGGAAAAGGGCTAATGGAATAGCGACCGCTCCGCCAAATATCCATGTACCATAAAGTAAAATGTGCGTGGTTCTTTAAAATAACGATACAACATTCTACATTACTTTATTGAGTATTTTTATTTGATTTAATTATTGAATGGCTTTACCTTCTTGTCAATTTTCCCGAGCAATTTAAAACAATAGCAGATACACGATCATAGCTAACAGCACTTAAATTGAAGACAGCGACCAGTGTCAACGCATGCACCAATAATCCATCTAGTCGACATCCAACAGGTCCCAAAATATAATTCTGGTATAAATCAATGCACAGAAACATCCACGGACACAACAAGCAGGTACCCAGATCAGCAATTGACATGTTCACGATTAAGAGATTTGTCGTAGTGCGTAATGATTTTGCTTTCATTATCACATGGATCAAACTGCCATTAGCTAAGGTGCCAATGATAATGATTGGCATAACGCTGACAATCTTTAGAATTATTTCCCACGTTGGCCTCATTTCCCAAATTCTCGAAGGAAAGTGATGCTTTGTAGTATCCACATTTTCCCACTGGTAGTACAAAATTATATTGTGCTGATCATATATACAAATAAAAAGAAATTTAATTCTGCTATACACTGGCATACCTCCAAATTAGTGTTTGTGGAACCATAGCCATATTCTATGTGATGATTCCATTGTATGTCTAAAATAAGGTTGGTACTATTCAATTCGTCAATGAAGTCCATACTTTTATTTCTGCTTAATTCTACAACACTTATAGCATCTGCCTGAGCTCTGATAAAACACTGAAGTTCCATAGAAGTTTGCATACCAAAGCAAGCAAGAATCTAATTTTGACAGAGCAGATGGTGCATTACCATTAGTAGTGGGCTTGTTTGACTTACTCTCAAAAACATCAAAGAAAGGTTTAAGATATGATAGTCTTTATATAGTCTGCCAGAATTGCAAAATCAATTAAACTCACGGTCATGCTACAGCAAAGTATTAGGATAAACATTTTCGGCTAAAAATTAAATATTTAAAAAATGTTAAAATAATCATAAAACCTATTTCGTGATGTAATGTATATCATATTTTTCCTGTTACTTTAATTTATATTTACAAAAAACCATCGATATTAACATTATTGCAATATACCGAAAATTAATTGTCTTTACAATATAAGTAGTACATCATACTCGTATTTTATTTGGCTAAAAATCTGTGCATGCTTTTTGTCTTTGCATGTGCATCCAGTTTTTATGTTTATCAGTAACACAAACAAATTGTATTATTCCATTATTTTCCGTTACATACAGTATTATATATTGGTGGATAAGTTATCTCATTAATAAGGAACTTGTAGAGTATCTCTGTACAATAATTTTCGTAATTATACGTATTAGCAAATTATGCATTTGTACTTGATAGGTTTATTTTTTATTTAGTAAAACCTGCATTTATTCTGTAAAAATTAACAATATCGTGCTTCTTTAAATGCTTTATGTCTTTCTAGTCAGAATCCAATTTAATCAGCATACGCAAAAATTAGATAAAGTATCGCTCTTGTTGCATAGAGCACAATTTTTTTGGCAATTATTCGTATGTCAGTAAAATACATTTGAATTTATAAACTTAATTTAGAATTACAAACATTATGCACACCAGGAACAAATAAAAAAATTACTTATTTCTCTTAGGTAATAATAAAATACAGTTCCTTCTTTTTGGTTTACGAGTTTCATTGTTAATTAAATTCTTTTATTTCATAAATTAATTATACCTTTGTTACGTTCTTTACGTAATAACATTTCTATTACTTTTGAGTCATGCTTACACACATTTTGCGCATCATTCAAGAAGTTAAACATGTTATACCTACAGAGGTATACGTATGTAAATATTCAATAATCAACGTATAGGTGGTTATATTTAAAATAGAAAAAAAATATTTTTTAAAGTATTAACACAGTTACGCTCGGTAAAAATTCGATCGCTTAAAATGGCAACGAAGTAACCAATGCAAAAACTTCTTTTTTTTTACTTCTAAAATATTAAATAGGCACAATAAAATCATAATGTCTGGTATGATATTTAACATTTGCTAATCACGCAAATCTCAGCGAAGATGTACAAATCTTTAGTCTGTTATTTACAAATGGATACTATCATTTCTAGTCACAGCAGTTCACGTTAGAATGTCACTTGATTTTCTAGAAAGTACAATTCCACCAATGTCCGTGGCACGAATAGGAAGTCTGCTGAGTTCTGAACACGACGCCAAATGGAAAGTCATCCATTGTCTCTTTTATCAATGTGGCGGCAATGAACACTAACATAGAAGTTACAACAAATATCTGACTAGCATCCATAATCTTATTCCGTATCTTCAGCATCAGAAGATTGTGCCACTGGTATTGGCGACGGAATGACCAACTCGTCTTCCTCCACTTCTTCCTCGGCAAGTAAAAAGTCATCGCCCTCGTGAACCTCCTCTTCCCTCGCTGGCTCTGGTGGAGCAAGTACATCCTGACCGTGCTGCTTCAGATGATCCTTTAAAGCGAACGCTCTTCCATACGAGGCACCACAGATGTAACAACTGAACTTAAGATTATTGTCCTTCTTGTGAGTCTGTATATGTGCACGCGCAGCATACAGAGATGCAAAGGGACGGGAGCACTCCGTACATCGGAAAGGTTTGGTGTGGCTGTTCTTATGCCCAGCCAGCTGGACACGAGTCTTGAACGTCTTTGGACAATACGGACATGTGTATGCACGTTTTTCACCGTGGGTTAGGAGATGGTGATTGTAGACAGATGAAGCTTTAAACCTCTTGCCGCAGTGCTGACAACCATATGGTCTGACACCCGTATGAGTTCTCATATGAAGAGTCAAGCAATACGAGACACGAAACGTCTTACCACAGACCTGTGATAATGCAAAATGTATAATTACACTGGTGTTCAGATTTAAAAAGCTCAAGAGTGATAATGGATAAAAATAATTTCTACGTAGATTACCTCGCAAGCATGAGGTTTTTCTCCAGTGTGTATACGCTCGTGTTTCACCTTCTCATGCGGTCTGGTAAATCTTCGACCACAATGCTGACATTGGTATGGTTTTTGACTTTCACTGGGTTCAGCTGCTGTGTCTCCAACAGGTGGAGTCGGTGAAGGGGATGCACCCAGCTCAGTGTGTACTGCAGCATGCATTGCTAAACTATCGGCGGAATCGAATTTTCTATTGCACACTCTACACGTTACAGAATCTCCGGAGTGTAGTGCCATGTGCGCTTCTTTGTACGATTCAGAAAGTATCTTACCTGTGTATAAATATGCATGTATTAAGAACATATTGTCCATTCGATGATGTAAGAAAAATAAATTCGATGAGAGAAGGGAGAATTACCACACTCTGGACATGTGAATGTTGCACTAGGTGTTCCTTCCGGGGCATCCACATGTCTTGCCCTCACCGGTGCATGCATCCGTGAATGCAGGCGAAGACTTTTGTGCGAACAGAACTCTGTACCGCAGATCTCACAGACAAAAGTTTTTTGATCTGGATCAGGTTCACCTTCATGGACCTTTGCATGTAGCTGTAATGCTTTTAGTGTTGCAAACGTTTGGTCACAATGGTCGCAACGATTGTTTCCATGTAGACAGGCGTGAACTCGGAAATTTCCAAGTTTGGAAAATTGTTGAAGGCACTGATTACATCTGTACATACGCATCGGGGCAGCTGCTAACCTCTTCTCTCGAACCTATCACCAGACGACAATTCGAATGTATGTAAAAAAGTTTTATCTGTTTTAAGTAGTTGAAGACAACGTACCTTTACACCTTCCACATTAGAAAAAAATTTCTCAATCATTGGTGCTTTATTAGATTGCAATGTTGTTTGAACTGGAGTTCTGTCCCAGAATCTCTCGATTTGTACCACTTTTCTTGTATACAACCTTCCTTCGCTATCCACACATTCTTCAGTTCGAAGGGTGTTCATAGTTTGGTGCTGTTTAACAACTTTTTCTGATTCTTCTGGCATAGTAGTAACTGCAGGTACTGTAGACAAATCGTCTAGTTGATCAGCCATTTCCAATAATACTTCTTGTCCATCGTGAAATTGCTTTATATGTTCCAAAACTGAGTTAAAGCTCATATCACAGCTAGTACAGCTATAAACAGCTTCTGGTTCTAACTGTAAAGCAAAGTGATTGAAGTTTAAATTTATGCTGATTTCAAGAATAATACAAATATTCGAGACAACAGAAATAAGCTAATGGTGCTCTAGGTTTGTAGTATACATGTAAACGGTAATACAATCTATTATTTGTATAATTTTTACCTCACAGAGTTCCTGTTTAACATGAAGTAATCCAGCTTCGTCAAGTTCCCCTACATCATTTATGTGTTCCATATTTATTAAAGCACCAGCACTTCCATCAAGTAGCTCTGAGCCACTAGGTAAGATGGTAATAACATTTTTATCTTCAACTTTGTCATCTGTATCCGACGTTGAAAGAGTCACTAATGAATTTTGAGTCAAGGATTTGTCCTGAGATTTATTCGTGCCAGTAGATACTTTTTTAGCGATCTTGAAGTCCAAACAATTGTGATTGGTTTCAATTTCCTCTGCATCCATCTTTTCTACGACTTTAATCTCTCCTGATACGTTTATTAAAATTGATACTTAAACCGCTGGAATAATTGTTAGTTAAAATATCTTTACATACCATTTTCATCGACTTGTATAGTTTGCTGACCACCGACTATCATAATTCCACTGTCATTCACAGTTGCCAAGAAACTTTGATTAATTTGTTCGACATTTGTATCCTATGAAGAAAAACAACAGTTACCCTATTGCATTGATATGGGATAAAATGACTTTATCAGAAGTTAATAACATTCTGCATTTAAATAATTGGACAATTTCTTATATTAATAAGATTCTGTTCTGTACAAACCATAAGCACTTCTGCATCAGCCTCTTGCTCAGTCTGAGCTTCTACGTTTGCCTCCTCTTCTGGTTCAGCATGCACCTCCGTTTCAATGCTCTGACCACAGCGATCCAGATGTTGTATTAGAGCCATAACAGAATCAGAGCGCTGTGAACAGCCAGGACAATACAAGTTGTCCGTCATGCTCAGTAAGTGATATTTTAATGATTGCGGATTGTTAAATGTTTCACCGCAACACATTGGACAAACGAGGTTCAAGGATCCCATATTTCACCAATTTGGTGTTACCCTCACAGAGGGTCCCTCCTGGACTTTAACTTGATCCTTTCCCCTGTGTTAACCTAACCTACTACCTGCGTTCTAATCTAGCCTAGTCTGAAGACGAAAACAGGACCGGCTTCCCCCAGAGAACCTAACCTGACGTTGAAACACAAAAATCTGCTGAATTGTGCAAACGTGTCCGGACACCAAATAATGTCATGTCGTTTGACCCGATGTGTCCTCCCTTTGGCAAAAACTCTGGTTTATTTGCGAACACTTTTGCTGCTCAGAATCAAGCAGAGGACCGATGCAACAACATCGGCAATAACAAATCCATTAGAGACGAACTTCAGCGCAAACAAATGCCGCACACAACAATCATGAAGTTAGGGAAGTGATAAGTGAATCGCGAAGTCGGCCATTATAGTGCGAGCTGCGACAATCCTCTTGCCGTCAAGTTCGTGTATATTTATCAGCGATATAACTTCATTTTTATTGGATTTTGTTCCATCAGACATCCGACAAACGTTAATTAATATTGATATTAGATTTTTTTCTTTGCGCTTGTAGCGTATGTCGAACAAAAATCGATTTGGTATGTACGATTGGTAGCTCACTTGACGAGAGATGCGCGGTAAGCGAACACTACGTTCGAAAATTACTCCGGCAGTCGCTCTCTTGGCTTGCAGTCATGTATGTCGCCAAGTGACATACTTTACATACTGTACCATTGTTATTTTTATCGGCGTCCAATTTAAACGTTATTTTAATCTTTATAATTTGCTATTACCGTCGTAGCAAACCATTCTTATGCGTTAAAAGTGCAATAGTGGGATATGGCTTTGTTAAGATAAAAGACCAACATCCTTTTTATCCTATACCTTACTTATTTATTATTAGATATATTTACATATGATCATTAATTACCACTTCATTTACTTAAATAAGAAATATTCTAATACCACAAGTGTTTATGGTTATAAACATAAGTCTCTTAGTCGTTTTCTAGGTATTCTTGTCATTAGTCAACATGTTCATGTTGTGCATTGCTCTCACGCCAAGTGTTTTGGACTAGTTCTACAAATTGCTGCCACCATCTGCTTTGAGATGTAAAGTATAACGCGCATGCAGCGATAAACATCCAGGACAAGACCAGACAGTAATCTACGTCATTGGAAGTTATACTCGGCACAGGTCCAATATAATCTTCTGTCATATGTACCAGTTCCTCTACTTGGAAATTAGTGTGATGCGTAATGAATCTGACAAAGTACTCTAAAGTATAAACTGTTCCGTTAAACATTCCCACTGGCATTCCATTGTGAATGAACATCACCGTTGGTACACCCACTATCCCATATTGTGCGTTGAAACTAAAAAGCAATTATTATTTTTAGAATTGTCTGCATACTTTGTGTTCCTCATTCCCTACATCCACTATTGCCATCTTTACCTTTGATGCTTTACGGCATCGATTGCCACGGCCTTGATGTGTGGAAATAAACGTGGCAACGAGTTAAAATGTGGTGCCGCTTGTCTGCTGAATATACACCATCTTGCGTAAAATAATATTAATACACATGTCCCAGGTATCTGTTTGCTCTCTTCATCATTCCGAGTCCTATTTGACAGACCCGGTTCTAAGAGTAATAGTTCCATAAGCCTAGTTGCATTGACAAGCTACAATGGATTTATTACATTTACTCAGTGATATTGATCTCCACGATGGAAAGGTCTACTTCCAATTTTGTTTCTTACTTCTACCGGGCCATAGGTCTTATCGGTCAAGCAATTATATTTTGTGATATTACTAGAAGAAACGTTCGATGCCACCACATCTATGATCCCTTTTATAAACTTTTTCTTGTCACTCAAGTTCTTCTCCTCGGATTGTACATCAATGTAGGCCTCAGCACTTCCATGCTCAGTCACGGCATTAACATTATTTGTTTCTGCTATGACTTCGTCTGTATCTTCCAGGGTATATGCCACTTGAACTGAAAGAGAGAAATTCTTAATAACCGCGATCATATTCTTACGATCTGTCGAGCTTCGAATAATATTCTCACCTAAAACTAGGATAAATAAACATAGCTTTCTTCTAGGAAGATGCATCTTGCACGCATAACCTATAAATCGTAGGTCATACAGGTTTCACCGCGCAATGCAATAATTCTGCTAAATTAAGTCGCTCGTTGCTGTAATGTATAAGAAATGTTTCTTGATTTCAGCGCACCATCGTATTTGTGATAAAAATTTTCACGTTGCTTATTTGTTCGAATAATGTTCCCATTATTTTGATTTTCACCGTCACGATGAGAGAAGTTAGTGCCGATTCTTCGAAGTCGTGGTCGATCGAGTATCTCGCATCACTACATCGATATTAATTATATTGCATACATTTTATCATAAAGTCATTACGCCGCACGTGTAAATTTTATTCTAATAAATTTTAATTCCGTTATAACTATATGACACCATTTTTTATTATCCGATTAATCGAATATCGGTATTAGTTGTAAACTTGCGATTTGATGGACTTCAATTGAATTTATTGCAAATAACGTCGGGTCTCCAATGTTCATAAAAATGAATACTTCTTAAAATGCTTTAAGGACAATGCTAACAAAATTATCTCGAATGGAGTGTTGAACAATAGGGCCGATGACAATGAAAAATAACGATATAGGAAATAAATGAGCAAGAACACGTAGAAAATTGTAAAACGGTCATTGCATACGAAAATAAAAATACAGCTTCCCTTACCTTTTGTTACTTGAACTATTCTGACTTATCTAAATGTACTATAAATATCTAACACAAGAAAAAAAGAGTGATAAAGGAAGGTATAATATACCTAGGTAGCGATTCGCATACCTGAAATAAAATTGTGGGCTTTTTACATAAATATATTGGCACAGGTTTGGATTTCTTGACAAAAAATATGGACTCTCCCGATAGTTATAGCATTAAAAGGTTTTTGTGTATCTCAGTGACTGGCGCGACCAACTTCTGTACTTTTCACGGTGTTCTACGCTCGCTGCCGGAAAAAGGAAAGAAAGGAAGACGCTGCCATTCGGTTTGGAGCTACGGCGCGTATCCAGGCACTTTCATTGTTGTTTGATCTGCCTTGGCACGAAGGTGCAAGCAGAATCGTCGATTTTCATCGCGTAAACCACCGTGAGAAGTGATCGCTGAGCCAGGTGCCTCAACGAAATTCTGGTAGCAAGACCGATTCCAAACGCTGTTAACAAGAGACGATTCTCGAAAGAATACTTCTAGTAAGTATAACAGCTTCTCAGAGGAACTCTTTCGATATACGTGGAATATTTTAGGGACCTTTTGTCCTTCTGGTTTACTGATATTGCGTGAAATCGTTTCTTGGGGAATGCGTCGTCCGTTTAAAAATCTAAAAACAACAAATAGTATAACTTATTCAACGTTTCAAAGCTTTGTGCGATAAGTTTTCACCTGCTCGATTATAAAGGAAGTAGCTTGTATCGGTAATTTGCGCCATCATAGTTGTCTTCTTAAATAGAACGTGATACGTTTATATTTCTTAAATAAAAGAATTACAAACTCGGTTTATTATTATTATTGCACCAAGAAGAAATACTGATCTGGTAATCTCTGATAGCGATTCCTTAGTGAATATATATTTCACTATTTTACAATTAGATTTATTATATTACCGTTTGAAATGCATTATAGAGTTTGCGCATTAGATCCCGAAAAAGAAGAGTCTGGTATAGCAAAATCCTATAGCAAGACCGTAATCAGAGCGATACAAGCACTGTCCTCGCTTTACAGTTACCGCACAGAGGATTGCCATATAAAAATATCTCAACTTGTCTTATATTTCCATAAATAGAGCATATGTGTTTTTAATTATCCACAAAGCCCAATCCCTTTCAAGCTTCAAGTAGGGTTATATAAATTCCGAGGTACCTTAAGGATTACAAAAAATATATAAGGTCCATTAGTGCAGAAAGAAAAAAACCGTGCGTCAAAAATACCTTGTAAATCGCGAAACGAATGTACCCCCAGTCTATATTAAATCCGATATTTTCTATTCGAAGAATAATCCACCTAAGGGAAAATCGATTTAAGTAAACGTTACATCGGCAAAACTCGGTTTCTCCGCACACAATCAGTTAAATTCGCGGCGGGGGCGTAAAGTTTGATGAAAATCGCGCGATACGAATCCCCTGGAGAAATTGCAAAATCAGCGTACCGCGGATTAACGGTGCGCGAAAGCACCAGCAAGATGGATCAACATTGAATCGCGTATTAGCATACAAGAATACGGCCTGGCCTTATTTCCCTCTCCTGGAATTCATTCATGCTGGATCTAACAATGAGATTTCGTTGTCGACGAAAAGGACGGAAAAAGAAAAAAGGAGAGAAAGAAACGTAAAACAGCTGCGGGCGATCAGAGCCAGACACGCGCCTGTCCGTATGCAACCACGCGGCGAATATCGGTCGATTAGGAAATTGAGAAAGGGCAACAAACTCCCGCGCGAAATACGAAGGGGTTCATCGGCATACGAAACGGTTGATCGTTATGCCGTGCAAAGAGCGGTGCTTCGAGATTGCACGCTTGCGTTCTTGCTCCTTTCTTCCAAAAAAAGCTTCACACCAGCCGCTTAGCAGGTGGAAAAGTGCTGGACGATAAAACCATGTGTGTGTGTGTGTGTGTGTGCGTGGAAGATCCGTAATTCGAATTCCGCTCAGGAGCTCTGGAAAATGTTGTTCGTGTGAAATTTATATCGTAAGTCTGGTACGAAAAACACTTTAATATGACTTTTACATTCTTTTACAATAACTCTTCTTACGTAGAATTATATTGAAAAGTAACTGATTTTTTAGGAAAGAATTATTTAAGGTTAAAAACGATCGAAACTTATTTTCATAAGCAGACGTTCTTAGTACCAGTTCTATTTTAGATTCATATCGATACACTTGATTTTTTCCATCTGCAGCCAATATAAATTGAACGAGCCGCCTGGTTTCGTAATCGAGGTATTATCAGGAATACGAACGCCAGCAATTCATTAACGTACCTCAGGAAAATCTTCATGCTTCGAGAGTCACCTACGCGCCTTGTAGTACGCAGGATCGTCGCAGAGCCGGATTAAGAAATCGGGGAGGCCCGTCGAGAGCCGTGCGAAATTTAAGAAACCGTGAATCTAAAACCGTTTTCATTAGCATACAAATCGGCGTGCTGATCGTTGCAACGTGCAACGAGATTGCACGGTGGCAACCACGGTTCCTTTTTTATTTAGACGAGAAGGTTTCTTATCGCTGGCCCGTACCCATTGTGTCGCCATAGAGGGGGCGGCCTTCGTGGAAATTTAAAGGCCCCTTGGCCATCGCGCCGATTTTCGTAACCCGCTTTGCATTGCAAAGGGTCCGCCCAAGATATTCCAGAATTTTTCTCGAGGATCGCCCGCCTCCTGAACCTTTCGATGACGATAAGTATGCGCATAATACGCATAAAATGCAAAGGTAACGCTCAAGATCAAGCGTCTGCGAAAAGGCTATGCACGTAGATGCATAATAATGCGGCCGACTCGCTGCTCGTCGCAAGACCAGTGCAACGATCTGATTTAATATCGATACTAATACAAAAAATCCTAAAAGTACGCGTCTCCTTCCCTCGAACGAGTGTACCTCGAACTTCGTATTTTCGATCTAGTTCAATATCGATACTAAATCAAAAAATCCCTGGCGCCCCTGCGCGGGTATTAATTTTCGATTCGAACAAGCGCGCGCGTATTTTCGATTTTGAATAATCCATCGCGCGAGTCGACGACCAGAAATCGTGGTCCTACAGGAATATC
This sequence comes from Ampulex compressa, assembly GCA_038496175.1. Taxonomy (NCBI): domain Eukaryota; kingdom Metazoa; phylum Arthropoda; class Insecta; order Hymenoptera; family Ampulicidae; genus Ampulex; species Ampulex compressa. The sequence goes on along the minus strand of JBCFXI010000042.1, from coordinate 198,788 downwards.
TTTGTGAGGAAATTGCCGGATTAATGCTAAGAAGACGACGACGTCGGTGAAGCAATATTTAACCCAGACATTAAAAACGGGTACGGTGAAGTGGTGGTGGCGCATCAGAAGCGTCTGCATCATTGCCCCTGTGCAATTAAGTGCAAGTAAGAGGGCGCCGTCCTGTCTCTGAAAGCTCTTATTAGTCGTTCAACAAGCTCTATTCTTGTCGCCAGACGACTGTTAACTCAAAAACTTTCGCCTCACTACTACGGGCTCTACGTGTTTCTAATTCATTTACCGCATACCGGAAGGATGTACGCTTAATTTAACGTACTGACATTTCTTTGCGATGCTTTATGCGGTTATATTATATAATGCGATCGTACATAGGCTCTTGCGTACTTTATACACAAATTTTACGCGAGATCGCGAAGATAGCATTGCTTAACGAGCCTCCTTAATTCGATCGATACGAATTCTAAACTCGTTCCCAGAACCATTTTGAATCGTCGATCTTGTTAACGTATAAATATTTTATGGAATCTCCTTTAAAGAGCTTTGCAAAGCGGGAAAGGATATAATGGTGTAATAATTGGGAATAGAAAAGTCAAGGAGAAACTCGTGGTACGATTAAAGCGAAGATCGATGATCCCAGTTGGACGCTCCTGGAATTTATCAAGCCGCCCGAATTATGCTTCCTGGTTTCACCCGATTGTCGCTGAGGCTGACGGAAGGAAGAAGCGTTCATGCTCTGTTTCAGCGGCTCGAATTCACCGAGTTTCTACAGGATACGCCTGCGGAGATATTTTAATGGCACCACCAAGCCTGGCACGTAGATGTGTCGTCTTGGTTTTTGTGCAAGCCTCGAAAGTCTCGTTGCAAGTCTGTTAGGTGCAACGTACAATGACCCGACGCCTCCTTCTGTTGGACGGTGTATTTTTAATAAGACGTTTCCTATGTCCCCATATTCACACTTGTAGACACCTCGCGAATTACTGCTAATCCAATGCGTTTACCGTGTTCTCACAGTGGGACATTTAACGCTAGAACCGACAACCACTTTCTGGACGCATTTAGGCGCACCACGTATATCTTTAAAGAGAAATGGGACAAGGAAGAAATGTCGATTCGTATGACATATTCTGTGTCATGTCGAAATAAAACATCGAAAAATCAGGAAACACGTTATAAAGATGAGCTATATCTTTTTTTCGTAAATGGCTGAGTACACGTACACGCTGAATAATTTCTCGACAACCTTAATACCATGCTGTATTACCAGAGTAATAGCCGTTGTAAGAAATATTTACCTTTCTAAAGTATCTCATTCATCCTTTTGCCATTCACGCGCGTGTTACACGGTTCATCGTCGAGTAAGTTCAACGATAATCATTGTTGCAGGTAATGCCTCAGCTCCAAGCGGCTTTGATTTTCTTATTGACGTTTTCGTCGACGAGTTTGGGGCGTGCTACCGTTGGGAATTGGGATGCTTGCGGAGGAAGATTGGAACGTGCTTTGGATGCTCTTCATAGGGACTCCACTAGAAGAAACAGACTCGCCGAGGAGGAGGCAGGCGTCTCTTATCAGCAAGAACTTCGTTCCGCGCCACTTGAGATGTCAGTCTCACGGATCGCAGTCAAAGTAATACTTATTTTGCAAATCACCGCCTTGGATCGAACGTACCGGAAATAGGGTCGAGATCGAGATATCGATGCGCCATCGATACTTCTCAATATCGAGAGGTTCGATCGCCATGACATAAAACTCCACGGAAAGATGTCGAGCAACTTTGAGCGTTCCTTCGAAGCGTCTCGAAGAATTCGCGCTATCATCGACTAACGAACGGCGAGATACGGATCAAGATCCGATTAGGTCGTTCAACAGAACGCTAAGTCTTTCGAATATAGACGGCGATGATAAGCACGCCATGAATCACGCACATGTGCGTGCCGTGCCGCCCTCGTTTGTTTCTTCGCTATGACTCCTCCGGGACGTATCTTTCTTGCACGTAGAAATTAATGAAACATCACCTGCTGTTTCAACTTAAACATCGATAAAGTGCTTTGGCACTAACATTTTCGAAAGTTTCTAAAAATCCAGTTAATCGTTTTGCGAATTGTTTATGGAAAAAGAGGATCCCGAATATTGGCGATTTTCGTCAATATTTACGCGTTAAATATACGCGTTTATTTATAACTCTCGACTTGGTTCGAGGAAGTGCGACACAGTAAATGTATATATGTATGTATATACCTGTCACTCATGTACTCCTAACCTCTCTTCTAACGATATATTACTTGCAGTCTTACCGAACAGCACATATATCATTTTAATCCTCCATCTGCTCTTTCTGGAGTAAAGTTGATCTCTATAAATGATCGTTAATATTCTCTCAATTAAAGGTTAAATAGTAGTAATAAAACTTGAGGAATAGATAAATATGAAAATATTTCTAAATATTTATTTATATTTATATATATTCAAATCGAATAGATTTTCCTTTTTCGTACTCCGTTAAACTCTGCCAACACCCAGAGGAGGGTGAAATCGCGGTGCCTACACTTTGAGAGAGGTCGACATTTTCCAGATACCACAGGGCGCCAGAGATTCCGGCGGTCCGTGGGCTCGCGTGGAGCGGTGCACTTACGAGCCTAACAACAACTCCTTGCAAACTCGAGTGATATTCAGCGATCTCTCGGTCTCTGGGATGGTATCGTTGATGCCGCGCGATCGAAAACCCCCGATACCAGCCGAGTCCTGCAGGATGAGCTTGAGGCTCAGACGAGCGGGGATCGACTTCACCACCAGTCCAATCGCCCGTGGAAGAGGCCAGATACGCATTCGAACGGAATCCAGCTTCCTGGAGCCGAGGTTTGCCTCGATCTACGCGTATGGATGCCGACCAACGAGACACGACAAGCAGATCAAGAGGCAGGACAAGTGGCCGCCGTATCATCCTCCGCGCGACGAGGTAATCCGCCATTGATTTCTTTTACATTAAGTCGGTAATTGCGTAATAGAGCACTTTGGACGATTAAAAGCTCCGCGACCGATGAATACCTCTTTGTTTCACCGAATGGTGAGCAAAGCATTAATGGAAGTATAATATGGCTTTTTTATTTTGAGTACGTGAATATATCTGGAAATTGTACTGAAACTATTTATCCGTGAAATGCGCCTTTATTTGATCGATAAACTAGTCGAATGTAAAATCATTTTTATTACTCGTATGAATTTCCACCTGTTTATCGTTATCACGATTATTACAGCACGGCATGCGAAAAAAATCGATACCACTGCCTGGATTCGAGCGTGCATTTTAAATGTGTAATCCCTAAAGTAAATCGAAATTCCATATCGGCTTTTGTTTATCGGGCAGCATTCGTACGTGCAGATTTGGCGCGAGTATTGAAATATTTGACGTTTAAACCTATGAGCGAGTTCGACGTAAACTCGGGCGGGATTATTTTGCCGATGTAAAATAAAATTCGGTGTTGATGCAGAATCGCATTAACCGATGGTCGAGATTAATTTTAGGCTGACGCGGAATATAAGTTATGTGCTCGTAATTACGAGATTTCCAGTGGTGTGCTCGTGTCAATTACATCGCCAGTGTTTCCTGTTGGAGCGTGTATTAATTATTTCCAGGCAGCATTGTTCCCTGTCATTATACGTTGCAGGGCGGAGGTCTTTGAAATGTACGTTCTGCCATGAATATCGCATCGTGTTTATTATGGTGACATAATTCAATCTGTATGGTCTGCCTCCTCTTGCATTCCGATCGATAGTCCGCTCGCACTTAATTCGGAAATAGAGGAGGCAGGCATTGACAGCCGAACCAAAGTGTACGAGATTCTCATTCCCCTCGAGTTAACTTCACGCTTGAGCGTAATCTTCTGTAAAATATAATCGCACGTTGTTCAAAAAATAACACGTATCACTCCTATTCTTCTTGCTCAATATTCTGCTCGTCAAGACCACCATCACTGGATATAATAAAATACAATTACATCATCCATCGTTCATCCTTCGTACACCTTTATAATATCATTCGCACTAATCTCGATATTAATCGACCCGATATCCCGCCCTTCCCCAAGGCTATAACGTCCCCTTAAAAGTCACCCTCGTCATTACGCTCACCATACAGTGCATTGTACTCGTTTCAGTTCGCCGTGTTACCTTTGGCACCGAGTGATAATTACGAGGCGGCCGAGCCGCGGCAGCTAGTGGGCGTTTCGAAAGAAGTGGATGTCGTCATTCCCAACGAGAGCCGTCAACCGCGCTTCTTGCATACACCTGTTGCAAAATTGGGGATATGGCGGAAGAACGTTTGGGTCACGAAGTCGCCGACCCGCGAGAGAAGATCCCTGGGCATTCATCGAGATTCGAACGAGACCGCCATCTTGAATCGCACCGAGACCACGACGATCGCCGATTGGCTGGAATCCACGGTGCTTCCGGAGCAAGGCAAGGACCTCGCCTCGAGGATCCCGATTTCGATCCAGACGATCACGCCCTTGGATTTCGCGACCGCGCTCAACAAGCGCTCCGTCGAGGCCTCGAATTACACGCTTGGCAATCGAACGACCGCCTGGGAGAATTCGACCGAGGATCCGGCGCGCGGCAAGGACTTCGAGGGGGCGAAGACGAACGTGAAGAGGGAGGACGTCTTCGAAATGAAGCGGGAGGATGTGCCACGGGAGACGAGGGAGCTGTATCTCGACGAGAACATCGACAACGTGTTTCCAAACGATTTCGAGCACGGCAGCAGGAGCTGGCAGTCGAAGGAGTACATCGCCAGGGAAATGGAGGACGTGTTTTTGAAGGGCGCGAGCCAAGCCCTGACGAGATACATAGAGCGGCAGCTCCATCCTGCGATCAAGGAAACCCTGATGCTCTCCATGGGATACACGATCAGTTACGGATAGGGACGCCACGATGCCGGCATTTCGTTCTGCGATCGAATTTTGGTGAAGATCTACGGATATTTAGTAGCCGACGTTGGTACTTATCTAGTCTTGGTATGTAAGACGTGCTTCCTGGTACTGGGAACAGCGTTTAACATATACAAAATTTGCATACCCTCGAAATTCGACATGATTAAACTTCAAAATCGTGGATAAAGGATCGTTCTTTCGAAGTACTTACTTTAAACGTCGTTGAATGTTTCGCAATGTATTTATAATGTTCGGTGATTAAATAAGATCGGCTTGGGTTAGGAAATGTCTAGCATTCGTAGGTTTGACCGTATTAGTATTTCTCACCGTACACGCCTTTTGATTACTTGTATTGATACGATCTTATGATTATTTTTGTACAATGTTGCGAGAATGCATTTATAGGGAAATATGTATTTAGCTATCAATATGCACTTTTATGTATGTGTACATGTTCGTCGAGCTCAATGGATTATCGATCGATAAGTGTATGCGCATACGACGATGCGAGCCGTATGAAATGCCAAATATTGGTGGAAACATGTTCTGTGAACATAGTAGCGGTAATTACCATCTTTGTGACACATAATATTGCGTATAATAAGATACGACTGTGCAGATAATATGTTCTTTTATTCAATGTGCATTAAATATAGACACTGTAATTTTTCGAAAAGCACAATAATTGCATCTATAATAAACAGTAGTACGATAAATAAGTATAAGGTGCACTAAAAATATGTGTGCTTCTACTGGAGCAAATATCATATATTTTATCATATTTTCGCCTACTCTTTATCCTCTCGCCGAACCACACTACTACTCCTGATTAATCCATCAGCCTGTTCTACCAATCCTCTTAATTCGATTGACTAATGTTTGCTAATTGCAGATAATGATCCAGCTTACGACACAAGGCTACGCCATTTGCCGCTCGGATAAAATCAATTTGTTTAACAAGTTTAAATTGCGTGTGTTCAGACATGGAAAGAGATTGGTGCGTTTATTGTACAATATGTACTTAGATCCACGTGTAAATTAAATTGTACTAAAGTATAGAATTTAATGTAACTCTCTATGTTGAATGTATCATGTAATGTGTGCGACAACAATTATTGAAATAAAGTAATTCCTGTCAAAGATATACCTGTCTTGTAATTATTACACCTGAAAAATCCGTTCCGAAAATTTCTTGGAGATGATGTGAAATTCCTGGAATTGGTAAACGCCGAATACCTCCTATGCCATCATATTCTCCTGTTAGAATATCTCAATTTTGTCCGGAAATTTCTTGCAAAGCCCCAATTCTCGGAACTCGAAAAATTTCTTGGAAATGACGTCAGATTCCTGGAATTTTCAAGCGCAGAAAATCTCTTATGTCATCTCATTTTCCTGTTAGTAAATTTCAATTTTGTCCGAAAATTTCTCGCGAAGCCTCAATTCTCGAGCTCGATGAATTTCTTAGAAATGACGTCAAATTCTTGGAATTGACTAGAGCCAAATATCTCCCATGCTATTATATTCTCCTGATACCAAATCCCCATTTTAGCCAGAAACGTAGTAATGTTTTGTAGGTAAAGGAAAATTAGGAACAAGATGGGTAATAATATACAATAACAAATGTTGTTTCTTTTAAATTAAACAATTTATTAATAAACACACGATACATAAAATTTATACAGTTTACCCTAAACATTATATCGCAGCTTATAATACTGTATAATTAACTAATAAATTTTTGCAAGTTATGTACATGCCGTAATATGTAATAAAAATACGTAATACGTTAAATAATACACTAAATTTATTTAATACACTCACTAACTAACACTATATTCATTGAGCCGTAACACGTCACTGCAGCACAGTGTCCATTGAAGTACTGAAATCAGAAATGCCATACATTAACATCACAGTATAATTTAATTATTTCAATGACAGATGTATATCATATGTAACTTCTTTCTAAAACTTATTCTGACCGATCGATTGCAAAACCCTACACATAATGATTAAAAAAATTTTCGATTTTATAGAGAGTAATTCGGTAAAAATGAACATGAAATAAAAATAATAAAACATGAAGAGACAATTGGCCAACAGAGTATTCAGCATTATCTTAAAATAACGGAACACATTGTGAAAAATCCTCGGGCAATACACAGGGCGCATGCCAAACAAAGTCCGTCGCTATGTAGAGGTACGCCATCCGTGCATTAATTTCTTTGCCGACATAGGCGTCAAACCGTGAAAGTGTGCACTTAATTGTTCCTACCACCGTGAGGCTAAAATACTTTTCGCCGAGTGCTGTTGGTCTGGCGTTGGCAAAACGTTTATTTTTCCCAGACGTACAACCGGCGAAAATTTCGCTGATCGTTAAGATTTTCTCGCAAACACATTTGCGTGGCGCGTATGCGCATCGACGGTGTCCAAGGCGGAAAATCCGGCATTCATTGGAAAGAGAATAAATTATTTTACCGCTGAATATTTATCCGCATCAATGACGATGAACATCGTGGATATTAAAACGGATCAATGTGTGGCTTGCGTCAATGCATATTTTTTTTTTCCATATAATAAAAAGTAAATAGCCTATAAAAGAAGTTGAGCAGTCCGGAAAGCTGTCAGCCATCCGCAATTTGATGTTTCATTTATTTTTACCTCCGACTACCCAGCTTCACGCGAACCCGACATTTTCTGGCCTCGAAAACGTCACTGTCACTGCCTGAACGTTGACAGGATTTAAGACCTGTAATGAAAATATGACTCTGGGCTATCGAATTTTTTCCAGGTCAGTGGAAAGAGCAATCAAAGGGCATACAGTGTAGGAAGGGTGGATTGGACCTTCGACATAAAGGGTGAGCAACGACATATTGTCCGAGACTTTACCCCACGAGCACGTGTATAAAGTTGAGTATAATTATTTTAAATCAACCGTGTCATCTGTCGTACAATTAGTATTCGTTATAAAATAATGTCGATTATCACGTAAAAATGTCTTCGTAAAATAATCGAGTACCTTTGTTTTACGATGGTTAAAAAAAGTAGAAAGAAAATAAAACAATCTAAAAGGACTAGATTACTTTGTACGATCACTTTATATTATCCGTCAGTTTGTCTGGCAGTCCTACACTAACTGCTCCTTAATTGTGGATCAATTATCATGGATTTCGGTGCGTCTACCGCACGGCGAACCACACCGAGATTTACCACCATAACACATAATTGTCCAATACACCTGCTGTTGCTTTAAAACAAAAATATATAGCTTGCATAAATCAACGTTACTTGCCGCGCGGCTTACGAAGATAATTTTCAAGATTACGGTATAAATATGTATAATCCTCACCGCTCTGATCTAAATATACTGAACATTAACTCCTGAAAGAATAACTACGTCATTTAAATAAAAAAAAAAGAACTATAACATTTTACACAGCTCTACATTATGATAATTCTTACCATTAACACATATACATATTCGTTGTTTCTGAAAAATTCCTCCCATTGTAATTGGCCGACGATCATTATTCAACAGCGTCACCTTCGAACTTTAACATCCACGATACGTCCTATCTGTCATTTACAGTTGAATAAATTCGCGCGAAATACCAGGGTGCTACGGGAAATCGTTCATCACGAAATTATCACCACTAGGAGGCGTGCATTTACGTTAGTTTCCCGCATCGAATTTTCGGGACCTCGTCGTTTGGAATCAGCCGTGACAATCGCGTGCACTGGAAATAACGCAAAGCTTACGCGGATGGTTAACCCTTTCAGCTCGACATTTCTTTCTCCCATAAAAAAAATCCGTTGTAATCGTTAATCAAGCTCGAATGGAGTCGGATTTTTTTTTTTAAGTATTCCTACGTCGAGCGTGACTCGACGTGCGAGGTCCAGACGGTTAATAAAGCAAAAGGCGCGCTGAGATTGCGCGTGAGTTTAACTCCCCCCCGCCCCTTTTTTTTCCTCCTTTCCAGGGCTTTTATCGGCCTCTTTTCGACGAGCTACCGGTGAATGCCTCCCGCGGAAAAAGAAGAGTGGAAGACCGGGCTTGAATAAAGTACGAGAGAGCTCAAAGGAGAATGACCGATGCTACGCCTCCGGCAAGCTTTTCCAGGGTGCGTCAGATCAACCGGAAAATTCGTCCTCCGCGGCCGAAGAAAAAGGCCGACATAGCTGGGCCAGGTTTCGACGACATTATTTGCCATCGACGCAATCCCAGAAGGTAGTCGACCTTTGCGATCAACTCTGGAGGTCCCACTGCACGACTACATATTTATCTCGACTTTTTTGCCCCGACTTAACCCTTCGCATCGCGAGTTTTCCTACCGCAGTACGATCGTGCATTTAGCTGTAATAATGACGCTCTGGATAATCTAATATTTGAACACTCGTTTAACATTTGAATTTTAAATTACGATAAAAGATTGAAGAATTCGCGATTAAGATCGTCTTATTACTGGTAATAACGCTTATATTTGAAATGGATTAAACGTGTACATCGATTACCGCAAACTCGTTTAAATAAAGGATCGATCGTGTAAACGAGCGATTCGAAATAGGATCGAAAACAAATCGCCCTATTGTCACGTAAAAAGCTTTGATAACAACATCGCGTTAATCGGCATGTTTGAAATTGAAATTAAATCCTGCATTTATTTCCACGTGCGGTGGCAGACTAATTAAATAACTGGATTTGGCAGTTAGCGGGGATACTTTCAATCCCAACATTTCGAGAAACGCGCCGGGTATAATCCAACGAGTAAAACGATACCGGTATTCTCGCATGAAAATTTCTGGACACGTCATCGTAATATTCTACTCCGTGGATGTGACCTTACATTTCTTATATTTAGGACGCGATATTACTTGACCAGCGGCCATGAACATTTAGGAGAACCAAGAGACGTCAATGCGGAACAATCGCCTTTCGTCTTTCCACCATGTTCCTCTATGTTCGCGTATTTTCAATACTGGAAGGCATGGAGGGCGAAAGCGGCAAAGGAACGAAGGGTGGCCGGCTATCAGAACCAGCAGAATTTCAAGACCTCCCAGACGCAAGACCTTCTGCGAAGATTACGCGTAGGTTCATAATAATCCGACTTAGATTTTCTACCCCCAAACCTATCGTAAGTTTTCCCCCTGTCTCGAGATTAAATACTTAGCATTAAGTGCCGTATAATGCTACTATGTGTAATACAACTTCGAAACCCGATTTAGCAGTTTTGCGTATTAATTTAACAGTAGAAATTAAAGTAACGTTCCATTTAGATACTTGTAATTTAAAGAACCACCGTACCATATTCTAGTATTATATTTTTATATCTTCTCCATTTTATCTCTTCTGTAACGTAAAATTATATAACAAAGAAGATTACGGTAAAGTCAGGTAGATAAGGCTATTAAAAATCTGAGATATAGAGAGTCAAGAATCTGCGATCGAAGAATTATTTTTCTATATTTAAATAATATATCCTGATAATATAAAATGTGATTATTACAACTGCTTTGTCGTTGCCGATTTAAGGAGTAAATTAAGAGATTAAGGGTAGAAATAAACGCGTCAAAGGTCGACGTGGAGATCGAAGCGGAGGAGGCGAAAAAGCACAAAGATCCGGACAAGGCCATCGCCATGACGGATGTGGATCCTCAGTACTTCACAGAGCTGGCGGGTCGAGTCGTGAGGGAGAAATTTTCCCTGCAGCAGTACATCGACGACAATCGCGAGATTTTCAAAACACGCCTGTTAACGGGCCAGCAGAGGGACGATTGCATTCGCATCGAGCAACAGTTTCAAGAGGAGGAGAGAAGACTGGAGAAGATCAAGGTGTTTTACGAGATTTCCTTATTTCCTATTCATTTTTGACATATCCGTTTTATCCAATAAACTTAAACGTAAGTATTTATTTTCAACATAAACTATTCGTGCGATAAATATATCGATATCATTTTTGATAAACTCATCGGGCCCATTGTTTTTCTTTAAATATGCATTTAAAACCACCAGAGCGACAGTATAAGTATGCTACACAGATTTATCGACATCTATCGTCATTCCATTAGCGCGTGGCAGTATCGTGGATACTTTACTATCGTCGTCGTTTCACTTCCAAAGCGGCAGTATCGTCGATACGTGAGCGGTTTCGAGGAGTTCCTGTCGAAGGACCACGAGAGGAGCATGGAGGTCCTCGAGAAGGCCGAGAAGGAGACGAAACTGACGAACGAGATCACAGAAAGGAGAAACCAGCTCTCGAAGGAGTTTGGCCAGGTCAGGCTCGACGTGTACGTTTGGGAGGAGAACTGGAGGATGGTCAAGATGTGCCAGAAGTTTCTCTATCAGGTGTCCCCGATTTCTTGGCGCATGCAATACGACTGGATACACCGGTCCGAGTCCGGGGAGACCATTACTTCGGCAAGCGCGGACCATCTGTTTGGCAGATACAAAATGATCGGCGAAGTGGCCTCCCTCGACACTCTCATATGTAATTGCACTTACAACTTTCATAATATTCGATCGTAATATTCATAATATTCATCCTTAAGCAATTGTTGGATCTTTCGAAATTTAAGAATTTTTATACTGACATTATAAAAGTCTTTTTTTCGCTCTTGATATTTGCACATAGATAGATAATAGACAGATAGATAAGATAATTTTTAATGCTGAATAATTGTAAGGTTCGATATTCATGTTGATTAAATATAATGCCGATATTAATGCTGAATATCACAGCATTGTTCCAGCAAGATATTACGGACGCAGGCCCAACGGAAATTTACTTCGAGGACCCGTTCGAGTTAATTCGCGTCTTCAGGGCAATGGAGACGCAAAACTTGAACGCCCTGATCCATTTGGAATCCCTGGCCGGTCCGATGTCCGATATGGCAACGACGATTACGACCGCCGAGGAACAAATAAAGTCCGAGGTCAGCGAGATTCAGGATAATATCACGGATCTGGAGGTAAAAATAAATATTATTTTTGAATATATCGGAACACACGAGGCGTTGCAAGAGTATTATTATGGAATCATTTATATAAGCCTAAGCACTGGAGAAAAAAAATCAACATTTAAGATTTAAGTGCAGTTAATATATTTATTTCATACTCTATCGATCAACGTTTGTAATAAATAAATTAATAGTAAGATGCTTTCCGTTATCTGCTAAACTGTTCTGCTTTATTTTAAAGTTATTAAATCGCTAGCAATTTCCAAGAGTAGTCATTAGCGTATCGGACTTCAAGCTAAGCTGGCAAAAGTCATTGGTCTCGATAACGTTCCCAGAATGCTATTCGAGAAACTGAGGAGAGGGCGGAGGATCTGGAGGAATACGCGAACGAGCTTCTCAAAGGCGTCTTCAGGGAGCTCGTGTGTTCCCAGGAGGTTCTTTGCCTCCGTGTCTACATCGAGGACGCCTACGAGAGCTGCGTCGCTCCGAACGATGCGAATCTCGACAGTTTCTCGATGATGAAAGCCCTGGAGAAGATCCACGAGGAACTCAATCTGATACTGGATACCTTGCCCCAGGAGGTGGTGCAGGCATGCGCCAAGGAGGGTTTCAAGCAGGAGATGAAGGCCATGAAGGACACCGAGGAGGCGGCAAAAAAGGCGAGCTACGTTATAATTTTTTTCCACGAGCAATCAATCCTCTTTGAGCAATCAGGAGAAGAAAACAAACCCAGGAATATGGTCCTTCATTTAATTACTCCGTCGTAATATTTTATTTCTATAATGTAGGATCAAATTATGAAGGAAAAACCTTCTAGAACGTTCTAGAAACGTACAAGATTCAACCTGCACAAAATACTTATCTGCGTACATACTTTTTCCACGCGATATTTTTTACATGATTTTTGAGAAACGTAAAAAATAAGTGGGTGTATTTGTCGTTATTGGGGAGGAACCTCCAGCAACAGAGTTGTCCAGGAAATTTGCATGAACGGGCAATGGCACGCGGCACGTGACATTTTCACGCTTTTCTTCGCTCGCCATTGCAGTTCGAGCTGATGCACCGATTATTGGGCGCGTTGAAGCGGATCATGGAGCCGCCTGCGACGAAGAGGCGACAGATAATGTGGCGCTCGACGCCGGTCCAGCAGAAGGCCAAACCGACGCCGCCACCCCCGGAGCCGACCGACGAGGAGATGCAATATCTGACCTTCTTCACGGACTACTGCAAGCAGAAAGACTTCTCCGCCTTTCGTTCGCAATTTCCGGACGATTTCGACCTTACCTTCGAGACGAAGCGCCCTGATACCCTGGAAGCATCGCCCGAGGGCGAAAATACCGAAGAGTCGACATAACCTACAAATCGCTTTTTTTATTTACTCGTGTATTACGTGTACTACAACAGACCGTAAGGGAGCATACACTTCGCAGAATCTCTGGTAGCTATTCGAAAGGCCAATATAAGGTGAGCTTGAGCAGAATTAATGCCGTGAAATATTAATTCGCGCACGATGGCGAATTAAAGTTTTCGAACAGTACGATAAATCGTGTACCTCGAAGGCCCGTCAGCCCGATTATTTCTCCAAGATTTATTTAATCACATATCCGCCTCCATTGTAGGACCGAAAAACAATCGCGCCGTTATTTTAAATGATCGATTTTTCGGCGTCGAAGAATGGCGGGGAAAAAACACCGAATGATTAATGACAGCGGCGCGTTGTTTCGAGGCGTCAGGCGTATCGCTAAATTTACGCATCCATCTGTTTCGGTTTTCTCCTGGAACCGCGGCCGGATGCCCGCGCGATTTTAACTTTCAAGAAGGGGAACGGCCATCTGCGCGAAGGAAAGACACGCTCGTAATGTCGATGTTTCTCGGTGCACATCAATATTTCACGTTCCACGCTCAGCGAGGATAGGATAATAAAATGTGGCCATTGCTACTGGGTTTTTCTAATCTTCTCGTGTTCGGCATTAAGAGAATTCCTTCAGAGATCGAAACCAAAGAGCACAGTTCGGAAGGCAGACTCTTATAATCGATTTTCTTCTACTTTAATGAGATTTGAAGAGGTGATTTTTCAAGATAAAGAGGAAGAAACCAAGTTTCAACGTATCTTATCGATATAACATAAACACTCCCTCTCTATCTAATACTTGGGAAAAGAGACTTTAATTCCACACACCCGATACGCGGAGTAAGAGAAAAATGGTGGAATAAGTAGAATAAGATAAAGTGTAGCGTAACGAGGGACCTTGCTTGATAATATTTTCTAGCCGCATGAAAGCCGCCAGTCATCCACTGCAAATGCTATAAGCCCCGGCAGATAAAATCATTTAAAAAGGCTTATCGAACTTCCTTTGCGCCGGCCTTTCTTTATCCGGAAAACCCAATAACTCTTGGAAACTACGACGATAGGCAGTATTATCGGAGGGAAAAAGCGCAATTAGATAACGGTGCAAATACGAGATCGATAGGGGGCGAGAAAGCAAACTATTAAAAAGGGCAGGGCATCTTTATCCTTGGGCTTCCATGGAAAGAAGATAATCCCTGGTCCCATAACTTTAGATTACTTTCGAAAAGAACCGGCCTGGCGAATACTTATAGGTTCTTCCTTTGCATTCTCATCTCCCGAAGGGGGCCTCGAGGAACAAGGGACGAGAGAAAGGTAAGAAAGGCGAGCGAGGAAGGCATAAAGCGAGAGAGACGGAGAGAGAACTTCGTGGAAAGGTACGGAAGTAATTTCGCAAGTGGCGCAGCAAGGAGTGGATAGCGCAGAAACGGAATGTGGCGTATATCAGAAATTGGTCTACGTACGGCTTATTTCGCGCAGGGAAACTTCGTGAGAGAAGATCAAAAGTCCGTTATGTATCGTTTCCTGCCTTCCTCGGTAAGCTTCTTAGGTGCATTTGTCTTTCAATTACGATTCCACGGTCGGGTAAGGGCAATTACAGCGATTAGATATTCCCGACTGCGCCGTATTCATTACAAAACTGTAAAAGATTTGCAGCGAGGGTGGAATTACATAATTATCGGTATGCGAATCAGCTCGCAGCGGAATAAATTTGGTATTTCCTTTAATCATTCGATTAAAGTAATATGCACTGATAATCGGTGTAATACGTCATTTAATAATTCTCGGCGTATGACGTAATTACACCAAATAATTAAAAGCGCAGAACGTAATATCTTCGTGGATTAAAACAATTAATTTATTTATTGGACAGATTATTTATGTCCGCTTATTCCGATAAACTATAATTGTCCGAGAAATAAATGCATTCTGCATATTCATTACTCCGCGCTCATTCCGGAATGCTAAAACGTTATTTCATTAAACGATATTTTTTGCATAGAGATACGCGTACGATAACGAATAATTATCTTTATCCATTAATCCTTCGCGAAGCCGATGTCGGCTCTGTACCCATCGAACAATGAATAAAAATGAGACGATAATTTCCGTCGCGGAAAAATGAATTTCGATCGATGTAATTTTTCCTCCAAAATTGGCGCGAGGTTTGAAAATCATTATTACATGGAAACCGAAAGAACTCTATGCAGCAGACGAAATTTGTCGAGAAGACTTAACTAACTATTAATTCTATTACTCCTATGAACGCACATATGTCTCTTTCCAAGTCATCCACATCGACCACATACTCATAAGCACGTTTGGCAAGTGTTTCTATTCCATCCTTCCGCAACAAGTTAAATGTCACACGAAAAAGTGTATTCCATCCACAGCGCTCGTTTCCACCAAAAGAACATCGTAACGAAATGTTTAACCAAACTAATATTTCGTTAGATCTGTACACCAAACGAACGGAAGGGGAAGTTTCCGCGTCGTTTTCGATCTTGCCGCTGAAACTCGAGAACGTCGTGCCGACGAAAGGGACACGAGGGTTGCCTGAAAAGTGAGGGATCCGAGGAGCAGGCGAGTTAGCCAGTAGAGCACGTATCTCCCACCAATTCCACTTGCAGAGGGAAAGCACAAGAGGGGCGAATAGTTCGGGATCATCGGCCGTAATCCCGGGAATTCTTTTACGCACAGGGAAAGAATCTGCGTGGGCCGACAGGATGATATTTAATGGAAAGAACGTTTCGCAAAGGATCGGGTTTAACAGAAGACGAACGACATAATTTTTCTCTACCTGTCAATAAAGCCTCGTTCAATCTTAATCCAACCTTCAAAATACGCAACATCACTCTCCCTCGATAAAAAGTTTTTTCAACGATGATTAATCGATTTATTTCATAAACCTTCTCTCTCGATATTTCCGCGATGAATAACACAGTTGATATAAATATTAAACAAATATAACCATTCTCTAGAATGATATATATATGAATATAAACGCTGCAGTGGGCCTTTAAAAAAAAAGTCAATGGATATCGTTATCAATTTCTTCAGAGAGCGCGCATTACAAGACAGCAAGGTCTTACGAGGAAGAGAATCTGAGGAAATACGTGAAAAACAAAATTGCGCCGCGCGTGAAGCAGGTACGAGACGAAGCTTCCATCGACACATAACCATATGTCCATCACAGGTGCCGAAGCCTGGAAGACGAGGACGGGGGTAGAAATTGGCGTTAGAAACCTCCGGATTTTGCGTACTTCGAGGAGACCTTTCGAGATTATCCCCATGGCAACGAGAGTTGCTCGATAGCAGACTACCCAGAGCCAGTGGGACCTACACCGTCTGGTTACGGTGCTCTTCAACCGACCCTCCACCCCCACGCCTCCTCCCCACCCTCTCGTTCCGCTCTTTTCAACCCCGACCACCGGGACTCTTCTCGTTTTTAACGCACACCGCTTCGGCGAACACGCCATATTTTGCCCTTTACCACGTACCTCTGGTCCTCCTGCGCTATATTATTCACCATTCAGCTGTCCGTGAACTCCCCGAATAGAGGAGCCTTTTGTCTCGAGCGCCACTCGCAAGTGCTCGAATGTGCGAGCCGACGAAATCCGTGCGGCCGCTCCCGGAATGTTTAGTTTTTTCAGACCCGGATAATCGTATTTCGACCGGGATTTTATTGTATTTCCCTACTCGGCCGTCGAGGAGTCGAGAGTATCGCGTGACGCTAACCGTGCGCGCGCTATTTAGAGCTGTGGACATCCCCTTATGCTGCGCGAGGATCGTCGTTCAGCCTGACGCTAGGACTACTCTACAGGTCGGAATGACTGATCCATGAGTTCGTATAAATATTGCGCGATGTTCGTAACGTCATTTTCTATCATTTTGTGTAATAGTCTTTCCTTTGTAGATTTTTCTTCAAAGGTATGTGCTGTGCCCTGGATATGCCTGGAAAGTGGCATGGTTTATTAGGAACCATATTAATATTGAAAAATTCGCGTGGCTTATTTACAGATGGAAGCTGAAGCTGATGGGACATAAGGTTTTATTAAACGAGAAAAGGTGTCGGGACATATTTTGGACTCCAATTATGCGCGTTACATCTCCTCGACACCGGGGTGTAAGATTCTGGTAAACCCTTTAACGGGCCCGACTTTCCTCCATTAATGATGCTTTAATATTTTAATTGGTTTTCCACGTAACTTCAGCCCTCCTGAACTATATTATTCAGCACTCGGCTGTCCGTGAACTCTCTGAATAGAGGAGCCTTTTGTCTGGAGTGCCACTTGTCTGCATGTGTAATGTACCAGCAGGTTAAACGTGAAGGAACACGGCGGGCCTGTGTGGAAATGTTTACAGTTCCAAATAAAGGTAGCCGTAATAGAAAACGGTAAAGCTGTAAGTGATCTAAAGGATTACTTACGAAATTGTGCGTGCACTAAAGGGTTATTGAGTATAGATAATATATTCTGTGATTTGCAACAAAGTACGCGTATCCAAAAAAAAAAATATATATATATACATATACGTATCAATATATAGCTTTTTATAATTTTTTATTTTATACATGACACATATACTTAACTATCTTCATTACTCACCCCTTGAACCGACACGGTTCGCTTTTCTATCCATTTAAATGGGGACCGCGTAATTGTGCCATGAGAAAATCAAAAGCATCGCATAAATACATCTGAGAAAAGCGGCCGAAGTGTTTCTCACGTCGTTAAGTGAAGCGCAGAAATGCGGGCCGATGGTTAATTCGAGTTGTTAACGATGGCAATAATTACTGGGCGTCCGTAGCCGTCGTTTTGCAATGCCATCGCCGCATTTTTCAGCCAGAGTCCACCGATCTTACTCGCGACGCGGCGTAAGACATCCGATTTCAGCAAGAAGATTCATTAATTTTTAATGAAAGGAGTACGTACGTAATTCATAGCGATCGCACGGTACGGATCCACGGATCAATTTGATCCTCTTCGCGAATTGTTTAATTCAAGCGTAACGCACGGCGCACTAATGATTTAAAGCCGCAAGAGAGCCCGGATAAAAACCCCAAGATCCTATTAGACGCTTAATCGTTCGCCCCTTCTTGCCAAGTTGTCCGAACGAGTGAGCGTTTCGAAATCGCCTCTGCCACGGAAGAACGCGGTATCGTCGCTGGTAAATAAAATTAATCACGCGTCCCCGGTTTATCTTTTTGCGAGCCGTTAACTCTCCGGCAAACTTAATGCCGGTTATCCCCGGACACACATTCGGGTTAATTATCTTCATTAAAACAGACGAGAACTTGCAGGGGCGCGACGAGCGAGAGCTTTTAGTGTCTCGACGTGGTCCTCGAGCGACATCTTCGAGGAAAACGAATGAGAACCATATGATTCAACAATAACCCCGTAGGACGGTACGCGTCGATATTTTCGATAAAAATATCTCGATACACAAAGTTCACGGTACGCATATAACCGTGTCCTATAATTACTCGTGTCGTATAATTAAACGATTAGAGGCGCGATAGGCCAGATCGTCGGCTCAGGACTCCGATATAATCGTTGAACAAAGATCAAAACCCCCAGATCGATGTCCGTGATTCGTATCATAGGCTGCGCGTGTGTGTTCGACATTAATCCTTCCATGCGCGCGCGCGCGTGTGTGCGTTTATATTTATGTCGCATTACGAGCGATGCCCATTCGTCGCGCTATTAACCTTATCGATTAATATCGTCATGCGTGCGAGAGTGGAAATGTCAGACGGGCTGTACGAGCTTAATTTTAGAGAACAGTGCCGCGGTATCCTCGCCTTATACGCGTACGCGATCCCGATCGACCGAATGAACGTCGCCCTTTTCTAACATCGCTCCTATACAAGGAGCGGACTATAACGCGAGGCGCCTACGACACGGCGCCCACGTAGTTTTCCTTGCCTTTGGCCGATACCTATTTTAGATAAAAAATATGCTCCCGATATTACACAACAGATTTTAACGCGAGAAAGTGAAGAGCTGTGAATCATGGAGGTTGAGATAAAAAAAAAACAAAAAAAGTTGAGATTAAAATTTTAAATAATAACATTCGGAAGATAAAGGTTAATAGCTTTGAAGAATAACAAGCTGGTACAATTGAAACGATGAAACTAAGGTATGTTAAGGAAGACATTTTCATAAATTTTCTATATTTCCTTCTTGCATGATCTTTTTTATTAACCTTGGAAGATATACACGTATTATTTGATATCACAGTTTAATTTACCATCGGCGCACGATGTGTTGCTTAGCATTTTTAAAATCCACTAAAGTACGAGTAGAGCGAGCAGTATTGGGGGCGTTTACGTGTATGGGAGGTCATTGAAAATGAAAGGTGGCGCTTAAGGTAAAAGAACGAGTTTTGATTGTAACCGTTTTATGCGCAGACTTGTTAAAGGATTATTCAAAGGTCATGAGCACGCGACGCGAGCTTTCACTGGCTTGCACTTTCTGATGTAACTGTACGCACATGTGCATCTAAATATATTCGCATACGAACCACGTGCTGCACCGCCTTCCACTCGAATATTGTGTATGCACGTACGTGTAGCGGCGGGATCTCAGCAAAGCCACGATTCTTCTCTCAAACGTACCCGCTAAGAATTTTAGCCTCATTGTGTAAAAAGTCGTATTCGCACGCCAAAACTACTTTATCACTTTATTTACCATTTATCAATAGCATGACATATCTTTATAAATCGGACAATAAGAAATTGTATACATTAACTGATAAACATACTGTAAATCTCTGAGTACAGAAACTTTTGCTTCCTCCGTTACTACGTATAAAGCAAAACATTTGAATAGAAAATTCTTATTTTATTTTGAGTATAGAAATCAATAAATAATAAAAAAGAAATTGAAAATTATTGTATATTTTGATAACACGCTAAGACCATCATGAATTTCTTTATCGAAGCATGTCACAATTTTCGTTCTGTACTTACAGAGTGCAGTAACGATACGTCTGACCAGTGTTGTCTCGATCCACTGCGAGGATTCTAAACCAACCTGAAGTATCCGATATACGAAAACCGCGTTATTCTTTCAAATAACCGAACCGCCACTTTGTAGGATACAAAGACCGAGCAAACTACATTCTTCGGCCGAATATCCCGTTCCTCGAGCACAATAGCCTCGACGGTTTGAAAATAAAAGCGCGAGCAACCCGACGGGACTGTATCGCGATGTTAAAGCTAGAACTACCGGGTACTTTCAGGACATATTTAAAACATCACATACATCTTGAAGAGAAAAATAGGACAAAAATAAGATATCAATAAATCAATATAATAATCAAAATACTGCATGAAAATCGTGGGAATTCGCAGAAGCTGCATCGTCATAAAATGCCCTGATTTTTTAAACGAATGGCTGACTAGTCATTTTGATCGACTTAGAAGTTCCGTTGTCAATAGAATTTCCAACAGCATCGTTTTCGGCCGAACTTGCAATCGAGGCGCAAAAAGCGGCTCGAGTATTTCATATTCGCCGCTTTTGATCGCGACAGGGTAAGACGCTCTTTAAATCGCGTATTCCTTTCACGCGCACGGAGTAATCGCCACAAAGGCGCGTACATCTCGGCTGGCTCGCGCGTGGAAATACACTCGCCGCGGATGGAACACGACCGAAACGCTCCTCAGCCGCGGTCGTGATTCACGTTTCATCAGCGACACAATGTACTTTTTGTGCAGCCGTACAAGAGACACAGGGGTCGGCAGGGCGGCAATGTCCCACATTTGCACAACAGGTAACACAATGGGCCGCTCGTTGGCGCATTGAGAGTATCCCTGAGACATCTTCTAACGAGCCTTCCGGTAATTTCATCGCGATTCTCGCACCCGCCTGAATAACTTTCTATCGCATTAAGTTCGTGTCATCGACTTGAGTTAAGAAAAAAAAAATTCAGATGGCCGTGGAGGAAAAGCCACCGATCATGAATGAATCAAGATTAGTCACGGTGGCCGGAGGAATCCTATTGAAACACCGAACACATTCCTCGAGACGTGCAATCGATTTGGAAATCTTGCCGGCGTGAATGAGATTCAAACCTCGTAAAAGTGTGGAATACATCGCGGCCATACATGGAGCGGTAAGGCGATTTAAATTATCGATCGATTGTCCGTGTTGCATGTAATGTGTGTACATTATATATATATATTCAGGCGGGATTCAAACCACGGATCCTCCACGTAATACGTACTATTGACGCCTGACATGAAAATGAGCGAGACGACACAGTGGCAAAGGGGCTCCTTCGTTGGACACGCCTATTCCAACCTTTGACACTCACCAATTCTCAGCGTTTAGGCTGTTGCTGTCACGCGTTACAGAGCAGTAGAATCCCCGTGATCAGTGTCCGTGACCACTTCAGCAAATAATACGCTTGGCTCGAAAATACACCCAACGAGAGGCGTGTGCCTCCCAGACCGGCCAATTAGACCCGAATTCCTGCCGCAGTTTTTCTCATCAGCGCCCAACGGTGGTCTAAAGCTTCATCCACCGTGTCTCCTCTCTCGCTCCTTCCCCCTTACTTACCAAAAGCGCAGCTTCCTTTTCGGCTCAACACTTCGCAGCACGAGGTCCATCCGAAAGCACGTGACCACAGCGTTTCAGCATATCAAAGGCATAATGCGCACTCAGCCACGTTCATGTGGTATTAATATAATTCTGTAATATTAATTCTGCAAGTTCCCAACTGTTTATTTATCGATAAAATCGATACCGTTGAGCCGCGACTCGTCACTGTACCATTGATGGACACCAATAACATGAATTTTAAGCATATCTGTTACATAGTCAACATCGAAGTATCACTGATCCTTTAAGTTCATATTATATGAAGTTACAAAGCCCAATATATATATATATAAGCTGTTACGTGTATTGGACGAAAAATTCAAAAAGGCGTACATTGGCATCGGCACTGCCGAAGAAACCCGAACATCCCCGAGCGGCAACAGTGGCGGTCAACTTTTGAATGCACGGCCTGGCTACGATATCGCACTAGTTCGGTCCAAGGAGGAGGCGGACGATGATGCCCACGACGATGCCACGTGCCGTGTATCCTATCGAGAGAGGAACAATAGGCGTACTCACATGTGGCGGCACTGCAAAAGCTTCCTTCCCCTTTTCGCCACTCCCCTTGCAGGCTCCTTCTTCTGTGCGACGGCGAGTGGGCTGATTCGCATGAATAAGTAGAGGAGGAGGAAACGCTCAACGAAACGACCAGACGGACTCCGCCGTTAGCGGCGATTGTTATTGGCCGGATGCGAGTAATTTCAAGGTTCGGGGAGAACCTTCGACTGGGCACGGCTGAAACTGCGTTGCTCCCTCGCTGATATGTGGAAACGCATTGAGCCGGCTCCGATCGACCGTACGGGGGGATTTTATGACCAGCAGAGATTTCGATCTGAGCTGGCTGGACAGCAGGTTCTTTTTTCGTCTCAAAACTGAAGCTTAGAACGTTTCGAAGCTTATAACTCTAGCTTCTTATAATGATTTTTTTACCCGCGCTTATATGCGAGAGTTGACTATGTTCGATCGATTTCTTGATAGAATAATAGATATTAAGAGATACATTTTGAATGCTTTGATTAACGAGGAGACAACAAATCAATATTTTCCTCGCATTGGTACCTCGTAAATCGGAACGTCGATTAATCCGCATAGCAGAAATAAACGCGTCAGGACGCGGTTCATTATAATTAATACGCTTCAAATCCCAAACGGCGCGTTCAAAAGGGCCGTTTCTTCGGGTGCAGAAACGTCAAAGGGATCGCTGGGCGAGGGTTGACGAACAAACGGACGGCGGTTTTAAAACGTAACGGAATCAGCGGATTTATTTGAAAATTCCTCGTGCGCTCACAGTCGAAAAAATCTTTCAGTCTGACAATGGGCGTTAGCTATTCTCGCAATTAATATACACCGTGTACCTACAGGCGGACACACTCGCGAAAAAGTGACGAGAGTTTACTACTTAAATACGAATATTAGCGGCGCGTCAACGCGCCGTACGGCGTCCTTTCGAAATCCAAAAGCGACGCCCTACGGCCTCGTTGTGGACGCAGATAATACGATCGTCTTTATCCTTAAAATTATTTAATCGCTATGGTTAGCCGTATGTATACATAAATATGTATAATCTATCGATCGACCGAAGCACGAGATAAAATATTGAAAGATAATAAAAACACAACAAGGGGCAAGTATAGTGTACAATAGAATTTTGAACGACAGTCGATATAAAAACAACAACCATGTTCGACAGACACCGTTTAATCACCTAATTATCCGAGCCCCGTCGACACAAATCGATGGATGGCGGGGAGTGCACCGTACGGAATTGGCAGCTTTCTTCCCTCCATCATGGAAGATCCGCGGTAATACGCACGACCGCTACGCGACGCACCTATACATCTCGTTTCTCCCGATGCAAAAAGGCGCGTAGGAGCGACAAAAGCACGCGTTCGAGCACGAGGAACAACGAGAAGAACGGGAGCGTCCTTTCGTTCCATCGATCGGCTTTGTATCAACCAGGAGCCGCGTTAACGGCGCACGGATTCTACAGCGAATTCTTACAGCCACGCAGAATCGACCTATTTTCTCGCTTCGAGGGGAAACATACTTCCAAGAAAAATAATATGTATATATATATATATATTTGTATACACGTATAATTCATTTGTCTCCACGAATACGCATTTCTCGCGATCCCCCCTCCTCCTCTTACTGAAAGCTCCTTTTAAAAATCTCCATCGTCCGAATCTTCCGGAAAAAAAACCCTCCTCGAAACGAGAAAATCCCACGATCGCGCGCAAACGCGTCTATTTACAAACTTTGCTTAGAATTATACTTCGTTTGGCGTACACTAGACGTCTTCCTTCCCCCAGCCCCGTTCTTGAAATAATCTCTCGGGTCGACTAGCATCGGCACTCATTACAGTCGTTAACATTTTCCTCCCTCGGCTATATCCGGCCTCGAGGCTGAAACTCGGCGTATCCGCGGCCACGCCCTTTTGTCACGTACCAGGGGCGACCGTGCAGGCCGGATGGCTAATTGGGAACTACGGTAATTAAGACGTCGGCAACGGCGATCGGCATCGACGGAACTTCCGACGGAACTGGGTTAAAGCGCCGATGAAAGTTCGAACGCCCACGTACGACCAGGTATAGGGCTCGACGAGGATTCGATCTCGCCTGCTGGAAAACTCGAACGATGACGCGATCGAGATCAGAATATCTCGATATACTTGCATCGATTACCGCACAGGATTTCTCTTCTATCGCGTGGAGGATTAGGGTTATTCTTTGTATTAGAACTGCTGAACTCATTAGAATCATGAATTTTGTAGGGAGATTGGGCAACTTTAGGACGGTCAATTTGATGATATATCGCATTATATTGTTGTAGTACGTAGATCGTTATATTGACCTATCGACGCTTCCTTTTTGGCTTATTTTCATTTTAAAGATACATGTGTGTCCTGTATATGTCCAAAGAGTGGTTGGTAATTTTAGTATTAATATGTATGGTATCGCGATAATTAAACTCGGTGGCATTAAGAGTAGAATTATCAGCCATTTTTTGGACATATTTAGGTATACCATGTATATTTGAAAGAAAGAGAAGAAGACAAAAACGCATCGTAAGTCATAATGATCTACATGCTACACTAAATTATAGAAGATTTAAAAAAATGTACCGTCATAAAATCGTGCGATGTTGACGATTTCTAAACGCCCAGAAAATCCGTGTATGCAAAACGTTCCAGCACACTCACTTGGTGAATGAGTCTTCTAATTCGAATAAAAAACGCTACCTCGAAAGATCAACTTTCTTCCACGAAAGCCACGGAAACCCACGCGAATAAAATACTTTCACGCATTGGATTCGTGAAAAGAGCTTCCTCGTTTAAAAAAAAAAAAAGGTAGAATCGAGGGTTACAAAAATCGGAAAAAATGGATGTGTCCGTTCAAATCAGATGAAAAAATATCCACTTTTCATCGATCACAATGAAGAGGGACGTGTAACTCACAAAAGCACGTTGCTCTGACCAAATGCGGTTCGCTTTGTCCTTTTTGCATTCTCATCCAGTTTGTCTCGAAAAAGCATTTGTCATTTCTCGACATACGCGACCTAAAGACGATCCTTCGCTTTACGACGTCGCCTTCATCTCTTATGCGTAGTCACGGCGTATTTAGTTAATATCCCTCTTTTTCCACGTCCATTCCGTAGCAGCAGCCGGGGACTGGCACAATTTGTTGATTTTATGCTCGTTTCATGCGCGTCTGCCGTTCGTTTATCCTACGTTCGTGGAGTGACGAGCGATTTGCTCGTTCTTCGTCTCCTATCCCCGCGAACAGCTGCGAGCCTTGGGACGCGAATTCGTTATCGCGGTTTATCGTTCTCGATCAATCGCCGTGACTATTCTCAAATCACCCGTCACCTGTTCCTCTTGTGCCTGTCTTTTGATCTTTTCACGGTAGTAATTGAGTTGGCATTCGACCATGAAAAAGTACAAGCGTGACAAACACGATCATCGACTTCGATTATGCGTTCGAAGTTACTGTTAAAGGTACGGTTCATGCTATTTGGATAACCAGAATAAGGAAGCTGAAGAAATGATTCATTTTCCAAGATTACAAAGACAGTTTCATATTTGTGTCAAGAATGTCAGTGCAGTACTGAAAAGATGCTCTAGGTTATTATAGTTTTCTTTAAGGATTCTGATGATTGTAAGAACCAGAACAAAAAATTTCAACACGTTTTGGATAAGGTTTATCTATCGATATATCAATGGATTACAGCCAAATTCCGGATCGCATTGTTGGTATTTTATCTCAGTATAAATGCACGGAAGTCCGCCTGCCTCAGTAGCATTTGTATTTTTAGTTTGGACGAAGTGCAATCTACAGCTTCCGATTTTGCGGTGACTTCCGCCTATGGATATGAACTCGTTTCAGAGGACATACGCGGTTCGAACGTTGTGCACCGCAAACCGCGATTTCCGACCTCGTTTTCCTTCCTATCACGGGATCTAGTGTCGTTTCATTTTTCGTAATAGATATATCTGGGAAATCGAAATCTATTAGTATCACATATCTCGGTCGAAGAAGCACCGCTTGGAAATTTCATCGAAACAAGTATTTTATTCTCATTTCACGAATAACGGTGAAACCAGAACATGGGGATATTACGAACAAACGACAAGATAAAACATGATATTTAACACAGCATTATGTTCACGAAGGACACAACAAACGACAATCGTAATGAGACAAAAGCGTAAATGAGATCCCATTTTTCTTTTAATTCAGCCCCGTGGCTCTTTTTTCTCCTCCTCTCGCTGTGAAATTCACGTACCCCGCCAAGGAACGTAAACCAGAGACTACGATAATAAACACAAGTCCCCGGCAGTTCGGTATACATCATAAAAGGGTACCAATAAAGATTTTACTCTATAAAGAAAAATAGAACTCGATATAGAATACAAATAAATCTATGTAATCATTTGTGTGCTAAACAGAATGATAGAATTCTTTACCAAATGCACCGTTGTGAATTTCGAGAATTTTTATGAAAAATTGGATATTATCTTGACCCCTGCGGTGGTTCTTGTGCCAAATCTCATCAGGTACGGACGAAGATATGTTTTCCCCTCTCCACGACCTTTTTTCCTCTAGGAATAGTAAATCCTTTATTTGCACCCGTGATATCTCGACGTGCATCCGAGCGAGGCGCGTCTGAATTAATTTTAATGCTTCCGGATGAGGCGACGCGTAAAGTGTAACAAGAATGAACATCCGTGTCATGCCGTCGGATTTTTTCCTATTAGCATCTCTGCGGTATCAATTATCGAATCTATTAATACCGCGATAGTCCATAGGCTAACGGGTGTTCTAGACTATTTTCAAGCCGCGAGCTTTAGGACCGAATAACAATTACGTGCTATGCTTTATCTCTTCTTCTTTCTTTGCTTTTTTTCCGATCGATGGAACTAACGGATACTAAGAAAGATGCGAGTTTTTTTCACAAATATGTAAAGGCTATTGCAATCGTTGGATGAAAAGTGTGTAGTTTTTCATATTTTGTGGAAGTGATGACAAATATTTTTTTTCCTCGCTCTGTCATCAAAAAATATCGTTGAATAACCGTGGGTTTCCCGCTTTTCGTGGTAAAGATAAATATAAATATAAGGGATTTTATATAATATCCACAAAAACCGTGTAACATATTTTTTGTAATTTATACGATGCATCGTTTTAATTAGAATAATTCTACATTGAGAGCAGCATAATTCCCGGCGATCGCTGCGAAGCTGGATAAGAACAAACATTGACTGTGTACGATCAAAACATTAATAAATTTGTGCTCAATCTGTCCGCCAAAACGATAACTAAAAATTAACTTATTCATTAATTTTGATGATACTCCAATCCATTAACGTGTCTTATCGAGTTTCCTTTGCCGTCGTGAGATTATACCGCAGGCTCTAATAGTCATTCTACTTGGCCAACGATCCGAATAAATTACAGACCTCCTTCCTCCGTGTTTTCAAGCACCGTATTTCACGGATTAACAAAGATACGACAAAGAATAAGCCGTACATTCAGGAATAATAAAATACGGGAGTCAAAAGGGCGGGTCGCGAGAGCACCGATTGTTCGAGGTACGCGTTGAAAATACCTTAGGGATATTTCCGCGATCTTTAAGCGCGAAACTCACGATGGATTGAATCAGAATTTCTCCTCAAACTGACGCCTCCACCGCGCGAAAAAGAATCCTCGGTCCAAGCCGCGATATTTATGGACCATGAGGCGCTCAATCGCGAAGCGGAAGTATTTTCCAAGTATACGTAATTTCGAGCGCCCGTCCTCGTGGATCCAGAATCAAAAAATCGCGTCTCAGGAACACGCTTAAGAAAGAGTCAGAGCGCTGGATCGGCGCGACACAGCGCCTTCGCGTCTTGAGCTTCCATCGAAATTCAGCCCGAAACCCCCCCCTCTGCGGGAACATCGATGCCCGAATCATCCGCTCCGGTGAATCCATTCAAAGGACACCATTTTATACCGACACTCGGCGCGATATGAATTTACAAACATCCAAGTGACAAACATCCAACTTCCAAGACACGAGTTCAACCCTTTGCGGTCCAAGGAATTTCGTCCGCCTTGCACCGACAAGCTCGGACAGCGGTTTATGCTCGAGTTACACTTCGAAGTGTACGCGTTAGAGGATCGATGGAGTTTATCAAAAATGTTTCACTAATAGTCAGGGATGAAAAAGGGACCCGAGCGCTTGTTTGTTTCCCGATGGTTGCAAACCGTCGATAAAAAACGATATAGCCTCACACTCGACATAGGACCGCAAAGAATCAATAGCGATGAAATATCAACGACACTTTATATACCCAGGATAAAACACCCTCGAAAACGATCAGCGAACGAATCGAACGAACCGATCGTCGTGCAGCACCATTTAAGTTTTCCAAGATATGTACATCTCGCTGAAGCTCAAAACGAAGGCTCCCCTTCCCGCATCGGCGTAAAAATCTTCTTAGGTAGCACAACGACAGTAGTACAATATACACTCACGTGTACACACACGATATACGAGTATAAGCGGACTATCAAGCAGGTTAACGCATTGCGTACAACGTTCTGCTCGGTCAGTGTGCTTCCAGGGCCCGTGTTTTCTTTTCCTCCAGCGCACGCTGCCTTAAATTAGCAGAAAGTCAGCACGATGAGTCTCGATGTGCATGTAATTAGTCGTAAGTTTTTATCGCGAGCCAACGCGAGGCTCCGTTGCCATGGCAACGTAACAAAGAGATCGAATCGCTTTTAATTCCTCGAGTCATCGATCCGCGCGTGTAAGAAACCGTTAAAACGAGATATCTCGCGACTCGTTCTCGAGGTTCGATTCGCTGCAAACGAGATATCTCGTGAACCGTACGCAATGTGTCAACGATAGTCGTTCACGCCCGTGTGGATGGGACCAATTCGGGCGGCCCACCAAAAAACGCCACGGTTCCGTCAAGGTATAAAGGTGCAAAAACTGGAGAGGCACGATTACCACTGGGACTCCTAGGTACACGAGTCACCCGGAGGTCTATCATAATTTCTACAATTTCACTACCACGATGATTAACAATAATCGTACTAATAGCCCTCCTGTCGCTATCGAGGCAAGCCGGTAGTAGCTTGGCCTCTTCCTACGATCGCCGGGACCACCGACTCGTCCTTTCGTTTCTCGATCTGCTTTTGCGAATTTAAAAAGATCCGTCCGTCTCCTCGTGGCAAACGATCTTATCGATGGTAACCACGTAGATCGTCGGACTTGTCTCGTCTTACCGCGATTAATTAGGCCTTTGAATCAACTCCTGGGTCGAAGGTTGGAACGAGTTGGAAGAAGTTTGCAGATCTACGCGGGTGTTCTGGCGATCGACTCGATTCCAAGCAAAAATTCTACGACTTTCTTATAACTCACGATAGTGACGATGATCATCAGCGTTTTTGGAAGCGACCCACCCTCGGTTCAGCTCGCGGTGAAATTCTGGAAGGGCTGACTCGAACGTTCCTTTTCTTCGATCGTAACCACAGCGCGTCCCTCGCGAGATCTTCCGCGTCAGCTGCATTGATACGATGCAACGTCATCGTTATCGGTCGCGATGCTTTTTATCGAGAGCCACGGTTCAAAGGAATGCCTCCATCATCGGCGTCGATGATGATTGCCTTCGATCAGCCTGCTGTTGGCTCGAATTATGTCTGAAATCCAATAGCCTCCTTTCCTCTCTTTCCACCCCTCGCTCGGTGCAAGTATTTTCGTCGAGGCAGCGCTAACCACCGCTATTGTTTCACATCCCACGGGCCTTCGAGCGACATTCGCATCGCCAACACGTCGACAATGCGCTCACCGGCCACTCCACGCTCGTTGCAAACTTTCCAGAAACCGTTTCTCGAAGTGGCGCGTAACTTCGTCGATGCGAAGTCGTAGAAACGACTTCTCCTCCGCTCCTTGAATAATTCCTCCTAAGATCTCGCGGCCTTCAAAACAATCCTTGTCGCACGTGCCGCCGAAGTTCGATCCAATACTTTGTAACGACGATCGAACGACGACACGATCAACCTTGGAAAACACATCCTCGATGTGCAAACCCTCCTAGGCGCGAAAACGGAGCACCTGCGATCGGCCGTCGAACGAGGCAAGAAAAACGGAATCCCCAACTCTCCTCGAATCCTCGAAGACTCCGGAAACTTCCTTCCCTCCTTCGTGTCCGCTTTAATCGACGACCTTCGACGATCGATCCTCGTGCAGCTCCGTTCTCCTCCCCTCCCCCGTAAGTGTCATCGCTCTCCATCCACACTCGAACGCCATCGCCATCCTTGAGCCAACATCCGTTTCCTAACGAGCCATCGGTTCACCTCGAACCAGACCACCATCGTCCAGTCCCTCGTTCCAGAACACCTCAGAAGACGAATCAGGGAAAGTTCGAGCACGAGAAGCCTCGTGCACGTGGAAGCCTCGCACCGACTCGTTCGCGGCTCCACTCAGTTCGTCGCGAAAGCCAGGAGACTCCGCCAAAAAGGACAATGATCGAAGAGCTCGGACGAAATGGAGGAGCCCTCGAGCGTGCATCCTGGGAGATCCTGGCCGTCGAGGAAGATCGCTTCGTCGTACCATCGAACGCCTCCTTGCCAAGACCGCCTCGTGGTCCTTCGACGTCGGTTACCTTGGACCTAGTTCTGTCGTTCGAGCACCTCGCGCAGCCCGCCGTGGAAGGTCGACGACGAGGCCGACGAGGATGGCGACGAGGCGGAGGACGCCGTGGAAGGCGTGCCGGACGCCAGGGGAGAGACTGTCCGCGACTGACAATATCAGAAGACGCACGTGCAGTCCTCCGAGGCCCTGGCCTACCTGGCCCTCTTCCTGTTCAGCTTGGCCAGCTTGCGTCGCTTCAGGATCAGCTGGTAGAGGGTGTCCAGGCCCTCGTGGAGGCCCTCGCCAGTGATGGCGCAGGCAGGCTGGACCCTTATGCAGGAGGTGCCCGGCATCCCCGAGAGCTCCAGGACACCGAGATGCTTCTCCAGCTCGCCCACCTCCTTGGCGCCTGCGGGCAGAAGAAGGACCCGCTCTTGGATCAAGGATCCACAAGGACGATGAATATCGAGAGCCTCGCGGGGATTGGAGAAGCTCGAGGTTTTTTTTTGCTGGGACAGTGAGTCGTGGGGAAAGGAGGAAGGTTGGCACAATGTTTCCTTCGAGTCGATGATGTTTTTGGGTGAACGTTAGTACGAACTTGCCGTGGTTCGCGATATGCTTTTCCGTTTGACTTTTATCGTGGAAATTTTTATCGCGCGGCTGGAGGGATCGTTTAACGACTCCCTGTTGGGTGTAAGCGGGAAAAAGACTTGGAGGAAATATTGGCCGTGTGCCCGATCGTTTGGGGCATGGCGAACGGGGTGAAAAGAAGCGACGCGTTTGGTGTATCGAAAATATGAGGACAATTGTGAATTGTAATGTCGAGAAATAAATGTGTTTCTTTTCTTATATGTACATTCAGAGTTTTTTTATTTATTTCTTGTAACTGCATTCGATAGTTGGTAGAAGAAAATCGTGATTACTTCGTTAAAATCTCCCCACGTTGTATGAGAAAGTTGGGGAGTATCTTTTTAAATCTTACATTTTGACTCTGATCCTATTCTCTTTGCGCGTGTTTGATCGATATCCCAAATATGGATTCTCGTGTAGCATTATAAACCGTTCAGAGGCCAAATAGACAACCAAGTATGAGAAGCGAGCGTGTGACGGTTATCGACTGCAGATTAAATCGTCTAACTCAAACGCGCTCCACTATAAATTGCGGTCAAGTGCATTAAAGGTCTTCATTGTGAAGCCATAAGCGCGCACGCATACGACGTCGGATGGTACTGATTTGAACATTATGTTTAGTCACACATTTATATGATTTCAAGTACTGCGAGCTTCAACAGCTGCATCGAATCTGTTATTAATCTTCTGGATAATCGTATATCTCGCATAATCCCCTAAAAAATAATATATTCCTTCCTTTTAAATTCCTTTTAAATGTAATTCGATATTGGAATTGCTCGACGTTATTCCTGGTTATTTCCTTGAAAGAATTTTTAGACGTTACTAAACTCCGAGAGAATCGTGGAATTTGGCGAGACGTGGAATGTTTCTAAAATTCATACAACATGGAAGATCAGGGTGTCAGGCTGAAGGCGATAAGTAACGCACCGCTGGTTGATTTCGAGATAAAGGCTCGGTGTCTTAAGTTGGACAGCTGGCGCGAATTTTGCGATCTTCAGCGTATTTCTTGGCCCGCGGCCCGCAACAAAGCGGGAAAATACTTCGTGCCACCGATTACAAGGCGTTCGGTATTTTAAATATACGCTTATTCGATACCAGATCCCGGTTTATTCTCGAACGTTTATGCGCCTTTCGAACCTCGGTCCTTTAACGTTACACCCACCACGTAATATTCCCTGGTAGAAACGCGAGGAGAATAAAATTCAAGATTTACGCTCACGGTTTAACTTTGGGACGAAGATTCGAGCAAAGTTGCATCGAGTATACTGGTATCGGTAATAGCAACACTAAGTACACGTACTTGCGGCTAAAATATCACAAACTTGTTCCTGGCCAACATTACGCAGATGGCCTTTCTAGAAAATTTACAGTGAATATATACCGGGTATACGTGAAATGTAATTTCTTAAACGCGCATTTGCCTTGATATTTGTAAGCGCGAAGATAAAGAATGAATATCAATTTGTTGTCTATATAATTGTCTCTAAAATTTGATCGTGGCGGCGATTCGAATTCATTTAATTTTTTTTAATCGAAGAAATGATTACTTTATATTTGGAGAAAGATATTTGCACGAATGTTACGGCTGATTTTTGGAGCTTTGCATAATTTTCATCGCCATCAAAGATTCGAAAAACGCGGCCGTATCCACCGATGGAAAACTCGATTCGAGGCCCCGTCAATCTCCTGCGGATACACGAAAATCCATCGATTCGTAATTGTTTCGATTCCACGTTCGTTTTGCCGCGCGCGTAATACGATTTTTCATTCGGCCAGTTTGCAAGGATTTACTCATCGACAAACAGAAAACTGATTACGGAAATCGCGTTACAAAGTATCGGAGAAAAACTATTATAGCCGTGTACAAACGCGATATTTGCATTTACGATTATTTTTTCTTCACCAAAACCAGCGCCCCGATCTTCCATCCACAATCCTTTTCATCCTTTTTCCTATATTCTACCATTTCTATCCGCAGTATCGTGCTGCATAAATAAAGGCAACTTCGCATCGCCGAAAATGCTCATATTGAATTCTGCAACCGGAAAGATAACGTTGCGCGGAATATAATTTGCAAAGGCAACATTCTTGAAGCTCTTTAGAGAAAAACAGATGCACGCGGAATGACCTCGAGCCAAAAGTGGAGCAAAATTTATTCCACGACTCTTCGAAGAGGAGCCCCGGGAAATAAAACCGTGCGGCAACTCTGTTATATAGGTCGGGCATATACGTACATTTTCAGCCTTAAAAGCGCACATACCAGGGTTATGCTTTCATTTTCGAATACTTTCATCAGCCTGGCGTACGGGGAAAGAATGGGTCTAATGTCGTACCGGGTAAGTCTTGCTTGTTGGCGAGGATCAGGATGGGCACACCCGCGTTGTCAGGACTTCTCGCAGTTCTGTTCAGCTCCATTTTCGCCTCCTCGAGCCTCTCGGCGTCGCAGGAGTCGACGACGAAGATAATGCCGTCCGTGCATCTGGTGTAGGATTTCCATAACGGCCGTAATTTCTCTTGGCCGCCCACGTCCCACACGAGGAAATTCACACCTGAGGCGTAAAAGCATCGGGACTATTTACTTCCCCTCTTTATTCGAGCCTCGGCTTAACGATTCAGCCCCTTGCCGCCTAACGATTTCTATTCGAACCGTGGACAATTTTTAAAAACCTAAATGGTCCGAAAAAACCTGTTTTAAGGAAAGGAAGAGTTTAAAGTACGCGTATTTCTTGGGAAATTCAGTGATTTGTGGAAGAATCCAACGAAATCAGCAAAATGATTGCCGAGCTATCGACCATCGCGAATGTCTATTCAGAGATATATAGTCAAACGTGTGTAACTGAAATTTCTATTATACATTAGTTTCGTGACCACTTAGCGTCAACCCTCTAAGGTCCACCGATTTTACCACGCTGCATATCCAAATTATGCTATGCAATTTTTCTAAGAAACCCATCAT
This sequence comes from Ampulex compressa, assembly GCA_038496175.1. Lineage (NCBI taxonomy): Eukaryota > Metazoa > Arthropoda > Insecta > Hymenoptera > Ampulicidae > Ampulex > Ampulex compressa. The sequence goes on along the minus strand of JBCFXI010000042.1, from coordinate 164,249 downwards.
CTTAATGGGCTCTGCAATGTACCAAGAGTTCATCGATTCACGTGCACGGTTATCGCGAAGCATCAGCCCCAATAAAGGATCGTACATCAAAGGCCCGTAGTACACCGATCCTCGATATAAAACCTCGATATTTCGACCTGTAGTCCACGAATACTCCATATAGAACCTTATATCCATTCCCCTAGTTCACGAATCCCTGATATAGAACCGCACATCCGTACCCCTAGTTCATGAATACTCGAGCCAGGCCCGCAAAGGGTTAACATCTCGGGGCACTTAGCCTCGAACAGGTGCACGTACCTTTCGCTTTCCCGATGCCGCCGCGGATCCTCTCGCAGTTGAAGCCTATGGTGGGCACCGTGTTCAGATACTGGTCGAACTTGAGCCGATAAAGGGCGGTGGTCTTGCCGGCGCTGTCGAGGCCGAGCATGGCCACGTGGAGCGGCGTTCCCGTGGGAAGAGCCTCCAGGAGGCCGCCGCCGCTCGTGCCGCTCCTGCCCATCCCGGCACCCATTCCTCCCCCTTCCTCCTCCTCCTCCTCCTCCTCCTCCTGCCACCCACCTCCTCTGGCCCCCCTTCCCCCTCCCCTGCTGGACCGTCTATTTGGTCCTGACCTTACCTGGCATCTAGCTGCCCCCTCTCCTTATCCGCCTCCCCGCTCCCCTATTGGCCCCTGGGTCTTCCCTCTCGCTCTCGAGGGAGGAAGGGAGGGAGAGAGAGAGAGAGAGTCTGGCCCCTTTCGATGCTCTCGTCCCCGCCGTAAAAGGACTCGCTTCGAGGCTACGGTCACTACCGCACCGCCTGAAAACGAAAGGTGGTACTGGGATCAGTACAGAGGGGCAGTGGTCTCCAAAATGGGATGCGCGAGAAGATTTATGGGCTGCGCAAGATTATTCCTAGTGATGATTTATTTTAGCGATCGTTTAGTAGCTTTGACATGCCGGAGGACAGATGCATCGCTACTTCTTGGATTTGGCTACTCGTGGGAAATTACGTTCTTGGAGATCAGTGATATGTATTATCCTTGTGTGTTTATTTTAATATCCTGGTGCGAGGCGCGCGTTGGTTTTGCGATCGTAAATCGGGGTTTTTCGCGGAAACGTTTCGGGAGCTTGATATACTTTTGTATTTAGTTAGTTATAGAGGCTTGGGATACGAAGGGTTGGTTGCCTAAGGAAACATTAAATATAGACTCCAGTAGGAATCGCGATATCAATAATCCGTACCAGGTACTCATATCTCAAAATACTCGGATTCGTTCTAAACCCTTGGACTCGATATCCAAAATTCGGCGTCGGTCAAAAACAAATCTTTCACACGAGCCACGAGCCATCCGTTCCCCCATCGACCCCAAGAAGTACTTCCTCGATCCGCGAGGAAAACAAGGTGATCCTAAGCGACGTATTTCCCTCGTCTCGAACGAGTCTCCAGGGGAGGAGCAGCAGCGATACGAGCGAAGAAGACCGGGTAGAGCTTTTCTAAAACGATCATAAAGCCAAAATCCTCCGGGGCGAGTCGTAAAGAGCCTCCACGAAAATCCACCGGCCAGCTGTTGGGGAGCAAATGGTTACGAGGTCCTAATGGCCAGGGAGAAACTCCCTCCCTCCTTCCCCCCGCGGAGGGGGGATTAAGGAACCGCATGGATCCAGCGTGGCCCAAGAGATTCGGCCATTGTGATTGATAGCCGCTTCAGGAACCAGTCTTTCTCCATCGAGGCGAGCCTTGCTTACCGAACTGGTCGAGAAGAAAGGCTCGGGAGTTCGACCAGCCTATTGGAAGCTCCTACAGGGTGTTCCAAGAAACTCCGTGAACCGAGCACCGGCCGGTTAATCGTGATACCATTGATATACATATATCATGGATACTTGCTTAAGTAGAAAAAACCAAGGGGATATTCCGTTGTCCCTTGAAGGTGCTGAACGGGTTGCACGTTTTCTCCGGTTCTGTTAACGGAGATCGTTTCAGACTCGCTTTCCTTCCTTCGCCGTCGAGGCGATAAGATGGACTCGAGCCTCGCGAGCGTATTTCAGGACGATAAATAAGGATCGTGATTGTGGAAAGACACGAAAGCTCCGGGGCCTGCGTGCTCCGGGTATCTCGTTTCGTCGCGGACGATGAGAGGAGGGGGCCCATAAGATCTTCACGGTTAGGAGAGGAATATAATTCCATCGACCTTCGGAGGGAGGAGGATGGGCGAAAAACGGTGGCACGCGCTATGCGTATGCAAATGAGACAACCGCATCGGTTCTCCGCTCGACGAGCCACGCGAAATCCATTAAGTCTATATAAAAGGATTTCTTTCGGACAACAGCTCCTATAGTCTCCGTGTCCAGGTAACCAGCAAAGGCGTTCGCTTTAATATATTAGGCTAGAGTTAATTCCTCCATTTTCCTCATAAAAATGTGCAATGATCAAGAGGACAGGGACACATCGGTGGGCGACTTCAAAGCCACGTCGAGCTGTAGAGGGTGGAACAGCCTCCAGACTGGCGAACATTGTGGTATAACCGCGATTATCTCCTTGCGGAGTAGCCGACAAGGCCGAAAACTACGTTGGAATTCCTGCTACCATCCATTAAATCTAATGTGCATACTAGCCGTTGACAGATACCGCGCGCTGATAATTCCAGGCGGTACAGAAATTGTGGAACGCCGGCATACGTGCGCCCGAGCAGTTAGCCGTGCAGTGAAACCGAAAGACGTATGTTTATCGGCGATACGCCTCCGCGTGTCCGACTTCCAAGGTGGGAGAGAAAAAGTGAGTGGGAGAGAGACGGAGGGACCGACAGAGGGGGTGGGGAGAGGGAGAGGGATTAATTCGAACAGCCCATAGAGTTATGTCTTTCCGATATCCATCCGAAATGGAACCGACTCCGCCCCGTATAAACTTTATGCCCTTTGCATTTATTTCGACTGCGATACCGCGAGCGTCTCATGCGCTTTATGCATCCCGATATTGCCCGAAAAGTAGGTCTCGATATACTTATATCGATTACCTCTTGGGATTTCTCTTATATCGCCTGGAACTCCGACGATTAAGCTCGCCTTTACTGTACGTGATATCGCGATTAATATATATGAATTATATATATAAATCAGGATTGTCGTATATAGGTTATGTATGGAAAAGTAGGAGTTTAGAGGATAAAATGGAAGATGAATAGATCGACATAATGATCTACATGCTGCAAGAAAATCATGAGGAATCTCAGAAAATTCATGATAACAAAATTATTGCGATTTTTCTACGGAATGACTGACAGGCTATTTTGAGCGGTTCGGTGGTTTCTGTATTAAGCGGTACGTCGTATCGAGTAATGCTACGATATTGTTTCGATTCACCGCGATCTATGCATGCGCATGCGCATGATGATACCTTTCCTTCGTTACGGTTTAATTTCCACGGTATTTCGCTTTTCCCTGGTACTGTTATAAGGATGTTATGCTTATGCAATTTTGTGTATGAATACCAAATTTAAATGGCCGATAAAGGAGTTATATCCTTCCCGGTATTTATCGACGATAAAGTTAGCCTCGTATTGCAAACACTAACTGACTCCTCTTTATAGCCGCTTCGTTCTTCGGTGATTCGCAGAGCCGATCTCGCCTCGCAAATTTTGTTACGTTTCGATGATCACGGCATATTGAATCGGTAAAGCAAAAATTAGAATTGCTTATAACCTTAGTTTTTGGTACGTTGAACAGTACGCGGGTGGTGGAAATTTTCAATGCCAACGACTTTGCGCTTTTCGAATCTAAAGCAGAGAAATAATCTAAACGATAGCCTTCCTTTCAATGCCACTTCAGTGTGGAAATACAGGTGCTAATTATTTGATACGTAAACCTACGATCGTCGACAATAATTATATTTGTAATCCAATATTTTAAATCCCTCACGACCAACTGTAAACACTGGCGATAATGAGGGGCGAAACTGAAACAATAATTGCCGCAAACATTGCGGTTGTACTCATTTTCCGCGTTGAAACCGCATCGAATCACGCGTTTGATCCTCCTATTTTATCTCTCGGTTAAGTATCCGCCTCTGCTATCTTTAGCGGATTGAATTTGTCCGGCTGAATTAAACGATTACGTGAACACTCACGGGCACGCCCGCTTCGTAGATATATGGCGAAATCATTTCCTCCCCTCTTCAACCCATTATTCACCATTATCCCTTTTCGGATCGCTTGTTCTTTTATTTATTTCCACCTAATGAGTGGAACTTTTATTTTTCATTGTTGTATCTAAACGTTGTACCGACTGCTACAAAAGTTACGAACTCAATAAAAATATTTTATCTGTAATTAGCTTACTGTAGGAAACGAATTAGTTGGTGCATTTTTTTTAGGCTTGCACTTGACTTTGGTATATAAAGAGTTAAATTCGGATTGGACCGCGGTGTATATGATCACCGTACAATTGCCTATTCAATATTTCGAAATAGCGATTGTATTTATGTGAAACGTTGTCTCGCGTGTCTCTTCCGCCCCATTGTTATGCGTTTTCCGGTGTTTGTGTCCCTTTTGCCAAGTAACTTGGTCCCCGATCCTTTATCCGCACTTCCTCTATGATCAAACCTACGTGTTTCATCCGCCAACCTTTTTCATTCTCCAAAATCAGAGAACGTAATTCCACAAATTTTTCCCGACATATCCATCCGGTTTTAACGCCAAAATTATTAGCCATTATTTTGCGACATATTTAGATACATTGCATACCTTACTGAGAAAAAAATAAACAAAGGAAAAATTAAAATTAAATCGATATGATGATCAATATGTTGCATTGAAATCATGGAAAATTTCTAAAAATAGATCGTCATAAAAGTGTCAATTTTTTCTGAGAAATGATTTATAAGTCTGAATATGCTGAATGGCGATAACAGCATTTTCTTGATTTCTCGTGACAAGTTAAATTGAAGCACCGTGCCGATTCCGCGTTTCTCTTGCCCCCAAGGACTTATTTTCGCTAATGACGCAAATTAGGAATACTTTTTGTTCCTGCTTCCGCCCCGATTATGATCTACCCATACCACCGAATTTCCTCCTGGACTTTTACCCAAATCTACTTTTCATGCACGTGACACATAGTCTCAAGTGCAGACGTGTGCAATTTCTATGAATATCGTACATCGAATTTTGCGAAGTTTCGGCAAAAATGTCCGAACCTCTCATAAAACCGACGTTTTCGAGTGATATAAATTTAAGCAAAAGGAAAAATGTAAATCACTTTGTACTTTATCATAAGGTTACACGAACGGAGGTTTTAGTGGAAAATTCGCTGTGATTGTTCTATGCGTCAAGCAAACAGAGATCCACGTGCAAATTTCTCAGAGAAATCTGTTAAACTAGGTTTGACCAAACTATACTGCACGATAGTCCGGATTGGGAGTTCGGTATTTAAACGTGTGCCTCTATAGAATATAGCCACCTAACGCTATGTTATGGCCCTATCGATATTCACAACTGCATCGCCTTCCATCCCACAAATCCACGATGCACCAACCCACAAGTCTACGTAATAACTTACAAACCTCACAATTTAATATCTAAGACCATTTTCCTTGCAAGGAAGAAATCCTGAAGAATACTTAAAATCCCCTGTCTCTTATATTTCAGTTTAACCGGTACTTTGGTTTAACGAGCTTTGGCTGTACGATTTAAATATCCAGCCCTTCTAAGATTATATCTGTATATACGACGTTATTCCCGCACAGCCTTGTATTAAATTCGCTTATAAATTAAATTTACCGGCGGCTCTCCCCGCTTTTACATTACGGCCTTTCAATCATCTTAACCGAGGCGCCGTTTCGTAATTGGAAAATCCCAATGGGCATTAACGAATTAGAGCCAGCGCTAAAAGCTAAATCACATGCCGTAACTAAAATCGATGATCGGGCTTTGATCGAGTTACATTACGTGCTGGATCATGCCAGACGTTTATCATTAAAGGGTCGTCCACTCGTGATGCACGTGTCTGAGCCATTATGTATCCCATCGGAATTAGCCGCCTTCCTTCTGATGCAATGATTATCGGCTTGCGGAAAATACGGGTCAGAGATAGTCAAGCCGGTTATGCCGTTATTTTGTAATCCTTCATCGGCCAGTCGAGAAAATTTAGGCGGGGCCGCCTTCGTAGCGAAACGTATATTTTTGTACTGCGTATGGAGTATTAAAAACGCAAGCCACTCCTTTTTTTACAAGACTTTGAAATAACACGTTCGAGGAAGAAAAGCTCGTTCATTTTTCTCTTCTTTTTCAAGCCGTTCCTTCGCATGATTTTTTGAGGTACGTAGATTGCGCGTAAAAAAGAAAGTTGGGTGTATGGAACATTACGAGAGTGGAGGATAATGGGATAACTTTCTGAAAAGGGTAATTGCCGTGGAAATATTTCTGACGATTGATATAATATAATGCATATTCATATGATCCTTGTTAAAACATCCGTAATTGGATGATATTACAGGAAAGCCGCGCAGCGTCGAGCAGATCAATGTATTCTCGCAATAAGATATTCAGACAAATATCGCGGGTGCTGAACAAATAAATCGCGCGAATGAAATCCGAGATAAAAAAAAAACATAAGCGCTTGGGCAAAGTTTCCACTCGTTTCGATTTCAGCATTCTCGATACGCCTCGGCGATTTTCGCTTTAAAAGGTTTCCCAATTACAAGAAAAATTTTGGGATGAAAAACCGCTTCGATAAATCGTAAAGTTTTTTTTCTACAGATAGTTCATGACATATTACGCATCGTTCGCGAAATGAGAGGGAAATCGTTTTAAAACATATCATAGCAGTACGCTCCTGATATTTATTGCTCCTGATATATCGAGCCCTTAACAAATTTCTTCGTGGCACATTAATCATCGGACCGAGTCGTCGTTTATCCTCGCCGGAGCCCTCGTCTCCCAAAAGCTGACAAAGACCGTCTGGACTTTGGGCGAAACGTCGTAATCCGAACGCATTCGAGAAAATTTAAGGCTTCTCGTCGAATACTAAGGCCACGGAAACACGAGTAACAGAAAGCTGAGCCCGTACGTCGTGAACCTTAAGTCGATATCGTGTTACCGGACAAGTCCAAGGAGAGGGACTTAAATGCGCCCTATAGGAACTGATGATGCATAAAGATACTCGGCTGCAACGTAGAATTAAATCTCTAACTATATCGTCATATTTTAGTTAAACAGACACACCATTTCACGCTTTTTTATTTTCAATTTAGAGCTGAATTATAATTTAAGATGCAAAGACGAATCGTAAATCTGAATACAAAGTCCGTATTTAGAGTATTTCATACCATGTTTCTCTCCTCAAATTTAATTAACCATAAATCTAATTGAATATAAATACGATTATTTGTAGATCTTAATTGCCATTCCAGTTGTGATTTACATTCGTTAATAAAAAGAAGAGTGCAAAAGAGAAAGCAGTACGACGCCCGAAATCGAGCGGCTACGATCATCGGAGTGAGACAGATAATTTCCTGCGAATTTTCTAACAGCGCCGATCATTAACGGGTTCTGCACGAAACGAGGGAACATCTCGCTGCGCGGACAAAATGAGAAAGATGCTGGGCGCGCGTGTACCAAATCGTTTTGGCTGGCAGGTGCGGCCGTCTGGTCCAGAGGTAAAAAAAAAAAGGGAAAAGAGAGATAAAAGCGCACGAGAGACGAAAGCTACAACAGGGATGCACGCGTATTCGGTACGATCCTTATAAAGCCGCAGATTTCTCTCCAAAGGTAATATTCAACTTGGCGCGATATTCATCCCCGCCTCTCGATTTTTGCGCTTCGTACGACTTAAGAAGCGCGTTTTCCACCTCTTCCCCGAGTCCCTCCGGAAATATTGGCATGCGAATACGTACCACGGCGCATTATACGTTGTAACGATTCGCGGACTCGATGTATGCAGCGCACTGTGGGCAATCGACGAGATCGCGAATGATCAAAGTAATATCCGTGCATGGATCCTATTATCTCGACCTGGCATTGCGAGAGAGGAGGATAAAAGATTAAACCCACGTCCATTCGAACGCTCGTCCCTTCCCGATCGATTCCGGTGCGGCATCGTGCTTTATGAGAAAATGGAATGGACGCTGGTATGAGAGAGCCGGCCTGTGTATGGACATTATGCATTTATGTATGACCGTATGCATGTGCATCCGGAATACGAGCCGATAGGCCGGTGCAGTGGGTCATCCTCCCTCCTTCTCACTCTCGTTGATTCTTCGCCATGAAACTAGCGATGGGCCTGATCCAATTTCCGTCCTCGAGCAACTTCTGCTCGGATGGAGTATGAAACGGACGTTCGTGAAATCGAATTCTAAATAATCGGCCCGGCTTTTTTTCCGACCTACAGGTAGACACCCGCGTGACTGTATTTATCTGCGTTTAATCGACCGTGATGCATCAAGTTTTTTTTTATGCTCGTATAATTTTTTTCTGATTTTCTTTAAGGAGAATGTGCACCGTATGAGTAAGTCTTCTACTGTGTGAGATATAAAAATACGTGTGTGCTGAGATAATAGTAATCTGTGGTGAATGAGGGTTCCATTAAGTATAGTAATTCGAAATTTATAGTATTATTAATGTTTTGGGCAAAGTAAATTCTTAACGATGTAATCTCACCGAAAGACACTTTTGGTCAACTTTGATCATCAATATACCCAAGTTTCCACGGTCTATGAAGTTGTCGACTTTCAAGTGCCGTTCAAACTTTGACGCTTCAACAGGAAACACGCGTACTGCTTGTTTCCTGCTTGAATCCATTACTACGATCAACACTCTTCCTTTTCTATCTGCACCGTTCATCTCTGCGTACCGTCTTGCCATTATTTTTATCTACTCGTATTTTATTCCAGTTTATTCTCGTGTTTCGCCTTCATATATGGTTACGCTTTATCTTTATTGATGAAGGTATCTTCCTTTCAAATGTTTCTAGGTACACTCTTGTAGATCTCGAGGTGCATTCGCAAATTTCCAAGAACACCTTCGGCTCCACTTGAAATATCTTCCGCTACCTTAAATAAACGAACAATGCCAAGAGCTTGTACGCTCCTGGAAATATTCTGGGCATTTTCGTAGTTCTACTAGTCTGTCAGTTTGTTATCTTGAAAAAAAGAACACAATAATTTTCATGCAGTGAATATTCTTACGTGTCTTTAGTTTTTTTTTGCATCTCTCTATGTAGAGTACTTCCAATTATACTTCATAAGGAACGCTTTAATGATTATTAATCGCGGCCAAACATTCTTACAGATCCCCTTATGGCGCTTCTCTTACAATTCCTCTCGTCGCTTCTCTCGATTTCTCGACCATTCCTAGTCTGCACTCTCTCCAACCTGTCTCTCTTCTTTTCTCTCTCTCTCTCTCTCCCCCTCTCTCTCTCTCTGTCTCTTTCACAGACTCGTCATAGCGGTCCACCCAGAGCAAAACAGTTATCCGCGCACCTTGCACCACTGAATATTCACCGAATCAAATAATCTCAAAGGAATCATAACCGTAAAACAAATCGGCCTGAATCGCAACGAAAATCCTCCGCGCCATATGCTTCTTTGGTTTCGCGAAAAAATACGGTGCTCAAAGAACAGGTATCCGATTACGAGATCGCATTTGATCGCGATATCTCGATTGATAAAGTATAACGCTTAGCCGGAGTCGCGAACGCGACGACAATCGCCATTGATCGCGTTCTCGAGGAAGAGAAAGCAGTTAAAAGCGCCGATCGAAAGTCCCGAGTTTTTTAATCCACATTTCGATGATTGCACTCGCGACTTTTCAACCGGCTATATCATTGAGGAGCGCCTGATTTTCTCGCTATCTCCATGTCGCCCTCGTTCCCCGCCTTCTTGTATTTCCTACCTGCTCGCTCCACTCTCTCTCCATCTCTCTTTCTCTCTCTCTCTCTCTCTCTCTCTCTCTCTCTCTCTCTCTCTCTCGTTTTATTCAACAGCATCCTCGTAGCGGTCCACTGAGAGCACAAACAGTTATACACCGGCGCATCCACCAACAAACGCAACAAAACGAGGGAGAAAAATCCCACCCATCGCCTCTGGAGAATTTTCCGTGTGATACTTATACGGTAGCCCTGGTGGCTCGAGCATATGTCCTTAAACTCTTCGACACTTACGTCGAGTACTCTCCTCGTGGAAGTTTGGTATTTTACTTAACAATGTATACACTCCGCTCCCGTAGTAACACAATTTTCGTCCACTTTTTGAATGAAAATTGGAGCGAGACAAACGACATATTTGTAGTTGTAACGTGTATTAGAATGTCTAGGGATAACGGGAAAGAATTCGAACGTAGGTCTTCTAATAGATGAATAATTATATAGAGCTATTTATGGACACTCCCCTCTGCGCTCTTTTTCTTTAATGTATATTTATGATACATCGAGATGCCTGAGAATGGTATTGGATAGCTTTGAAGTTGAACTTCCCCAAAATAGCGGATAAACGGGGTGCAAATGCCGCCGTAAGATAATATGCCAAAGGAGTTAACGAGAAATACTCGAGCAACGACTCGCACTCGCGGCTTACATTCACGTCGCAGGGGGCATTCGCAGTTCGCAATAGCGCGCGATGCCACGGAGGAGGGCGCAGGCGCCTCGCGAGTGAATTACCACTAATTTCCCGAGGACCCCTCGTTTTTCACACTTTGAGGCGCGTCGAGCGCGAAAAAGTAACCAGAACCGGTAGAAAGCGCGATACACATCGCGAGCTCGTGCGATTCTCCCGATCTGATGAGAGATAACTCAGCGGGTGGGATGCATTTTGTAATCGCGGATTCCATCTCTGCCCGATTACTCCGGGAAAAAAGCGGATAAAGATTTAAAGGGAAGGCAGGAATCGGACTTCCTCGTCCTGCACGAAAACGCAACAGCCCGATATTAGAATGGAAAGCACGGTGGAGTAGGTTTCCACGAGGTGGAAGTTTTTTTTCGAAATTAAAAAATAGCACCATGGATTTTGATCAGAACTCTGATTGCTTGGAATAGCGCCACAGAACTGTAAGATATTATACGCGTGCGTTGCGTACTACATTACACTAAAATCACCGCCTACTTTCTGGACATATTTAGATACCTTATTCGTATTTTAAAAAGAGAAAAGAAGAAGAGCAAGAAGTCGCGTTAGACCGATATGTTTTACATATCGCTAGGTATTTATAGAAAATCATGAAAAAAATCGCCATTCTAGCAACACGTAGCGCTAATGCTAAGCAACGTTGTACTAGATTTAAAATATAGAGAACGAATATATCGGTATATAATCGCAAGAATATCGGTTATACTCGATTATCGTTACATACGTTCTGCTGGATGCCCAATGGCTCACCTTGGGTCGAAACGTGGCCGTTCATACCTCTGGACTTTGTAAGCCACTTTCGACTTCTAACGAGCACGAAAGTTTCTACCCAATTTTTCCCATCATTCAAAAGGAAGATCCTCGAGCGGGCCTCCTTTTCAGATCGTTAAACGATCGATAGGGGGACGCCTCGTTGGTACCGCCACGAGCGATGACCTAAAGCGCCAGATTTCTCTGGCCGCATCTTCCTCTCGGCGCGGTTTAAATTTGATTTACCTACTTTTGCGGGCGAAGCACCGCGTATTTGTCTCCTCGTTAACGTCTGCCTATGGTAAAGCCAAACTCGAGGACGTATTTAAACACGTAAGTACGCGTGGCAGTTAATGATGACGTGTAATCAAGGCTCGGGATGTTTGACCGGAAGCTCGACCGGGTAATTATTACTATGAATAAAGATGCGAGGTCAGGAGTAAGAGCGCCATAGTCGAATACCCTCAACTCTTTCGAGCCCAAATTATTCTTTTTCGCCACGAAAATGAAACTTCGAAGAGAAACAATTTAGAGGCACGTGATTGGTGGAAGCAGGTTATGCGGATGATGCCAAACGGCATCGTTGGACTGGAAAGGTGAGAGGATTCAGTGTCCAGGTTCGTTACCATTGTTACGCCTAGTTGAAGCTCATCGAAAAAATCACCCTTTGGGCAAAGCTAGACCCGTATTCGATAACGAACCCTCGTTGGCAGCGCTTCCGTCGACCTATTCATATCGCAGTACCTCCGTTTATGCGCAGTCATATGTTCCTGTGGTTTTTGTTATTATATTGCAAGCGTATCTGTCGGGTAAAAGCACCAGATCTCCCTGACCGCATCCTCCTACCCGAGCTCTCCTCGGCTTAAACTCGGTGTACCTACTTTTGTACGTGCATACGAAACCAAGGAATACCTGTCCGGCCGGTACGACTTATTTGAGGTCGTGTATAATCTTGAAAATGCACCTGTTTTCTCGCACGGCACAGCGCTACTGTAGACAAAAACGTTGCGCGACATATGCTTAAAGCCACGCGGCCGTATACAATGGATTATAACAGGAAAGCGTTGTAAGTGATTTGCTACCGATGTGTAGAAAATAAAAAAGAAACAGCTTTATGTGAAAATAAATCGGAAAATATTCCTAGCTTCTCGCTTGTACATTGTATAATATGTGAGAGAGGTATAACGTATACAATTATTTCTGCGAACGCTGCTTCATGCACGACGAATGTGAGCTCCCATTCCCAGAATTCCAACGATAAATTTACTTTCCTTGGCCGGGAGGAATTAATTTTCTTCTCGGTTATTCGACTATTTTAATCGGTACAATGGGCGCACAAAGGCCATTGCGAAGCGGTTGTACAGCTTTGTTATTCATAACCGTTGAAATTCGCGCATAACAAGATTAAACTACGCACGATATTGTGCGTGCCGTGTACATTCACCACGTACCTTTTATCGGTCTGGAAAATTTGATAAACATCGAGCTTCCTGTATGGGATCGGTGTAAATTGTTATTATACTTTCGAGCAAGTGAGTTTTGCTTAAACGGACAACGAGCGTGATCCTCGTGTTTATCTTCAAGTGCAACGCGAACGCATACGTCAAGTGTGTCCATATTAAAACGGGATATATAGAAGTGACATCATTCCTCGTAAATCACATCGTAGTATACAACGTGTGGTGATTAATTGTGCATATAATATGCACCAGTCCTGCGAACGCTTGGAAAAACTTTACGAGCGCATAATACACGGCGACGTTCGGACGAAGATTATATTGGGAAACATCGGGACGATTGATGCCGGTATAAAACTCCAAAAGAGTCATAATGCGTGTACTATACAGGGTGTTTCATAATACGCGGTACTCTCTTCGATCAAAACGAGTAAATTCATAACAAAATGTGTGAAATCGACAGGATTAAGAAATATCCATGAAATACGGAGAACTGCTAAGTATAGATCAAGAATAGACTGTTATGGATTATTATAAAACAAAAGTTCCGACAGCATTGAAATAAGATTGGATAGAACGTTTATGCGATTTCTCAAAATAGTGTCCACGTCCTTTATTCAATTCCAAGTTGCGTCGCACGCGTTATAAAACACCCTGTATAAAGCTTGCCCTGGTTAAAGAATACGATCGTCCTCTTATCCTACAAACCCTTCTCCTGAACTTAATGTCCGAGCAAAGTGTCCAATCGTCCTTTAACGTTATTTACAGGCCGTTTAACAGCATTTCCGGCAATGAAATCCAGGAGCTTCGAGGGTAAGGCCGGGGCAAGGCGCAGAAAGCGACGCGAAATAACCCCGTCGAAATCGAGGGGAGCAAAGCCAACGAGTTACCCTTTACGGCGTATAATTCCGCGGGCGTCATTACGTGCGGTTAAGGATTCCTCCCGAGAAATCGCTCGGAGGCGCCGATCGGCGTGCGTGCAATCGCCTAGGCGCATTTAATTGCCTCACTTTTGCCACAGATTACGCTTACTACCCGATACTTGGCCGTACGTAATGGCGCGGCACGCGAGGAATTTTAGTGGCTCTCGCACGTCCCTCCAACGGGAAGTTACGTTATTTTCGTTCGTTCCTTCGTTCGTGCAACGATCTTATCTGAAACAGCGCGGCCGCCATCGCTGGGACTTAAATCTATCGGGCATGTGCGGTTCCTTGACTCACGATTCCTGTCTCTCTCTCTCTCTCTCTTTCTTTCTCCCTCTTCCTTCCTACCCCTCTCTCTATATCCATCTCTCTCTCTCTCTCTCTCTCTCACCCTCCCTTCTCGATAAGTTTATTGATTCTGAACTTTCCAACGGTATTGTTCCACCGGCGATAATTCCACGACGGTGATTACCGTAATGCTCACGTTCCATGAAAGCTCCGTGATCTGTTATTATCGAGTAACAGAGTGCCGCACGAAGAGCTCTTCGAGTATCCAGGAATTGCGGTGGCTTCGCAGTAATATTAAAGGTTGGCAACTAAGCAATTGCGGACTCCATTTTTCAACCGAGGTCAAATAAAATCTACATGACCGATCGTTACGATTTCTTGATCGAATTAAAATATTTCACCGAATGAGAATCAAAGTGCGAACTATTAGAGAAATGTACGCATTTGAGATTTATAATTTAAATATATCTAAGAGTTGAATTGATGTCGTCTATCGGTGAAATGCGCAGTTATTTGGTTGTCAACTTGATACTTGCGGTATTCGAATATTTCGTTATCGATCCAATGGCGGAACGAAGGATTTGGCAGGACTTATTTGAGGGGGATTCGATCAGCGAGACTCGAGGAAAGGCGGTCGATACTCGCGACTTTGGATGCATGAATGGAAGGCAAAAGGGAAAGCCCGGTTTCTAAGTGTTATCTTCGATCGATTCCCCGGGGAGACTCGCGGGTCGTCGAATCTTTGAAAAATAAATGTACCGAATAATCGACGCTTTACGATTGGCAACAGGCTCTGTATCTGGGTGGAAGTATCTGGAACACGGCATCGAGCTCTCCGAGGGGAAATTAGTTTATCCGGCAAGTGGGCCTCATAATTCACGATCACGCTGATAAGCCGGCTCAGTTTCGTACGTTCCACCAGGATATACCTCTTCTTCGCGGTTATCTCCTCTGTAATTATGGCGCAATACAGCAAGATGCACAGGGGCAACGGTTTCTCTCAAAGTCAAAGATAAGGATAGAGAGAAAAATTTTACAAGGACAACGCTCTTCAGTATTTCAAGCCTTTGAAAAGGTTATGTACTTTCATTGCTTAATTTTTCGAATATTCAATTTTTTGATCAAACCAATTACGAGAAGTTATTTTCGTCGTTTATTTCTATTTCTGTCATTTTCATGGGTGATCGTTGTTAATGATATTTATAATATGCGTCGAGGGCCGTGGCAGATGCTCCGGGTGGAAATTAAACCAACGATTTGGCAGGATTTGTAAGAACCAGATTCCCAGGAGGACATTTTGGTTTCGTGTCAAGGCTAGTAGGGTTAATAATAGAAAACGAAAACGAGACACCCAGCGATATGTTAAAACGACGGTGCGCGACATGCAACCGCACCGTGAAACGCGTGTCCCACCTATTCGTGAGAAACTAGGTGTTAATTAGATGAATGAATTCGTTGACCAGGTTTGCGTCTGGGAAAAGTTTACTCGCACCAAGTACGCTCCCGTCAAACATTTTTTTTTCTCGCACGCGGAATGCTCTTGATCTAAATTTAGAAAAATACCAGCAAGGCCAAATTTTCCCCGCTCTCTCCCAATAATTAGCTACAAAAACGACACGCACCGTAAAGAATGTAGACACACATCGACAAATTCCTCCTTCCCTTTTTTGCGACTCGACGTACTCATTTTTACGTCAGTCAGGGGAAAGGAAATCGAGATGAGCAATTGCGCAATATATCCATTCACTAATCGTGGACAGAGAAGGGAATTCGCGGCCTGGATTTTAACATGAGAAAAAAGTCGCGTAAGAATGCGGGGACCCGTGAAATGCTCTCGAAGTTCTTACTGAAATATATGACGTAATCTGTAACAAATTCATAAAGCATTCTCGCAAGGAACGACCACACGCCGCACGCTTGCGTCCCACTTGAGTCTCGCCTCTGGCGCTCGCAAGGATCGAATTTTGATGCGCGCTTCTTCGTGCTCGCATCCGCGCGAAAAAGAGATTCCTCGCAAATATTTCAACAACACTTTTCGCGTACACTGTAATATATCGAATAATACATTCGAACGATAAAGGAATATCCTTCGTACTTTTATGGGTCGACGTAAGTTGAGAATTCATATCCCACAGCAGCGTTCGAATAATCAAATCGTGCGTGATGAATTTTCCCGCGGATACGCTTCATCCTGGAGCGAGTAGAAGTGTAAAGTTTGGAGGGGTGGAGAAATTCGGCGTTGGCTGGCAATCGGTAGGCGATCGATGCAGATTCTCGGGGAAAACTTTTCGGGCGGCGTGCCATGCCGTTGCGGTGGAAAAGCTCGCAATATTACATCGTTGCATCGTTGCATCCTTACGTCAGGCCTGTGCACCCAGTCTGTGGGATAATTACACTTTCCGCATACGTCTTGTGCATTCGTGATTATTATTTTTCCGCGGCACTGGGCCGGCTACCGTTACTCTGAATCGTTTACCGCCATTACTACGCCCGCAGGAAGCCCGCAACAATATCCACTGGGTGTTCCTTAACTTGGCTTAGGAAACTCGTTGCATTTGAAGAAACGCGTTTGCGTTCGCCAAATTCTGTTCGTGGCATCGATCAAAAATTCCTCGACCTTCGAGTAAAAACCGCTACGACAAATATTCCGATCCTTCAGGCAAGTCGTTACTGTTTTATGAGAACTTTAATACGAGAAGTAATATTCTCGCATGGCACACGATACGCGAAACAATGCTTCTCTCTCCACTTAACTACGCGTTTAAGGCAAAAGGTAATTGAATCGTAATTAGCCTTTTATGGTCATGGTTTTTCCCCGAGCCATTCTTCACAGCCGTGATTTTTCTCCCGCTGCACGCTGCCACGGAAATTAAAGGTTTTCACTTCTTGCTATGTGGACAGATAAGAATCGCGGCAGCGATTTTTCGTCCCGGTTATATAACGTCGTACCATTGTATTCGAGTGTCTCTTCGAGACAGAAAAGTCCTCCACCTCTGAGTAACGTTTCTTATAGGAATTTCATTCAATGTAACATGTACCTCCAGCGCTAAACATCCCAGGCGCGCCATCGTAATATCGCAGGAAAGATGGGACAATGAGAGATAAAATCGAGGATTCGAGGAATCATCGAAGGTCGATGAAACGTAAAGTTCGAAGCTCTCGTGCGAGGAGGGAAAAACGATTTAAACGCGATACATTCGAATTATATCCCAGTCGCAGATATCGATATTCGATATCGCGAAATAACGATGCCCTCGGATGTGCGCGGAATATTTAAAATCATCGAAACCGCGTAATCCTCGTCGATAACAGACCCTACAATCGGATTCTCGCGCTTTTTCACCCGAATATCGGTTACAAGCGGGTCTCGAGCGGTCGTGGAACCGCATTCGGTCTCTGCTGTGCCTCAAGAAGCTAATAATGCGAGTGTGCACCGCACCCACGATGCGTACCAGTGCCGGTGCCTTCTTTCATTACGGGCTACAGCCTTTAAAAATAGGAAAAATTGAGAAACGCTTTCACTTCACGCCCGATGAGCAGATGGAGGCGCCCTGAGGATTTTTCGTGTCGGTTCTATCGCGTCGGCTCGTCTGGTCGGCCTTTAATGACGACTGAAATTACCCATGCACCGTTGGAGGCTGAAAACAAAAGAGGCCGGATCCAATTAGGAGCCAATTAATTCTAAGCACCTGGCCAGGAGTAGGATTTATCAAGACGGTCCATTCGATTTCCGATAGTTTATCATTTTCGCAACGACAGCGAGTCCTCGACGATCCGGATATCTCAATGACTCGGAATAAGGATAATCGGATGTTTTCTGAATACAAATGCCTATCGATAGAATTACCTATTACGTCAGTTATTCTGAGAGCGAAAGTGATCGTACTATAGGCTCCATATACGCTTCAAATATTTTTAAATACTCCCTGCTGTAATAAATAGAAGCGTTTATAATGATTTCGTTTAGACGATTTGTCCAGTTTCTTATGGTCTAGCTAATCCAATAGTAAGTATTGATTAACATTGATTATTTTTAGCATCAAGTATCGATCCGATAGAACGTATTAATTGTAACACAAAATTGCGGGATTCTCTTCGAGTTCTTCGTCTCGCGAGGAAAGAGGAATAAATCTCCGAGTTCAAGACCACTTCCCATAAATCCGCGTAGTTATTGTGCCGTGAAATATGTTCTTTTTTTTTTCTCATTTCCTTGCGGTTGTCCACGAGGGGAAAAGCCTCCCACCGGCGTGCTTCTCGATAACGTACCGTTACGGTGATGTAACTTACCTGCAGGTCTCCGTGGCTACTCTGCCGTGTAAAAACGTCATGGCGAGGAGAAAAAAAGGGGAATAGCCTTGGTGTCAACGCGGACGAGTCAACGCCGTTTCAAGGATAAACGAGCATCGGTATACGCGAGATTTAAAGGAATTTCATAATGCACACGGGTATCCTCGCTGCAACGATGAGACTTTCTCATTAATCACCGACCGATGTGCCGTGCGTGTCACGAGAATCCCGCGGTATTTTGCGCGCAGCATATGTCCGCTCACGGTTTTTTAAAACGCTTCACTCTGTTGTCCGATTATCGACGATTATGGTCCTCGCAATGGGCCTTATATACGATCACGAGAGACTCGTGGTATTTAACACATGCTACGCGTCTGGTTACATATTACGCCTGACTTTATTCCCAGCATATCGACGATTACGATTCTCGCAATGGGCCGCTGTACTTTTTACACATCGCGTTTTACATATCCTCGAAGTGGTCTCGATAGGATTTTGCTGTCGTGCGCGACGTAATAATAGCGTACGAGGCGTTGCTCCAAATTAGACTCAAGAGAGACGAGGGTACGTGGGTATCCGTGGAAGTCGTCGTTTGGCCGCGCGGAAAATGTATTATTACCCACGAAATTCCATGGTATTATATGAAATTGCAATGACGAAGTGGCGGCACGAAAAATCGCGTTTAACGGCGAAGGCATCGTTTGGCCGATGAAAAATCGTTCTGGCACGAGCACCAAGCGATAAACTAGGCAAACGGAGCGGACATTAAAGATCTTGCATATCTTTCTAATATCCACGCTCGCGGTAAGCAGGTCATTTCTCTACGGTCCCTTATCGACCGTTTTATCGCTCCAGGAATTGTACTGAATTTTCAGCGGCATTATCAGAGACGCTCCATATATCTTCAGCGTTTCGTCATTCCGACGCGCATTTAAACCGTATATATGTCAAGTGTGTTACGTTAATCCAAGAATATGCGAGGCCTAAATCTTCCCCGGGGAATTCGTACAATTTTCTCGATTTATTGCCGCGAAATATGAAAATGGTACTCGGGGTTATGGTAGAATTAATTCGCCCACGACTTGCACGTAACCCGCATCGATCGGAATCGATAAAAGAATACCGGTAGAAAAGTGAAAACGGCCTAAACATCTTGGCGGAAAAGAAAATCCGTTGCATAATAAACCCATATCCATTGTGCCTTAATTAGCTCCGTGCAAAGTGCGGGTCATCCTGAAAATAACTGCGTAAAAGCCTCGAGTCGGAGCGTATTGTTCCTAAGTTCGCGTTTCGAATAAAAAAAGCAACAAATTACGTCGATCGTCCTCCTTTGCGAGAAAGATCATTAATTCTCAGAGTCCCGTATCGCTGCACGCGTAATACCTGCATCGGTATCGCGTATCGATTAAACGTTTCGTGTCTCAATTTTATGACTTCATGCACCGTGAGCGCGGTATTGGAGGTATAATAAAAGTCGTAACTCGAGGCACGTCGAACGAAACTGGCGTATCTCAATCGGGACGCGTAATAAGAATCAATTCTCTCCTCGGAGAGGCGCCACGACGAAAAATGATTTTCACGCTGGTACAGGTTATAGTAAACCAGGCAAGTGAAACGCGGATGGAAGATGCCGCGCGTATCTTCTTTCTAATTTGAAGATGAGACGAAAGCAGGTCGCGACTACGCCACCGTATCGTTCACAAATTTATCGCCCCATCAGCAAAACTGTGTCAAATTTCATCACAGTGCTTCAACGCCGGGATTTCAAAACCGCGCCACTTTTTCCAAAAAAGAATCGCTGCTCGTTAACCTGGAACGAGGCGCCTTTGTGTACACAAATATTTCTATACGGGTAAAAGCTGCATTTGCCCGCCCTCCAAGTGCAAGGCGCTGGGAAAACTCGCACGGGCGACATTATCCCTTTTTCGAGAACTTGGCGCGTATTTACGCGGTAAACCCAGTCGTATCGACCGCTCAAATAAGGGAACGCACCTTTGCTCCACACAGGGACATCGTTTTGAGCCCTGACTCTTTTTCAGAACTCAGAGAAAATGCACGAAAGTAACATCGAGATATTTCATTCGCGTTCAAATGCCTCGCCATTCAATATCACAATCGAATCTATAACAAATCGCGGTATTCGCGGCTAATTATGCTCGAGTATTTATATCCGTACTTTCGATCACGTACGTATTTAGGACTTTCCATATCTCCTGCGGTAATCATCTTCGCGAATGCACCGTAAAAAACCATTACCTCATTCCTATTCCCTATTCGTCACGTGCCATTGCTTTAACAAGAGCCAGGAGATTACCCAGGTGCGATACAACCTCCGAAAAGCTATAAAAGCGCGTCCACTTTAAACTCCTGCGCTCTCGCACGGAGCAACATCATCGTTCCCCGTGCGAATCTTCTTCTTCCTTCGCAAAATCTTACGGGTCGTAAAGCGTCGGGGCCAGATTTGCATAGTCGAATCGAACCACCGGGGGTATGGATAGGAAAAGAATTAGGAAAGGAGGAGGAACAGGCTAGGCTCGTAAAAGTAGCCGTTCCCGGCGCACTGGGGTACTGAATGGCTTCCACCACTGTTAAGCACCGGCACACCCGAGCGTCGTATATGAAATTGATTTGCATGAGCATTACGATCGCGACAGGTGGCCTTTGTTGTGGACAAGCTCCACTGTTGCCGGGCTTTTGCCATACCAGATTTAAATGTGCGAGAAACGCCAAGGGGAGATAGATAAACGAAGATGGGCAGGTATATCTAACTCTTTTTTGACACGATGTTTAATAATACGATCAAACAAAAAAGAGCCATCTTCCTCTTTTTTTTTTACACCCTTTGTTTCCTTAGCGGAATTGTTTTTTCTTCCAATGTGTTATTTGATCGTATAAAAGAGGAGTATAAATCGTATCGAGGATAGGTAGTATAAAAAAGGAGTGGCTAAATAAATAAATAAATGCACATACGCGCGCATGCGCACGCACGTACGCGTGTATACAGGTTGATGGATACAAAGAGAGCGAAAGAGGGAGAGAGAAAGAGAGAGACATCAAACGCGACGTCTATCGCTAAAAATTCGGAATTAATATGCGCCTCGTCGGCAAAGTTCATTTTCAAGAAGAAATTAATCAGAAACTACGAGACGTTTATAACCGGCCCTTTTGCATAATGGATTTTTCTTTCGAGGATCGGGCATATCGATTCGACGTGTCGAGCCGGTTTAATAAGAACTTTTAGGATCTCCTATAGTCTTCCCCTAAATCAGCCGCGACATTGCTCCAAAAAAACTCCCGATGCTCGCCCAAATTAATGCAGAACGCGGATATAAGGCCGCGCAATTTAAATCGCGAATCTACATGTCTCACCATCTCGCTATCTTCCAAAGGACGAGAAAAAAAAAAGTAACCCGTGATCCTTTGCTCGTTACCACAAAATAGTGGAATTCTTTGAATAAAGCGTCGTTATAAATTCGGTAAGTACGCAAAATTAATCATAAATTCGGAGGATTTTGATAAAAAAAAAAAATCAGAGACATTTTGACCCCTCAGTAGTTCTCGCGTTGATCTTGCTCCACACGATTCTCCTTTCCAACCTCGGCCAGGGCATAAATCGTGGAATAAGCTCGAGGGGAGAAAAAACAAACGAAAAGGGGGGAATATACGTTCTGTGCCTACGATCGCGATAGATCGGAAGGGACTTTTGGATTTCTCCTTTGAACGTCAGTTTCGTAGCCCACTTTATGCGGCACAAAGGCCTTAGTAGACAATAGGCCTAGGCCCATTGTTTATTTGCGGCCGTACCCTTTGCGCATGAAAGAGCCCCGACACCGTAATGAGCCCAATTCACGGGCAGATATGCTAATAACCGAATTACGATTCGTCGCGAATGAACGACCGGTGGAAAGTCGAACAAAAATGATGTGAAAGTTTGTATTGAATAGGAAAGGGACAATCTCTGCGTGGAACCTCCAGCGCAATTTCGACCATAATCTTTGATCGACGCTTTGACATACGCAAATTTACAGCAGACTAATCACCCTCATAACTGTACCGCTCATTGTAACGAAAATAAAGGAAAACATCCATATACGCATGCGCTATATAACAGTTGCAAGGATAAATAACCATAAACCCTACAATAAGGAACCGTTAAATATATTTCCACAGCGTTTCTCGAGAATTTAAAACGTTATACTGCGCGATATTGCGATATAAGATCGTTTCATTACCAGTTTTGTTACACGATAGAAGAATGCAAGACCGAAGGCGTATTAAAACGTCCATTGTTTCCGCGCTAGGGAGGCCTGCAAAATAGTAGACCTCTGGAATCTAATGAGCTCGGTTCGCAAGTGGATATCTTAATAAACCAAATTACGGTTCGTCGTGGATAAGCGGCCGGAAGAAAGTCGAACAGAAAGGGGTGAAAGTTTGTACGAAATACAAAGGAAAGATCATCGTCCGTGGCCCGTTATCCCATGTGACTTTTCTCCGCAACGATATTGCCTTTTCCACTGTACCGATCCTCGTTGCAACGACTTAGTCCGTCACTTTCACGATGGCGGATAAAAAGAGAGAAGGAAATTCGTGCATCGGCGGAAGTTGGGACGAAACGTTCCACGATCGCTTCTCGGCTCTCGAGTTACAGCGAAAATGCGCCGTAAATCTGGATCCATCGAAAACACTCGCCGGAGGAAATTCTATCGAGGGCCGAGAGGCACACCTGATTCGCTTCCTATGTGTCCGGGCCCAGGTGGAAATCAGGCCAATGGTCCTTTAGGAGAAAGGACGACTCTCGTTTCTCTTATTCGTTACCTAGGTTAAGCTTTACAAGGTAAAAGTCGATACCTCGCACACGATCGACGCACGTGTGACTCAAATTTATCGCCAGGAGGGGCCTTTCTCCTCTCGAGGAGTATTAAATGTTACCGAGGCACGCGATTGTCCTCGAGATTCTCCACTCTAAAGCGCGTCTCCTCCATTTCCTCGCGCTCGCCTCTTCTCTTTTTCTTCGAAATTGGCCCGTCGAACGTTCTAATACAGCACGTTACGCCTTTTCCCACTTTTGCGAAAGGCTTTTGCACGATAATCATCGCGTTCGAGGTATTCAAACCACCGCGTCTGGTTCGAGGCTAATCGACTAAGACTAATACGCTCCACGAGTTTAACACTAATCCCACCAAAGCGGCCAAAATGAGCGGTCAGTCGTTTCTTAGAAATATCACTGTACTTCGTGCGGAGAATGAAAAAGGATTATGTAAACGGCAGGCAATTTTGTGAAAAACGAAAGGTCCTTCATTTGTACTGTACGCCTTTAAACACGTTTGACTAAACTGTAATTATTTGATACACTTCGTAGGATAATTTTAAATATTATTGGCCAAGTCTAGGGTCAGGTTTTTTAAAAATGGTGTGGTCTGTGCAACCAGAAATGTGACTCGCTTCACGAAGTAAGATCCGAAGGGATGTCTATGCGATACATTTTTCCCTCTTTCACCGACGTACCCACTTTTTCATTGCACGATGTGGAAGGAAAAACAGTGATGTAAAGACTGTGCATTTTGCCGGAGATAAATCAAAGAGTATAAGAGCGACGTAAGTTTAAACTTTAAATAAGGATGAACGATGTAAATGGTGCACGCGCTGCGCATCGCTTTTGATACATTCAATATAGCTCGCGAGTGACGACCTAAAGCCGATTCAATTTTTCAGAAATGGCGCGCTTGAAGAGACATGCATCTCTTTAGTACGGACGAAGTTTAGAGCGGTCGCTTGGAAATTACGCACAATCAAAAGGCACGAATGATGGCGAGGCGTATGTTAAATCTGCACTACTCTGCGATGAAGGATCAATCGAGAAAGCATTCGATGAAAAGGACGCTGCGTCAATGAGATTAACATTTGTATTTCGATATATTCAGGTATACCAGAAATATTCAGGCAAGAAAACAATTATGAGAAGGAAGACTAAATGGATCGTTTAATGATTCACGTATAAAAATAAAAGGACTGAGATACTTGGAAGAAGCATCCTCAAAAATTCGAAGAATGTCTCTAAGAAATTATGGACCCGCCATTCTGGCAGCTGCTGTAATTTCCATATTAAATAAATTTTCGCTCTGCCAAAAACAAAATAAGCACGCACAGTGCTATTTTAGCCGGTATACAGAAAAGTGTATACGACAAGAGGATTGAGAATACATTACAAAAACTGGATTTAACTCAGGATTATTTTACGATATCACGAGATGGGATTTGGTCGAGAATTGGACAAAGCGCGAGATATATTTGGATTATATCCTGGCGCCACGGTGCTTCCCGAAATATCTTACCGTCTCGTATTGGAGTAAGTAAAAAAGAAAATTGATGCCGCCATGATTCAGTGTTCAAAGTTCGGCGACACCTACGATCTAATTCGAGAGATTTTAATTGCATTTCGACCTGACAAACTGAGTCACCGGGAAACCGTAGTGCTGGAACGTGACAGTATCTTCGTGGAGAATGGATCCGAGATAATACTGCCAGTTAGCATCGCGGACGCTTCGGCAAATGAGGGATGCAATCACACCTAAGAGCCTTTCCCACATGAATAATAACAATATACCACGTTGATCATGGCGAACGGTCAAAATAATTGCCGGTTGTTTATCCGGGACTTCGCGTATGCAAGAAGCGATTGCTGCAATTTCTTCGTGGAAAATTTCGTGCAAGGATTTCATACGAGAAAATTGCTCCTATCCAAGAATAATTTACTATGCATACACCATTTCTTTAAACATCAGTGTACCCAATTATATATCAACCGCGGAGTAGGAAAAATTTCATTCCGCGAACCATCGTTTTTATTTGGTTAAACTGCAATCCTATAAATCTACTGCATCGAATCGAATTCGTACTTTAATTTTGCCACTTTTAATTAAATTTCGCGAAACCCATCGCGACAGACGGGTCAATAATACGGTCTGCATGCCAATTTGAAAAGTAATCACGATGATTAGAGTACGAACTGTCTCGATGCGGACGCCTCCAGCACTCGAGAGTGCTTCACCTAATTGAAACTCGCTAAAACGGCGTTAAACGGTGCAACAAATTCGCAGCCAAGCGCCCGAATCCTCGGGAGCACGGCGTGATCTTGCACGACGTACCGATAATAACACCCATAATGCGTAATTATACGGCTACGCGCTTCTACGGATATTCCCCTCGCGCACCGAGGGATGTTAATTGAATTTCACCTAACAGTTCGTGGAAGTTGCAATACAATCATGGACCGCGACAGGGTTTCGAAAGAGATTGGCGCACGGATTGGAAACCGCGGTTGTCCGCTGCATCTGACAAACACAGGATATTTCTATCTCGTTAACGTTCTTTCGACGAGAAACATGCGCAGGCGATGACGATTCGATGACACTCAGTCGGGCACCGTTCGCCTGGATATCGGGATTTCTAACCTAGCTAACCTCGTTAGCTGATCGTTATTCTTATCCACGATCGCCGACACAGAGACTGAATAAAGGAGGTAAGGATTAAACATAAAAACTTGTTTGTTCATAAAGGAAACGCCGCTTCGTGGAAGCTTTTTAGCCGCGAAACTTATTTTGGCATCTCGAACTTTGGCCAAATACACGGTCCCCAAACACCGCATTGAATCATGCCAAATCAATAAGTTGGACCTTATCCCATAGTGGGTATCGTATTCATGAAGTATTATTGCCTAAAGATAGCTCGATACCCAACATGATTTACAACGATATTTCGCCTTTATCAAATTCCAATACCAAGAAGATCAATAATCTTACAGAACTCTTACGATACAAATATCAATATCGTAAAATTTCCATCGCAAACTTGACTTGCGTTGTAACAATACGCGAGGCGCCTCATTGTCGAAGACCAATAGGATGAATTTAAAGTAAATTTGAACGGACCAGACGTGGAATTCGTAAGGAGATCGACAAGGTTTCGATGGAGGACGGTCGTACTGCTTGGCGTCAGGATTACCAATGTGGATCGGTGTGTCAGTGTTGCATCTGGCAACGTGGGTTGTTGCGTCGGTGGAGCCACGGCGTATCGGTGGTGTGTTATCGACTTGTAAAGAGACGCATGCGCGTCCACCATCCAGTCCTTTCACAGGGACGTCGCCGTTTCCAGGAAACCGTTAAATTGTCTAAACAAATGGTACCTGTGCCGCGATCCCGGTTACCATGGCGCCCTTCCCCGTAATACCTTTAAAATACCCTCTCGTGCCAGGTCGAAATTAACGTATCGCGATTCTGGCAAAAAAAAGGGGGAAGTTATCCCTCCCCAAGAGCGTGTCCTGCCTAGATATCACTCCTCACCACCGGATAACCCCTTTCCAGGCTTCTCTGTTTGCCCTTGCGGACATCCACCCTTTTGTAGGAACACCTTTAGCACGAATTTTCCTTTCGGATACTGCCAAATAGCTCTTCTTTCGGAGCCTCGTACGGATCCAGCTGGAATCGAATTGATCTAACTGTAATCCGACGGGGCAGAATCCCCTTGAAAGCGAATCAGCCTGGACTCCATTCGCCCTTATCAGCGTAGATTCACGTTTGTCGGCGTGTGTCACACGCTGTGTGCACAGTCCCGTCGATGACTATGCTCCCGGTGACAATATTTGACGAGCTCGAGTCAATTAAATGGATACCGGTGGGAGAATGATTTCTAGGAAAACAAATCGTCTTACGAACGAGGATGGATCGTCCAACCACTATGGCTGACCACGATGAAACTATTCATAAAGAGCCTTGGATCAAATTCAGAAAACACGCGCGTTGCATTAGCGAACTTTCGAGCTGCCAAAACGTTTGTTTCTCTGGTGATTCGAAGTTTACCTTGAATTCTAGGGCAGATAACTTTGACATTCCGAGTTGAATATTAATTGAAGAAAAAGATATGTTTTGTACGAATTTTCGAACTATATCTTACATACGTCTGGTCATAAAAGAAACAATACGTGGAACCGTTAAATTGTTTGAGCACATGGTGTCTATGCGTGGGTACCGTTATTGTGCTATATGGTCAATAGATACTCGTGTTCGATCGAAATCAATTCACGATCGATAAAGAACGCTGCTGGTATTAATTGTCTACGTAAAAGCCGCCTGACACGTACGTTGTCATATATTTCCACGTTACAAGTTTTACTGTATTAAAGAATTACATTATACTTTGAACACGGTGCAAAACATTTTTCGCGCTCGTGCGACGAACGGTTTAGCCAAAAAACTAGTCGGAGTAAATCAATCGATAAGTTACGCACGTGTATTTTTATTAAATAGAGCATGATTTTTACAAAAAATATATTATGCTATCGATTGCAACAAGTTTGCAGTAATGCACGAAGATAAAGAAGAATCAAACGGCTAATCTCAAGTTTCTGTCTACAAAGTATCGACTAGTGCCATGTATCCGCAATGTAATGAACTCTTAATGGATATATGTAAGCTGATCTCGTTTGAAAATTACCAGTATAAACAGACGCGATTTCATCCCAGTCGAAATAACAAACAGAGATGTATATATTTACGTTTTAATTATGACGAACATCTCGTGCAAAACTTTTATTATTTACATGCAGAAAAAAGGTGAAATTCGTCTGCCTCCGCAAGGAGCGTGAGAAGTAATACACGCTCCATTTTCATACGAGCATCAGGTAGAGAGTTCTTTAGTGAAAAGCTGGACATATTTTTATAACGAATTCTGGTTTAATAACCACTCGAAGTAAACGGAAAGTACTTTAAAAAATAGCGAATAAATACAGTCCCCCGGTCTGCCGCACCTCGTGTATTATCGTACGCAACACTCTCGCGAATAAAATTTATTATATATCCTGCCCGTTTCATTCCTCCTAATAAATATTCCA
This sequence comes from Ampulex compressa, assembly GCA_038496175.1. NCBI lineage: Eukaryota > Metazoa > Arthropoda > Insecta > Hymenoptera > Ampulicidae > Ampulex > Ampulex compressa. The sequence goes on along the minus strand of JBCFXI010000042.1, from coordinate 136,068 downwards.
CACGACGCTTTTCAGCATTACGGTGACTCGTTCGGATGATTAATGCGATGCGAAATATTGGACTTTTCTACCGTAATATACGCGGATGCCTTTTTAAATAACCCAATAGATCTTTTTGTGTATTAAACATTCAAATCGAAGCGAGCCAAATGAAGATGGAAAACATAGATTCAAGGTACATTATCATCCTTCTCTATCTCCAGCACTAACAGCAGCAGGACCTTCGGGTCGCATCTACATTTCAAAGTACAGGTCGAGAGGTAACCAGGCGATATGGTGGATTAAACGATATATCTCTGTCGTAATAACCTTCCAACAACTTTTGTTTCGGGAAACAAATTCACAGAGCTCGGTTTGCAGAAGTGCAACACTAGTCGGGTTCGACCGACCGGGCGCATCAGCATCAGTCGAGATGCAGCGCCAACGGATAATCTCCTCTCTCTCTCTCTCTTTCTCCCTATGTTTCTCTGTCCCCCTCTTTCTCCCACTTGCTTTCCCCCTCCCCACTTCCTCGCTCGCTCGCTCGCTCGCTCGCCCTATCTCGCTCTCTCACTCGCCCCCTCTCACTCTCGCCCATTCACCGATCTCCCTCGCCCCTGTTCTATATAACCCGTGTAAAAGGAGAAGCCGACTGCTCTGCTGTCGCTGCAACTCCCGGCAAAAGCGGCAACGTACGATTTTGGCAACGAATACGTTTCGTGGCCTGCCGGCGACACAAAGAGTTTGGCCCCCTTTTTCTGTATTCCTCGATTCGACGAGAGAAAAAAAAAAGGGGGGGGGGGGAGGATGATAAGAGAATCTCGACCCAGCATTGGAGAAAATTTGATACTCGCGTAGGTACGATAGTAAAGGGAACGTAACGAACGGCAAAACACCGATTGAATCGCCAAAAGAGGCCTTTGATCTATTATATTACATATTCCTCGATTATCGTAGAGCGAGCTTTTTGACTCTATAGATCGTGTATACGCCCGTTCAACGTTTACGGCGCAAAATTGCGGACGGTGTTCAGCTTAAGAGATCGACTAATTAATCATCATTACGATCGGAGCGGGTGCTTTTTTTCCAGATAAATGCCAAGTGGCCCGGCAAGGGGTCCGACTCGTTAAACAAAGAGGACCTTCAAAGGGACCTTTCGGATTGCAGAGAACCCATGCGGATGAGCGTAATAACTTAATAAAAGGGTCTATCGGCAGAAGGGTTCATGGACCTCGCGGTGGCTGTAGGATTCGAAAATAGGTCGACCGAATGCGCGAACCTTGAGCTAAAAGCATATGCGGGAATAACATTGCGACAATGTGCGACTAAAGCGGCGAAATGAAGCGAGCCCGAAATAATAAAAAGAAAAGGTCATTTTCTCGACCACGAGGAAGGTTATTTTACTCGGTGAATGTGCAAGCTACAAACGCTTTAAAAGCTCGGCAAACCTTTCCGATAAACGTTCATTACCGTTAAGTGATCTATTAGGGCCACAAGCATATTGCTCTATTTTACTCTATGGCCAGTCCAAAGATTTCTTGACGCCCAACATAGATTCAAAAATACATCTCAAAACTGAAAAGCGTGCCTTTTCGCATTAGAAGTTTTTCTTTTTAATTTGACCGACAACGGAGGTTTAATTTTAATAGATTCAGAGTCGATAAAGTATCAAGTATTTGAGACATGTATAGCGTATATTTTTCCATGCCGTTTTCTACCTAATAAGCTAATTACCGAAGAAGTATCGTTCATAAGTTATTTTCATGAATGACATTATATATAGCTTCGAGACGATTAACGATTAATCGCTGCTTACATTCGGATTAAGCTTAATGATCCGTATCGATGCTGGGCCGTAAATGTAAGGGGCAAAACATTGAGACTGATCGATTCTACGGATACGAGATCACGACATAACTTATATGTCAGAACAAAATTTATACGTCAGAAAATTTCCGAAAGCGAATATATTTGTTCACAAAAGAATACATTAACATTAAAGGTTTGATATATGCTGACTAATATTATTCTTATACCATTCTTTAACGAAAATAATCTTTAATAAAAATATTCCTGCTAGGAGTAAAGATATTTAAAGCGGGACCACAACTGAGCAACGAAAATATACGATTGATGGTTAAAAATTCGAAGGGAGAAGTAAAATATCAGATGGAAGTGAGCGTGGTTCCTCAACGCAGTTCAAGAGTCGTATGCATCGTCGTACAAGTTTATCAAGATATATACAGTCTCAAGATGTCGACGACGGATAAATATTTGTACAGATAAGAGGCTTGAGAAATTTTTCTGACACGTTACGAAGTATACATGACACCCCCACCTTTCAGAGTTATCTGCGACGCGGTGATTATATTCTTTAGCGCGTCGCCTAGGTAACAATTTTAAAAACACATGTTTCTCAGATTTCAATATCCCTCCAACCTTAACAAATTTTTTCATGGACCACCACAAACATAGCTGCAATAAATATCTTTCTCCTGCAATGTTAAACGTTGGAAAATCCTATCGTTGTAAGAAATCTCCCGAGTGCACCCTATTAGTCCATCGTACCGGCATTGTTAACACAATAAATACTGCAAATCGACGCTATCGGGCCATAATTAACGCGCGATACATCTTCCCTTAATGCGCAAGAATGACGTTCCAAATGTTTTCGATCATCGATCACGATGGATGGTGCGGGACAAAATTCGATTCTTATCGTAACTTACTCGCGCGAATAACTTTCCTTGCACACCCACCAATTAATTTCCCGTTACACGACGATTCGCGATACACTTGCACGAGGAAAGTCCGTGATTCCGAGCGTCCGTTGTTTTGCCTCGAATGAAATAGCGCCGAGAGCAAACGGTTTTTACAGGTGCCGATCGTGGCCCCGATCGGCGGGATCGTTTCTGATCAGCATTTCTGACACGTGAGCGAAACGTGATAGCAAGCGTGTCGCCCGCTGACAGCCTGAAAATTATACTTTGCCTATTCGCATGGCACAGTAGCGCGCAGCTGCTGACAATTGTGTTCTTGGAAAATGATTTAATTAATACACGGTATAACATGGCCCTCCGCATCGTCCCTAGCTACGTGCCCGCGGATCCGTGTGATACGATTTACCGCCACTTCGTCTAGGTATGATAAATTCATGCAGATGTCTCCCATTCGGATCAATTATGCCGAACAAACGTTTGTTTTTCATTCTAATTAATACTTTGGAGGTTTATTGGGCGTAAGAGCGAAGTCGCGCAAAGTGCTAACACGTGATCTCTCAGCTGAGTGTCTATAGAGATACAGAGTGAGACGATCTGCGAGAATTTCACGAGGTCTTGTTATACTCGAAACTGAGATGTATAATCTTACGTATCGCTCAGATTATATTGATTATAATCATCGATCGCGGCATGTTTGGGTTAAGGTTTTGCGCGTTATTTACGAGGTTGTAAATCTTTAACGAGGGAAAAAAATATAGGCCTTGACTCTTAACCCTATGCTTTACACACACACATGGCCTCTATTCTTCAAGGCCGGCTCTGTGTGCGTAATTATTGGAAATCCATTATTTCTGAATGAAAAGTCTCCCACGCTTTGATACTACATTCTGCGCAAATCTTTCGCGTTCTCCCCCAGCAACACAGATGCTCCCGCCCTTTCACACCTTTACGACGATAACTGTAGATATTGTTTAGATCGATTTAAGCTGCGAATTACTTGTGCAACGAAATGAACTTTAATATTTAATACTTCATCTATGCATGAAGGATCACAGTTCAACGAGAAAAATTTCGTAATGATAACGTGATAAAGACTTGCAATGTATAAAGAAAAAAGTAAAAAGCATGAAAATATTAATGTCTATTTTGTTAATGGGATGTCTAACGGTTATCAATATAAAATAAATAAGTGAGATGTGTCTTGGGGCAAAGTTTAACTCGATCATCGATCACACTTGTAGCAAGAAATGATCTGACTCATGAGTGCGTTGAGAGTAACAAGTTCCCTAGACATCTTTGATTCTCAGGCTCTACATTAATAATATCACGGCCGACGCTACTCTTTTATCGTTGAACAGACATATCACAGCCCACGGACAAGAATGTGAGGATAGATTGGCCAAATAAAAATGGAGATAGATTGGAATAATAAAATTTCAATGAAAAGAAGTAATTTATACGACTTAACTTGCTGCGACAATCGAAATCCTATTACCAATCTCTTTTACCTCCATCCGACGTTCGTTCATAAACGTCGTCCTGGATAAATCCTCGATTTTAGAAACGTCATTGGTATAAGGTAGAAAAAGACTAAAAGGTATTTCTGCAACGAGAACCGACCAAAGATTTCGTGAAAAAGGAAAAATATCAAATTCATGTAACTCTAACCCTAAAAAATTCCAAGCAATGGAGGAAGTTAGAACGAGTTAGCTTCAACACGTAATATCTACTTAAAACATTTTTATTAAAAAAAATGCTTGTCTACTACCGTTTATCACGAAAAACGTGATAATTGATGACAATCAGAGACAAAAAATATTCCAATCTGAAGAGCATATTCAATCTGTGATACAAATAGTCTATCGGTTAGGAAACATTCGTATGTCGTTTCCTCCGATCAATCCATTACTCGGAAGTATCCCCGATAATGAATACGTAAGACTCAGCCGATACGGCACGTGAAGTAACACAAGTCCGACACGTTTATAGAATATCTGAATATTTATAAAGCGCGGCAATGACTCCGCTTGAATGCAAATGCATCCGCGTGTATCGACAGACGCCGTAAATACACAAAGTATGCATGGAGCTGAAAGGTACAAACGATGTTCCCTCCCCTTGTATTCTTCTTCGATACGATTTTCGTGAATCACAGCGTATACCTTTAACCCTTTGCCTCATAACAACAGGTCATACTTGTGCTTTATTCCAAGAGCTGACCATAAATGTCGATATATGTGATGAATTATATCGAAAATAAAAAAAAGGGCGAGTATGGATGGACAACGTGAGTCAAAGTACGTTTGTAATTTATTACAAATCGTACAATGATAAATAGTATGGTGATTATTATAACTAAACACTCAAGTCTATCTATCTAGAATCTTATATGCGATATACGAATAATAATTATCAAGTTAGTCGCCCCCTCGATAATTTAAGGTGGAACATGTAAAGCGGAGATACGCGCGCGTTGAAGTTCGCTTGTAAATACGAGAGATGAATGTAAATATAAAATGTAAATACGATCCCTCCAAGGAGTACTCGCTGTACGAGTATGTGCTTTCATCGTTTTACTTCGTACAGTTACCCTTTTACACGCAAAATAAATCATTTATAAAAAGTGATATGGCTATAAATATACCGAAAAAGAAATCTAATAGATGACAAGAACACTTTGATTTGTGTATTTACCGATAACATCGTTAAACTTCTATTTTAGGTTCATCGGTATTTACATTCGGATATGGCATCCGCGAGACGATGTAACATTCACCCGAATTGGCTCGATTCTATCCTCGAGAGTGCCGAAGAGAGAATAATAGAAGTGTGGAATTCAACTACGTATCATGTGCATCCTGATCGCACGTAAATTCCCACGCAGCTATTAAATGTTTTGCGTTTTCTCTCAGGAGCGTGTTTTTCTTTTTAAAAAACGATTAAAGGGCAGCCGCAGCGTACTTTCATTCATAAAGACCATGTACACCGAGGAGAGCGCAATAACCTTGATTATCTTGACCGAAGTTGTCACGTTACCAGGCGGGTCTATGGGATTCATTCAAACGATTCTCACGCCTTGCCGTGCGAACGAAACGAAATCAGTCGCTGGCGGACCAACTGCGGCGATTGGCTCGCCGATAAATATCAACGAACATTATTACAAGCCTCCTCTCCTCGCCCCCTCCCGGGTGAAACGCATTTTCTCCCGTTACATAATACAACAGAGATCAACGGTCGAATTTTGGCACCTTCTTTAGTCCACGGGAGCATTAACTGGTATAAAGGCTGCTGAGACTCACCATCTTTCGGGGCTCAGAGTGTATCCGAATCTGCCAGGCACTCACTGCCGGGTTGACTATGGATGCACAGAAACACGTTACATCGGCTTTGACACACTTCGCCCGATACTCGAAAGACCGGTCCGTTTTATCGCTTCGATGGACGATAGTCCAAAAAAGCGGATTAACAGGGAAATTCCGCCGTGTCGAATCAGAGATATTGGCTAAAACGTATGTTGGACGTCATGACATTGACGCGAGCACAACAAAACAATCGGCTACCGGCGAATACGTACGAGCATCGTCCGACAACGAGCGTACGACTCGAGCACCCGAAACAGACTGCCACGGTCCTGCGTCAAACCGTCCCTCGTTTCTGAGAGGTGCCACCCGGTGGCAGCATTGGCCGATCCAAGAGAATTGGAGGACCAATCCCGAGTCTTCTTTGCTCTTGCCTCGATCCTCCGTATGGGACCTACGTGCTGAAAATCACCTACCGAGGCATACTGGGTGTCGAGAATGGCCCAGCTCTGTTACTATTATCGATTACATATTTCATACGTTATACTGCTATAAGGAATAGTATAAATTTGCAACGGACGATATTAAAGATCGTAGGCTGTTAATCTGTAGATCTTAAGGTTTTTATCATATAACACTTTTTCGTGTATTGCGTATGGACTTGAACGATATTTAATAAGTAAATACTAAAACTATTTAAGAAACCGAGGATTACATTCCACTCGAATTATAATTACATATCATAGATATTTATTGGTATAAGCGTCAAAAATTGTTCGCTCAACAAGGCGTTGAACTGAAGATAGAGAAAGATACAAATTCTTCAATATATAAAAATTGATTATGAGAAAATAATTTTAAAGAAGCAAAGAAATGATACGTTCTCGTTATCGTCACCCCATATAATGATCATGGTATTATGACCCGGCAACATTCTGTGATTGGTCCTCTTACGCGGCAGCGCATCGTCTTAACCAATTGTTCTTAAATTGTACAAATTGGGCACACAGTACAAGGCAAAGAAATGGGACAACAAACAAACATTTCTTTTCTCTTTCATCGGGTAAAATATAATACAAGGTGAGGCACAAATATACAATCTTAAAACTTATTGTTATCTTTCCGTGAAGTTCCTCGTTCCACACATGCTGAAATTATGTGACTGATTCATCGACTTGATCCTGTGAATTTATCCTTCTACATATCGCGTTTATTCATATCTTATCCGATTTATCACATAGAAATTTCACGATGCTCTGTATGACGACTATTATTATCAAAAATGTTTTTTTCACGTTCAAGCAGTACTATCAAATTTTCTTACAATAGAAATGCGGACTATTACGAACACTATTACTTCAAGTCGATATAATCACGAAAGAAGTAACATGATCGAATTTAAATATAGACACGCATGTTTGCAATACAATTCGATATATATTATGTTGATTTAAAGATAATGCATAATTTATGTTTGGCATGGTATGTATACACGTTTACATATTTATATGAAGTATATCAATAAGATCAATGTATTGTGTCACATATTGTGAATTTACCAAAAATATATGGCTGCATTTTTTGTCATTATAAATGCACATTTAGGCTATAGTATATTTTCTCAGTAATAACGCTTTCTCGTGTGATGTGGACGAAATACATCATACATAATGTCAATATACAACTTTAAACGCCGCGCATTCAAACGGTCCATTTATGAAGGAGGCGCGCATCAGATTATTCATGCGCCTTAGCTGTGCTATGTATAAAACAGAAGCAAAAGAACCAATTGGGAGCTTGTATCGGTATTACAATGTGATTGGTTAAGCTCGTATACACCGACCAGCTACAATAATGAATTGCAGCACTGAAAAATGTACATACTAAATATATTTTATAAAATTTTATCGTACATGTAATAACTTGGTGTATCAAAATTCCCTATTAAGAACAAAAATTTAGAAAAATTTACTTTTGATCGTAATTTGTTAATCTATATCTTGCTGAACTTCTTCGAATCTCGCAAGTTTTATTCAACACGAGATGATTTTATGGAGAATGAATGATCGTAGTGATTTTCCATTTGCCTGGATCTCTAAATTCGTAACCTACCTAACATTGGCACATCTACTCCATGCAATAATTTATGCCGCTAGAGCGCGTACTTGACGTGGGGATCAGCATCGTTGCAGTGTTGATCTGACGTTAAAAGAAATTGGCTTTTCGTCATAATAGACGGACACTCGGTTCTTAAATTTTACGTAGGAATTCGTCCAGGCCTGCGCCACAGTCTTAGCAGGAATAATGCCACGCGGTAAGCTCTCGAATTGTTGCCCATACATTCGTCAAGATTTTAATTCCCGTCCCCACCACGTTTCCCCGATATCAAAACGCACTTTCGTACTTCCTGACCTCGTAAATCTGTAATTTGGCTGGTACCCCTTTATGTCTATCGTATTTCAGGAAAATTCGTCAATCACAAGGGTCGAAGTCGTCACTTCACGAATCCCGAGGAATTAGAGGAGCAGCGACGGCAAGAGGAAAAAAAACTCCAGTGGAGAGTCAGTATTTTTAGGTTAACCGAGAGCACAGCGACTTAGATTCTATTGTTAAGTACGTAAGATCGAATGCTCCTTGGATGGTCGACTTTCACTTGCACATCTGTTTCGACGAGTATCTAGAAGAGCACAATACCTTGCGTCGCTGCAGTCTCATTTTTAAACCGAGATGTAATCGTCCCTAAGTTATCCCTCCAAAAAATTAAAGGGTGCTTCAGAAAGTAACGATTTATCATGCGTATGCCTCATTTTTATATGCAGAGTTCTCCAGTTCCATGTAATGTTAATTTTTGTTACCCTTAATGACAGTGAGCAACAGGCAGAAACACATCATTAGTGCTTCAATAAAAAACAAGCAGATTTAAAATTTTATAATGTGGAAAATTATCTTTTTCAGAAAAACTGTGATGACTACAGTTCCAGTGACGAGGAAGACGAAGATGAACCTAAAGCGGGTGGTAGTAGCAAATCGAAAAATGCCAGCGCGTCAAAAACAGTCAGTGAAAGTGAATCTGAGTCGGAGTCCGAAACAGAAGTAATATCTATTTCTATTCTTATGTCAATGATTTTATCAATTTTACCAGGAACATATATTGAATAACATTTTTTCTATTGAATATTTATAGGGAAAGGCAAAGGGCGTAGAAAATTTAATTCAAGTTGAAAATCCAAATAGGGTACAAAAAAAAGCAAAGAAGTTATCACAATTAAATGAGTCCTTAGATACTTCTAAAACGGAATTATCTCGAAGAGAACGGTGAGTATATCATGAGATGTAATGCCTCAGTGCAATCGTACGTGCTACATGCTACCAAAAATGATTCTGTAAAACCATATTTAACATCCAACTTATGTTGAACTGTGTCTCCAGGGAACAATTAGAAAAACAAAGAGCTTATGCAAATTATCAAAAACTACATGCGGCGGGTAAAACTGACGAAGCACGAGCGGATTTAGCTCGATTAGCTATTATTAAGCAGCAACGGGAAGAAGCGGCAAAAAGACGAGAGGATGAGAAAAAACAAAAGGAATTAGCTCAACAGAAGAAAACAAAGCTCACGCAAAAAGCATTGGGCAAAAACTCCTAGGACGCCTCCGCCCATGTCAATCACAAATAATTTACATCACCGCTGCTATTGCATTAATATTCTGAGTGGCGCAAACTCAACTTTCGTATCGGTAAAATTCGACTAAAGAGATTCGCGCATTTATCGCGTACGTTTGATGAAATGTCCTTGTTTGTATAAATACAATTATTATACTAACGCAAAGCCCTGTTCGTTTTATTTCAGTAAAACCTTTATCTACGAACTAAACCGCTATATTTGCACGTAAAATAGCAAATGCAGATAGCTATCCAAATATTCACATAATGTACGTTGATCAGCATAGCAAATTAAATAAATTTCAAGTATTCAGTATTCGATATACGAAAATTTTTCACGATTAAAATGCGTACGTGGCACTCCTGTCTTTATGGACTAAATACTCGATCAGCAGAATAATCTCAAACAATAAAAAAACGATTTTATTTCTGCGCCTGAAACACGTCAACCCATTAAATAGTGCTCGAATTTAATTTACATTATGCCCATTATCAGTGATCGATGCAACCTTCCGACTTTTTCCATTGAACATAAGAAATGTAACCGACAAAAAATTAAATATCTTCTTAAGGATGTTTAGGAAGGCAGACGAGAAGTAATCGCTACCTTCGCAATGGGAATCACGTTATTTCAGCTTTATTGAACAGCAGATATAATCCGCTCACGCGTTGGACTTCGTACCGCCCGCACACATACGATACCAGATTACTGGTGCAGGTAGTGGTTCTCTGATCATGCATCTATTGCAGCGTACGCAATTTAGTCAAGTTTTCGCGCTTGAGCGGGAAGGATGTTTTGGTCCGATGTCATTTATGTCGCGTTGTTGTTGTTTAGTGTTGCAATCGGACCTTTTTACCAGCGAATCGAAAATCCAATCAGAAGAAAATGGGCCAGCACGGCGATCGGCTTGACCCTCGTCACGATTGTTTCCGGGAGTTTTGTGCTTCATCCCCTCATCGTTACTATAGTTAACGCGATCATCATAACCAAATTGCCTCAAAAGTATGACATTTAATAGTTATCGAATTGTATAAAATAAATTAAAAAATTTATTTGGTCGTTGAAGCCTATATAAAAGTCCGTCTCATGCAACCATTTGCATACGACATTGTCTTTCGTGTTCGATAAGCTTACCAACATTGTGAAATAATCCTAAATACGGTTTAATTACCTTTGGTACGTTTACCACAATAATTGTTGAACGTGATTCATCTAATTATTCTTACTTGTGCAGCGAAATACAAAAAACAATATATATATATAAACGTTTATATCATGCAAAAAGTACTGTAGGAAAAGTATTCTAAAGCTAACTACATTAATATGGAAAATAAGCCATATGACTTGCAATTAAGGTTACCATGCCAGGTTAATTTGTTTATTTGCTTCGTATCTATATAGACGGTATTATATAAATGCCGATATAAATGGGGAAATCGTTGACACACTTGCAGAAAATATGCACATTTTTCTTTTATACATGTATTCGTGAAACTTATTTATCCTCGCCTTAACACCTTATTGATGTTTAAAGCGGAAAATGTTTTAATGAGCAATACATTTTCATTAGAACTATCATCTATTGCATTCCTAACAGTATAAATTTAAATACATTATGTTAATAATATGTAAATCAAGTTTTATAACCCAAGTTTGTGATTGTCTTGTTGACCATTTGATTATTTCAATGTAGTGCATTTTTAATTCTATGCATTATTGCTGTTTTCAGGACATGCCACATGATCAGCCTTTTCTTCTCATTCTTTTACCTGCTAATAATCTTCCGCCTAGGAGATGTATTCGGTCTATCTACACCACCCACCCATACAAATCTTATACAAATGATGATGACGTTGAAGCTTCCAGGATTAGCATTTGAAATAAATGCAGCTATGAAGACTCCCAACACTGATCTAGAGGGTATAAACTCCATGGCCCTGAAAAGCATTGGTTTCTTAGACGTGATACATTATGCATTCAGCTATATGGGTGTTTTGACTGGTAACTTTATATCATATTTTAATTTTTATTTAATTTGACTACATCTATTAAGAGTAATGCATAGACCAAAAGATATAGAATTTATATATATTTTTTTCATTTCAGGTCCATATTACCGCTACAGGACATACTGGGACTCTTTTTATAGACCATTCGCGAAATACACTGATCCATGGCCTCTCACATTTTACAAATTGAAACAAGCCTTTGCATTTGCAATACTATTTTTTGTAATGAATTGGTTATTCCCTAGCAAGGTAATTGGTCGTGCTTTTGCACTCTATCAATGTATGTAAATTGATGGAACTTTTAAATTTCAGTACGTCCTGTCAGAAGAATACGCTGAACGATCTATTATTTATAAATTGTCTTACATATATCCTGCCTTTGCTGTTTTTCGACTAAGAATGTTCGTTGGGATGTTATTGTCCGAATGTGTGTGCCAAATGAGTGGGCTAGGAGCCTACCCCACAATATGCAATTCTTTACCTGGATTGGGACCACAAAACTACAAAGCCGTTGAAGCCTTGTAAGTTTTTTTTATTCCACATTTCATTGAATCCTGCTCGTAATTTTGTAGACACATGAAAAGTATACACACATTTTGGCAGATCGAATAATCCTTCAAAGCTGAAGGATGAGAAATACGATTTTGATACAGTGTATAATATGAATATTTGGGAAGTGGAAACATGCCTTTTGGTGAGGACAGCGATGAAAGTCTGGAATACTACTGTGCAATATTGGATGGCTACTTGCGTTTACAAAAGGTTTCCTTACAAAAATGTAAGAATCATAGCCACTTTAGTGCTCTCTGCTCTTTGGCACGGATATGCAGCTGGTTATTACTTCTGCATTTGCCAAATCCCATTATATTTACCATTAGAAGATCTTTGCGTAAAATTCTATAAGAATAGCAAAGAAAATAGCCTGGTAAGTATCAAACTTACACGTACGTTACGATTAAATTAAAGGACTGTAATAATTATTTTCCCCCTTTACAGTCTAGGAGGGGATGGGGATTTTTCTTGTGGTTCATGAGACTGTCTTGCATGGCATATTTAGGTATACCGTTCCTGTTATTAGACTTATACGAAATTATACATTTTTACAAAACTCTGTACTTCAGCGGTCACATAATCGCACTTATTCTGTATATAATTGCTCGAAGCATGAAACATTATATTCTTGCAAAACATCCGGAGAGTAAAGACAAGAATCAGTAACATCGACATTGATGTAACTAATATCTCATCAAAATTAATAATTCACTAGGAATGTCGCTCCTACAGCGCATTTTGCAATTCTACACAGTCAATAGATTTTTTACCCTAGAAAAAGAGGTCGATGTACAATATACCTCAACCAATTAAAAGATTAGTAGTAGCGAAGATCATATATTGACCATAGCATTGTTAAAATCGCGAGTACAAACTGGAGTGCCATTAATTAATATCATAACATGACAAAATGCTTTGAACGAAATTAATCGTTGGACAACCTAGCATACATATATTTGTATACTGTTGAGTTTTTTTCAATATTAATATCAGTAAGTGAATTTTAAATTCACAATGCGTTGTTACATAACTGTTTAACATACTATTTTATATTTATTGAAGAAAATAATCTTCGTCAATCCAGAATATTATGGATATTGTAACTTTTCCATTTAAATGGATGGAAAAGAAATGTACAATAAAAATTCTATTTCTTTACGTAAATCACCTTTATTACTTATTTTCCACATAACTACAGGTATCATTCCGCTAAAGATTTCACGTGCTTATCGAATGACATATTACTTGTACTTGAGAGAATTTACATTACCTTACCTCTAGATACTTACACCGACGTTGTTCGCTGATACCTGAAATAGAAACACAGAAAAGGCAGGAGTTATTCCTCACTCCCAATCCAACCCTTCCTACAAGTAACAATGTGGCGGCAAGTGTTTTAAGCGATGATCGCAAATTTGGATTATCAAAAATTGGAACCGTCGTATCATTCGATTAATCGTACGCCCCAAAATAAAAGAACAGAGTCCCCAAGGAATATCCAAGGACAACGGGTGAATATGCATTCAAAAAAGGAGTTAGCGTCGATAGGTATTGCCGTGCAAAAGTAAAACTCGAATAAACAGCCAATAAGTCGTTGCCAAAAAAAATTCACGAGCACGTCTTCTGAAGCAACAAAACCGTGAACCATCATAATGCCGACATACGTAGACCCGAAATGGATTTCACACAGCGAAAAAAGTAATGGAATTTTTTTCCAACGAGATGAACTACCGACCAGGTCGTGCAATTTGATATCTCGAACCTACGTGGCTGGCAGAAAAAACACGAGTATCTCGAAGTTTTCCCTGGTAAGAAATGATCGTCGAAAAAGGGCTCGAATAGATTTAATCACTTGGAATGTGCGTCGTCGTTCGCGAGGTCTGGTGATGCTCACGTGCTACCTGCAAACCGGACGGTGGCTGAGACCAGCAACCGCGTGGCACTGGCTGCACTCTCTGCTTATTTCTCTGCGCTCGACCGTACACCCTCAGCAATTTCTGCACGCCGACCCCCCAGAGAGACAGCTTTTCGCTCACACGCTCTCTCTCCCTCTCGCCCTGATCGACTCGCGAACCTGCTTTCACCAGACCACCAACCGCTCGCTACTGCAAACTGCTTACAGCCCTGCTACTCGGCTTACTGCTTACTCTCAGCTACCCCATCATCGGCTACACTCGCCACGCCACTCCTTTCCACCGCCTGTGGCACCATAAAATTACAACTTAGTTACAAGGAATAAACGTATCATATCCGTGTGTGAGGATTTCTTAACTTTTTCGTTACCTTAGTTACGATACCTAAACTGTTTATGAATGCGACATTGGGGGGTAGTATTTATACCGCAGATCGTTGGACTTAAAAATTAAGGTACCTAGGTGGATCGTATTCCTTCCTCCTAACACGCTCAATCTAGTTTCGACCGAATCTTTCATTAATTTTGTTAACATTGCGTAAAAAAAATGAAAGCAGCGTTAAATGACACTGTTGTTGCCAGTGGGATGATTAGGCATGAGAATGGAAACTTTACGGGCTCGCATGATTTTCCCAGAATCCTATAGCGGTACGATCCCCGTAAAGCATTCTATTGCATTTTGTATAGATATAGAGCCACGAGTAGAGTTCGACGCCAAATTTTGTCATTATACACCACTGTCACAATATTTCGTGTAAGTTACAAACTTCGAAATTATTTGCAAATTCCTCAGTAATAATTATATTTTAGATAAACTAAGAAGTACAATTCACGATAATGTACGAGATATTCTTAAAAAATATGAGAATTATTTGTTATTACATATTAGAAAGATTAATCATAATTATTAATGTAACATATATCTCCGATGTGGGTCACGATTAATTATTCAAATTCTGTAAATATAATGCTGCATCATTTTTATAGGTATTTTATTTTTATTTTTTATAGTATTTTATAGGAACTGTTATTCTTTCCTGTCAAATAACTGAGATTGTAAGTATCTGGTATTTTTCAAATGTATGGATAAATGAAAGGTGATAACGTTCAGAATTTGAATACTTAGTCATGATAAAAAACATAAATTATTAATTTAGGGCAATAGACGCTTTATAGTATATTTCAATCAAATTCAGGATCTGAATTTTGTCAATTATACAAATCATCAATGGAACCTTACTATATACGGATGAGACAATGCAAACATCATGCAAAACGATTTTAAGCCAATAGGTTTAAAGGTAGTTCAAATAATTTGTAGTTGCTCCTTTGATATTAAGTCTATATCTACAGACTTAGCGTTTAATCATCGTTCAAGATTATGCCAACAGTTCTATCTTCTGCATTTTATTACACTTTATTATAAATGGCAAACTTACATAAATAAACCTGTAGATATTATTACAGAAACGCAGAACTTACTTCTATAATTTGTATGCATTAGGACTTTAACTGCCTGACTAATCATGGACAAATTTATTAAGTATTCTTATTTGGAATTAATGAAAAACTTAAGAAGCTTTAAAATTTCATGATTTAATTTAAAGTCTGTACAGAAATCGGATTTAAATTACCATATACGCTTTACATTACCTGCTAATTACCATTATACATCAACACCCTTGCGTATTTCCAGTTACACTTAATCCACCATGCTCAAATCAAGTACGATCATGAATGTGACCAAAAATTATTTCTCAATGAGCTTTTATAGAAAAAGATGTTCCCCTATGGTGGTGGAATATATCGTAAGGCAAGGTGTCCAAACAGTGATGTAAGATACCATTTCCAAAATGGAAAAAAATAGAAGAGGAATCATTCTGGTTCTAACAATCCATTAATGCCAAGGATAAATTAGAATTGTGCTAACTGTATAACATTCTAATGCAAATAAAAATATAGATATAAACGGAACATTTTGTTGTCAATTCTAATGTTAACAATCGTTCGTTAAATATGAAAAGAAATGATCACCTGTTCATTTATTACTCAAATGGTATAAACTTTTATGAAAATATGTCTGAGGATATTGAATATGAAATATATAATGCCGTTGTACGCTCGGAAGTTTAAATATGAGCGCAGCAGAGCCAAAGGTAATCTTATGATGGCAATAATAGGCTAGTTTGACCGTGTTTATCTTTAGTATACAAGAAAAGAAGAAATACAATATATACTTTCTTTTGGACAAGCCAAGCATTGCTTGAAACAATGTCACTTAACGGAGTAAAGATAATTATATGAAACTTGAAAAATGAAAATCTTTATGAGCCTGTTAAACTCACAGTCTAAATACATTACATTAAAATTAGTTTGGGTTCGTTCTCAACCCAGACAAGTAGTGCGTCGTCATAATTAATATGTAAGTGATAGAAGAATGTGAACGTGCGACAGTGTTGCTCTAGGTATAGAGGGTAATAGAATACCTTTTTTCAATCTCAAGACAGATTATTCTGCATTTGGGGCACTTGCATCTGTTCACAGCTGTATTTGTATACCCTTCAGTTACTTCAGTCCCTGAAATGATGTTTATGACCAATGTCTTAGAAATTTGAATTACAGTTTTATGTACATTGTATTGTATTATATATGATCAGCTTGAATGATATTTGATGTTACGAAAAACAGACTGATTAATAAATATAATATATCATATTAACATGAATAATATAATTTATACCTGATATTAAGAATTTAATCAATATTTGAATGTGTCAATTAATCATATTGATATAGGTACAGTCATTTAATATGTTTTAATGCAGTTGCTGTAATTGTTTGTAAAATAAAATAAAAATAGATATATTTACCTTGATTTGGAACGACTATCTTTTTGCCTGTCCTGAGATTTGCTCCGGGAATGGGACTTGCCACGAGAGCTTTTACTGTCAGAGCGAGAACGACTCCGACTACGACTGTAAGATCGTCTGCGATCTCTATCGCGACTCCTTGATCTACTGCGTGACCTTGAACGAGAACGTCTGCGATCTCTGCTTCTGCTTCGGGACCTGTATATAAAGCAAAAAAAATCATTCATCGTAATATACTTCTGTATAATTTTTAACACTTCGTCTTGCCCATCCTTATGATACAGTTTAAAAAAATATTAGTAAGCCTTGTCCCATCATTAATAAAATAATAAATTATTTCGTACAATTTCTAAATATTGAAATAATTCCTAACAAATAACTTTATTACCTTCCACGACGACGACTCCCACGGCTACGATGTGGAGAAGTTGGGCGTCCATATCGTGCCATCTGAACTCTAAGCTCCCTGCCATCTAAGAGTCTTCCATCCATAGCATCCAATGCATCTTCTGCATCGCGTTTATCGTAGAATCTGAAACATATTTTTGCTACTATTATAAATAATACGTACCGAAACTTCATTAAAGTACTATAGTTCTACGTAACTTGATGAAACATATTTCGATTTAACAAACAGTATATATTCCAAAATGGGACAAATTTATACGAAAAATATACATTATATGCCGAACACATCTAATCCCAATGTAACATTCCGATCTCCGTTAAAATTTAGATCCCGATAATAATCTAAGAAAGGCGGGAAGCAAAAACAGGAAAGGTCTCTAACGGATGCTTTATTCGTTAATTCCGGTCTACGGTACTGCTATTCAAACATTAGATGCGTGACGTCACGCTTTTCCATGGCGGCCTGCACATTTCTCTACGCATACCGCTTTGTACGCCGCATACGCCAATCCCACCGATCGGCGAATTTCAAAAGATATATTCGATTATACGCATTTTTACCTGACAAAAGCGAACCCACGGCTTTCGCGGGTGAATCGGTCTCGGGGTATGTAAATGTCGCCGACTTCGCCGCATCTTTCGAACACGCGCCTGAGATCTTCCGGCGTCGTTCTGTAGGTCAGATTATCCACCTTCAGGGACACCATCCCATCGATTCGGGGTGGTGGCCTACCGTAACTCATTTTCCCGGATAATCCGACGTTTCCGACGAGTTTAGAACGTTACACACGGTTCGCGCAATATCTGTAAGAGTTTAACACGTCGATCACGTCCGCGCACAACGAAGACAAAATGGCGAATGAAGGAAGAATGAATGTCTCTTTGCGCTAAGTATTCTGGGAAGTGACGCAAACGTCATCTACTACGTTAGTCAAGTTTACTTTTCGAGAGCATTATTTTTCCTCAAAATACCCACGGAAACCTGATATCGTATTTGTATATATTTAAAAAGAAACTTATATAAGAAAATATGATCTTTATTTTATTTCATATTCGCGTTTAGCATCTATCGCATCGTATATATTTTGAAGATTTCACTGTGCATCGATGGCGTGTATCAAAGGAAACCGGTTAGCACTTAAGATTAAATAGTCGTCAAATGTTTCTGATAGTAAAAAAATTTATTAATACTGCGCTTACTTTCGTAAATAAACATCATAGCATAGATGTGATAATAAAACTTGGAACTTTATAACAGAATAATTTTACGTACCACTAAAGCAAAGCTGAGATATATCAATCGTGATTTAACTTCTTTGAAATGGTAAGAGAATTTCTTCCAATGCTTCGTATAGTATTCTGCTGCTCATTACTTCCACGCAGAGACGATATTGATAACTTATGGTGCTACAATAAATTTATATTCCAACAACGTGATTAACGCATTATTTTTTATTTAAGTTTCAATGAAGCTGCATCTGTGGTATCACAACAATGCCCTTGCATAAGATGCCCCCCCAATAATCTGTCAACATCGTTTAAAAATTTCAGACTCTCCGATACATTACAGCTTCGATCGCTTTACGCGTATAAAAACGAATCGTACCAACTGTAGAAAGGGCAAACGCAATTGTACATTTTGGTCCTTTGCCCGCCGATCGCCTATGTTTGTTGCGCCACACTCGTATTTGCGTGCAATTCAGATTGGTGAATTTAAAAAAAAAAGGGAGCGAAAAGGATTAAAAACGAGAAGCCTCGCTGTACAACGAGCGCCGATTAGCGAGTGTACACACAACAAACATAGATTCACATAGTGCTTTAACTTAAGTAGATGGTAGGCGCAAAATAGTCGTCAAGTCGTCACTAGTCTCTCTCTCTTTCTTTTTCATCGATATTACGAGAATAATCCGGGATCGCTTCGCAAAGGTGTTTCTCTTCTGCGCGAAAGGGTAGGGTTCGCAAAATAATTCTTCAAACGGATCGCAATAGCAGCCCAATAAATAGTTTAAAGTTTTTAACGGCATCATCGCCGCGTCGTTACGATATAAAAGACTTAGAGACGGATGACAGACGGGGGGGGAGGGGGGGGGAGGACCGACAGCCGGAAGAGAGGTAGAGAATATGTAAAGGGAGAGACGGAGGAAAGAAATACAACTTCGTGGTTCGGTAGATTCGGTGAATCAATTAAGATTTAAGGTACATCTGTCATGGGTGATTTCTCATAATGTGCTCTGATACTTTATCCGAGAGTACCCGTTGCTACTGTAACGGAAGGACGAACAAAATTTACATTGCGACGGTGAAATGTGTACATATGTACGATATATATAAATACATACATATATATGTATATATATATACATATACATATATAATCATATCTATGTAAAGACGCAGGCAAAGTGAACTCAGCAGGTCGATCGTACGGGACAAATATTACGATGGAGAAAGAAGTCTGATCTGAATACTTGAGACGGAATCGCACGGCGCGGCGCATCGGCCTGCGGATGCATAAAAACGCATTTGGCCTCCGGCGGTGCGCCGCGCCATACCAAGCGCCGCTTACACTATTACTATTCAACAATTCAAAATACTTATAATGATACACACAACCTTGAATAATCTCAACAGCTGCTGGCCTTAGCCCGAACTAACTTATCGTAGATCGTTCGATACAAAAGTAATTTTTTTTATTTTTATTCTTTTCGCTATTGCTACTCTGCGTATGCCGCATCCACGGTGCACGTCCCGTGCTGCTTAGCTCAATTAAGTTAGTCACTCCGGCCGATCAAAGCTCAGGCAACGTTTCTGTTTTACGGTATCTTCATCGTTTTTTCCTTTTTTTTTTCTCGTGGTTGTATACAAAATATGCCAGGGCACTCACAAGTTATACATCAGTCACTCGAATCGTATCGGAAGGTATGCATACGCGCCCGATCGGCTGGCATCCTTCTACCATTCGCTACCAGACACCTCTACGCATCCTTCTTCTTGATTACCCGGTTATTATATCGGCGGCGCGCAATCCTTCGCGCCGCCAGGTTTCCTTATTATCCATTATAATATTACGCTCGATATAAAAATAATACTCAGTCAATTAGTTCAGATTAATACTCGTGTATAACGGGGAGGGAAAAGGGGTCTTAGCGTTTCGAGAGTTTTATGTCTCTTTGTAAGTGTACTTACGCGTTAGATTACATGTACATGTGACTTAGGATTTCTACCGGAGAAGCCAGAGAAACCAGAACGTCCACGGTCAAGCAGACGGACGGAACAGTGCTGCCAGTTATTAATAAATAGGGTGTCGATGATGACCCTCGCATCGCTTCGCAAAAACCCCTTCTCTAACGTGTGTACAATTATGCTTGCTTTTCCTTTCCGAGGCTTTCGTATACATTTGTTCATTATGGACACCCTTTCATGCTAATTCGCTCGAGCCATCCGATGCCCATCGCGGTTACGGAGTTCCAAGAAAACGGAACGCGCTGACGACACTATTCCAGGAGGATGAGGAAATCGAAATGTGTATTATCGAAAATTTCTTTTATAATATCATCTCGTTTCTCGCTTTTTCGCGGATAACGCGCGTGCGGATTCAATGTGGTCATCCTTGGGATGAAGGATACGTACGCGACCCCCTTGAATCCGCACTCGATAACTGGAAATCGTGGTCGTCGACGTGGACACGAAATAGCTCGAGCGAATCTGGCTATGCCGAGCCAGCTCTTTAAAAGCAACGGTTTCTTATTGCGCCGTATCGAATAGCAGCGGTGAACGATTCAAACAAACTACATAGCTTCGGTGACAAAACACCCGCGCAATTCTAACGCATTGGATTGCATGCGTAGGCATCTTTATTATCCTCAAATTGTCATGAATGAAGTCTCTAGGTGAAGGCACCCAAAGCATTGACCGTCCGCGTCTCGTCCCGCATTAAACTGTGTCTCTTGCAGAAGAAAAAAAAATATGGAGGTTGGGTGAGGGCGGAGGGGGAATGACCGTACGCGCAGTGCCTGATCGTACAAACTAAGCGTTTGGAGGAAACAAAAAAAAAGGGGGGAGAAAAAAAAAGAACCGAAAGAAAGAGAAGCTTGTATAAAGTACAATGTAGAAATAATAAATTAAGCCAGTCGTTGCCAAATGTCTTACGCAAACGTCGGTGCAAAAACAGTGAATACAATAAATTATAGTTTAAATAATATTTAAGGGGGGCTGTAAAAATAGACGTACAAAAAACAAGGGAGGGGAATAACTAAATAATTTAATAATTAAGTAAGACAAATCTCGCCGTCAGGGATTCCTTTAAGTAGCGTTGGTTAAAATCTTAACAGCTAAAGTCAAACGCGTAGAATACTGATACATAAAAAAATCTATAAGAAGCCTCAGCTTTACCATTGTTAAAACGAACCGTTTGAACCCATGGCGGTCTTGCAACTAAATCTTATTTAAAAAGGTCATTATCGTTAACGTTTAATCAATTGATATTAATAATATAATAGCAATACTCAATTCATTGATCATAATAATTATAAAAAATATCCTCTAGTTCCAGAATTAGTAGAGAGCTCAAACCTAATCTACTTATGAGACTATACTGTGGTAATAATAAAAAAAAAATATATAAGGATAATAATTATTAGGTTTTAACAAGCTACTGTGAGCCAAATATAACTGAAAAAAATGCCTAAGGAAGTAACTGTCCATTTTTCTATCATTGTTATTCATAAATAAGTTCATTATCTTCACGTATGGTACACTTAAAATGGTATGCTACAATGTCATGTTGATAAATTTAAAACTGGCGTCTTTTAGGGCTTCGAAATTGGCCCTACATACTTTAATAATGGATCACTTTCGATTATATTCCCTACTAATGAGACATTAAACTTGGAGACGTGTGCATCTTCTAAATAAGTATTTTGAGGATGATACTGTACATTTTTATATGCTCTCGAGATTTTAAATAAGATTCTTGAATTGCTTTTTACCGAATGTTACTAAAAAATCAGAACAAAGCGATATAAGTTCTGGATAAATATTTCAGTAAACATGTGGCAATAAAAAAGCAACGTAAAAATAGGACATTGGGAGTATGTATAAATGTACACATTTCGGCAAATAAAAATGCAGTATACATAAAAGGTTTCAATGCTTATTTAAAAGACACGTCACTCTTTAACCTGCTTGC
Source organism: Ampulex compressa (assembly GCA_038496175.1). Lineage (NCBI taxonomy): Eukaryota > Metazoa > Arthropoda > Insecta > Hymenoptera > Ampulicidae > Ampulex > Ampulex compressa. The sequence continues at coordinate 113,467 of JBCFXI010000042.1, read as the reverse complement.
AAGACAGGAAAAATGTTGAATACATACTAAATGGAAGGATTCTTTTTGACGTATGAGAGAGAAGCTCATCTATCTGTCATCCAGATCGCACTAGTAAGAAACCTTATCACCGCTTATGCCTCTTCCTCTAATACTCGCACTACCAATGCTGAAATATCCTTTTGACAGTGTCATGTATATCCATTTCCATGGGTTTGTATCAAGTACTGTTAAATTCCATGTATTTGTAATTCATCGAATATAACTAAAAATTTCTTACTATTACAAGCTTTACAAGTATTACATGAACTTGCAAGTATTTAGCAAATTCTCCAAGAAATAGATTACACGACGCTGCCTTATGATATTATTCTCATTCGTACTCGTATATTAATATAGAATAATATATTTGTATATATATCTATACGAGTGTGTTTATAAGGCTCCTTTGATAACGACTAAAGCTAAGATGTTCCATGAGATGCCCTAAGTATTTTTTGTTTAGTTATGAAGAAAAGGCTACCAAGAGTTATCACCGATACGAAGTAAGATTTATAAAGAAGAAAAATGAAGGAGAAATATGTAAACGTTGCGTGACTTTATGAAAGAGAAAGGTAAGTCGTTAATTTTTACTGTATGCCCTTAACTATACTCTATGTTACACAGACTAAATCTATTTTTGGCAAAGTTGTTTAGGTATACAATGTTAGGTATAACAATACATGAGTAGATGCACTGGCCATAGTATTATGCACTATTTAAGATTGCTTAATACCTGTTTATTAACATCATCTGTACATTCTTGAAAAATGTGCATCGATGATAGCCCTTAGAAGCGAAAGAAGAATTAAAAATTTCTTTTAAGAAGCACGTAGATCGTTACCGGGTACGGAGAATTTTTTTATTAAATCAAATTGTTAAGATTTCGTTAATAGCTGGAAAACAAATAAAGCAAACACCTTGGCGGTGCAAAGTTACCCAGTAAGGGGATACCTAAGGCAACTGTGGAACAATAAAATTTGTTACTTTTAACGTCCAGCATACAAATGAATGTTTATCTAAGTATTACTTCCTGAAACTCTTGTATCTCTGCCGGTGTCATCGAGAGAGCACATCAAGAGTATTGTATGACGACAATCTACCTTATTTACCGTCACGATTCTTTTATTGCTTCGGAGTCGTAATTTATGTGTTGGTGTGCCGCTTTGCTTATTAAGTACAAATTATGGACGACTGTTGCGACAGTCAAGAAGCCTTCCGAGATAGGGAGAGAGAAAGAGAAAATATGCAAGAGTAGAAAGAGCATTCATCCTGTTTACGACGGCAGTCTCGTGTTTATATATATATAATATGTATATATATATATATATATAAAAAAAATCATTATCTATGGTTCCTAGATTAAAAATCTACCTGTAGATAATAAACCGCTTGCATTTTTCGCGCGAAGAAATATGTATGAGGAAGAGAGAGAGAAGATAAACCACTGAAAGGCCACTAGAATATGATGTTCAAAACGATACTGATGTGCCGTAACTCGTGCAAGGGGCACAAATTACCGAGTACGTATCGGAGATTTCATAAATATCTTCGTAATAACGAGCAACCGCTATTTGTTCCATTAATTTTTAAACGAGGTCACCCTATACCTCACTAAAGCCGATTAAAAAATACATTTTTGCTCACTAGTTCAACTGGGTCGTTCCGTACGAAGCTTAATATTACGCGAGACAACGAGAGTATTATGATTGTTATGTCACTGACAGCTAAAAGCCCGTGGAACAAAACGGTTAAATTTCGTTCACCACAATCCCCCTTTAGCGACGCCATTTTCCTTTTCCTTCTTTTTCTATAAACCATCGAAACGGCAATACAGCATCGTCCAAAATACTTTCACCGGCGTCTGATTTCTTTGATGCCCCCAAGAAAACAGACAACGACCACCGTTGTGTATTTACGCGAAAATACATGCGACACCGAAAGAACAACTTGCGTTATGTACAACGACCGCCCATCGCTCTCTAGCTGCAAGCGTAGAAAATTTTGTATAAAAATATTCTTCGTATTCGTGTATATATATGTACATTTTGAATAACCACGTAATTAATACTGCGCATTTAATATCATCGTTCCTTCGTGCGCTCTGCACCACGGGCTTGGTAGCTCAAGGAAATACCCCGATTATTCTACCACCTCAAATTCTCGAGACCGTGGAAGAGAGAAAGTGATAGATACATAGATAGAGAGACAGAGAGAAATAGAGAGCCGATAAAAGTGGCGGCGGTGATGATGCTGGGCGGGGGGTTCAGGGACGAGAACCGGTGGTAGAAAGGAGAAGGAGAAATATCTCGTCTTCTACACCCTGTGTATCACCGGACAGACTTCTGTCTAGAGATTCTTTGTTATATATACCTAGCAAAGCCGTTCTGCACTCGGTCAGAGAGCTTTAATGTGCCTCTTCCGATAACGAGGTCGCTACTAGGTTCAGTGGTACGTCGGAGACATTCTCTTCATCCCCCTCGTCCGTTTCCTCTGCCTTCACGGATAAATGGTGTTGTTCTCGACCCTCGGTTTTTACATGCTATCGTGAAGATCGTACATATGCGATTATGATCATATCAATACCTCCTCTACGATCTGTCGCTATTTGTCGCATTCGATACTTACATGCATCATATAGCTTGGCAAAGGGAGCGAGTAATTAAGTTGAGCGTTGGGTGGTGGTGGATGGGGACCAGGTATACGCGGTGGCGTCAACGCCGCCATCATGAGGTGAGGCTGGATTTGTCGTCGAAGCGCCGCCAACATGTCCGCGCTCTCTGCGTCCATTTGTTCCGACTGAGACGCCAGGATCGCGTCTCCTTTTTCTGGCAATCATTCAATAATGAAACGTTTTGATTCCTGTTTATCTACTTGTTTGATTAGATTAACAAATTAGGAAGTATGATTGCACGAAGTATATGCACCCGCCGGGTTTGACAATCAGGTTTGAAGGACCAATATCAAGGATTAACTTACAAACGTGTTTGTCTAACATAATCAAAAAGACAGCATTAAGCCATTCGAGATGTCTGTACTTTTATGATAATTTATATATCTCATCTTTGTCTCGAAAGGATCAACGAGCTTTTGCGAGGACAAATGATATTTCTTATTTCAAATCTGCTTACTTCTATGCCTCGTTGGTTTTTCGCCTTTGGGTCTACGTCTACGTGTATGTATTGTATCCCTCCGCATGGTAACTGGACGATTGACTCCATGGAGTTTGTAATAAAGTCCGCATGCATTACACACCATTTCACCCTTCATATTTCTTCTCCAGATTGTTGTCGTCATGGTACCGCAATTTGTGCAGGACATGTCCACTTTCTTCGCAATATTACCGCCTTGCTGATCGAATTGTTGCTTCTGATCTTCCATCTGGCATGGTAAGAATAACGTTGGATTTATTACGATTTTTTTTTTATTCTGAAATTCGTCATGGTTTCTTCACAGTCACCATAGGTACACACCTTGCTCTTCATTTTATTTGACCACGCTGTAAAGTCCTGTGCCTGTTCTTCATTAGCTTCGTGCTGATAATTGATAATGTCCGGACTTGTTGGTGCTTTACTGGGATAGCTCTGTTTCCGACGACCTTTCGTCTCCTTTCGACCGATACTGGCGGGGCTAGGTGGATTGCTGTCCATTGATGCACCCTATACATAACAAAGCTTCAAGTTCATACCCTGCCACAGACTTAAATGGGCGAAATAGAGAACAAATTGTATGCATCTACAAAATAAACTAGCTTTTTATAAAAGAAGTATTTTTATATTTATGCAATATTATACACTGCATAAATAAATGTAATACATAGTTCACGATATTGAGCTAAGTTGTATGTTTATATATTCCATGTCTGTAAGTCATATTGAGACATCAATAAATTTTCCTTTGATAGTCCACTCAAAATATTCATGTCCTAGGAGGACGTAACGGTTAGCGGATTACATCGTCCGATTCTCGAGGAATTCTACGAAATTCCGATACTCCGGTAAACTACCTGTTATCAGAACAAAGGGCCAATATAATGGAAAGTGGCATAAAGGGTGCTACAATCCGGTTTCTTATTATGCCGGGAACTGAGCTTTCTTGCGCGGAACAAAGCACGCTTTAAAATCTATTGAAGCCCAACTTATCTGAACATCTGTTAACAGCGGGTTGACATGGCGGGCTTAGCGCTTATGGCCTATCACAAAGAGCTTCCCAGTTATCTATTATCTACAAGGCCTACCAGGTTCCTTACCTGCAGGCAGATGGGACCTGAATGGTCCCAAAGAGATCCCTTGACACCCAAGGGTCACCTGACCTGTCCTCTTTCTATACCTGCAGATCTCTTCTGGTATTTGCATTGGGCAGACTTTGCAAGGTTTCTCTCCCCCCCTCGGTGGAACTTTTATTTGTATAGAGATCGCGGTCAAAAAGTAGGAGCATAAAGGAAAGCAGAGATTTTCCCTTCGTCCGTGAATCTTGGAGCTTTTGCCGGAAATTTCGAGTTATCGGGGGAAAATCGATTTTCATCGCTACGCACGCGGTCAAGTTGCACGTTTATACGAACAAACTAATTTTCGTTAAACTTTCACGATCTCTTAATGAACCATTTCTTCATAATACGGTTATAAATAAATTAATGAATATGAATAAGCGGCACGTTTACGAACCTTGTTTTCTATGCATGGCATGTTAGTACGATTGCCAAGCACGGAACAATCGGGAACGGTGCGTTCGATCGTTGTTCCTTGAGTATCTCTGTAAAACCTAATCTGCGGTGATACTCGGTCGGAGTCTACGGCGGTAATACCAATTTGCCTGTTGTTGATTAAAGAACGCAGTAGATTAGTTGCCTCTCCGGTAAAACCATTATTGAGTTTGTCCCCATTTGTCCTTGTGATTTCTAAACTCCTATTGCTGCGATAAAGAAAACACGTCTTTTTTTTTAATTTGAAAAAAATGACGTTTAATTTCCTTTCATAAACAATATAAATCACTTGCGAACACTAATACTCCATTGGTTTTAAGTACTACACGAAAGCAGATAGAGCTATCTTATCTCCCAAATATTTGGTGTGCATATAATGTACTTCAATAATGTACCATGCAAATAGATACTGATATATAAACAGATGCTATAGAGTACACGTGACCCATTAGGAAGTGTTCCTTGCATCTATTCATTGGGAAAGGTCAAGTGCACAATGACCGTACAAATGAATGTATATGGAAGGAGAGGAATCTATTAACTTTTTTTTCTTATCCGTATCAATTATTACTGTTAAATGCGTAATGAGGAATACGCGTATGAATATCTTTTGGAATTTTCATGAATATGTACTAAAAACCTTTTTGCTTACTTTGCAAGTGCTTGCCATAATTTTGTTGTTTCCTGGTCAATATTTGTGTCTGAACAATTACTCTCTGGGGTGTCCATTCTATTTACCGGACTGCGATTGGGCGTATTGGGCTTTGAACCTTCGTAATTAGATTCCAGTTTGATACGCTTATTAATTGTCATATCATAACCATTCTCTTCAGCTTCAGTTTCCTGATCATCCCGATCCTCTATTTCTAGTCTGTCTGGATCAGAACTGTTTGAACATGTATCGTCTTCTGGTTCACACTTAATGTTATCATGCTCAGGCATATCATTGGTGCGCAACTCCAAATGATGCGTTTGCGTTTGAGGTATTGTGTTTTGATTAATGCTGGCCGGAGAGTTAGGCTCCTCATTGAACAATGTTTTGTTCAACTGAAGGAACGACTGTAGAGGGCTTAAGCCTGCTACTTTGGCAGTGGAGAAAGACTTTTTCTGAAAAAATATAAAGTTTATAGCAAATTACTTCCAACACATCGTTGGAGCATTTTTTTCCAAAAAATACTTTTAAATAAACACTACGAATTCAAAGGGTACACAAAATAATGCAACAGTATAACATAACAACTTTGATTACAAATTAAGCTTTCACTGTGTTGAAAGTTCTATTAGAGTAAAGATACAGCTATCAGTTCCAGCTACAGGAAGGAAATCTATCTTTACTCATACTCTTATTATGAGGCATGGAATAAAGCATTTAAAAATGCTAAAACAAATCGTTTACTTTGTATGCAATTCCGTAAATAATCTGATCCCTGCACTTTGTACCACTACAAAATTAATTCAAGAGATTATCATTAGTAATGCACATCGTTTTTTATGAGGCAATCAAGGTCATGCTGATAAGGTTAAAGTTGATCATATTAAAAAGGACCTTGAGATATCTTACATAATTACTGATATATCAGGGCACAGAAGCAAATAAATAGTATCCTGTATGTACTACAGAGTGTTTGATGCACACAGTATGTACATGTGTTGAAACACTCTTATCTACAATCAGATCATACGTGTTGCACATTCTCAGTTGCATCATTACTTGGAACAGAATGACTGCATAGCACTGTCAGCGCGTTAAGCTGATTTTCATTCTGTGGTCAATGGGTGGAGCATTCTTACATCGTGGTAATTAAGCTTGCTAAGCTGTGATACATTTTTATTTCACCAAAAACCAAACTGTACAGTACCTGGTCATCGTGAGACGACAACTGCTTGGCATAGTCCAGGTACTGTTTGAGTATGATGTCAGATTTGTGTGACACTTCACGGAAATTGTGCAGTACATCCAATTTGTACACACATCGGTGACAGATAATCGGTGGCAAAGAATCTCCATCCTTTACCTAAAACAAGACCAGTTGTACTCGATCACTGTGCGTTATGCGAGCGCAACAATGTGTGAAATTTCAATAATTTTTCAAGGTATCGTAAACAAATGTAGTATTTCCATTATCCATTATAAATTTATTTAAAAGCATTACACATATAACATTCTAATATTAACAAATGGTATATCAGAAAGGGTAACTGGTGCGTGTGCAGCTTCTACATTTAACTTTGCTTATCTCCGATCCACATGGGGTAGTACTATTTTTAACCCAAACAGAAGAGTGCCTTAAGATGCATTTCTCGTGAAAGAATGGTATATCCACATACCCAATTGACAGTGCAACGTCGAAAATCACAGAAAAATGGAAAAAAATCGCGAGTCTCCGCGCTATGAGATAACGTTCCACTCGTTCAAAGCCCTAAGGCGCTCGTATTTTCCGACACCACGGTCACTACTGCAATTTTCTCCGTGCCAATACAAGGATAAACGGCGGCGTGTGTTTCGATTAAAAGAAGAGAAAAAAGGGAGAGGAGGAGAGACAGAGAGGGAGAGAGAAAAAAAGAAAGGAACCGTGAGCGGCGTTAACATCCGCAGCGGATATCAAAGCCGGATTCCACGATTTTTTCTTTTCTTTTCTCAATGTAGGTTGTACTACAGAAATGTTCTATCCCGTACGAGAAGAAGCACGATACGCCGCTACCCCGAAATCCCGGATAGGAGTGTGAGAACGGAACGGCGGTAGCCAAATGTGACAGCGACTCGTGGAATCGGCATGTGAAACTTGATAACATGCCGTCTAAATAAGGAGCTGCCCCCTCCCTCCCCCCTCTCCCTCACGTCCCTACCGAAGATCTGCACGAGCGAGGAGCAAGAGCTTATCACTGCCATTTTAAATGCCCCCGTGAGTCGGCTTATCTCGCGGACACATCTCTTGCCAAACTTTCTCCCGTGGCACGCGCACACACACAGGGCACACACACGCGCGCACACCCTTGAAGCGGAGAGAGACAAACGCAGACTTCGGGAGGAAGGAGGACGATGCGATACGGGAACGAAGCTTGAGAAAGAAAGAGAGAGAGAGATAGAGAGAGATGGACGTAGGGAAAGACGGAGGAAGAAGACGGAGACAGAAAGGGACACACACTCGCACCGCGAGGCCCACAGATGGTCGCGTCTGATTTATCATCGTCTCGGCACGAGGACCCGGTGGAAACTCCGCGGGGGACTCACCGTGATCGAGAGGCACGTCAGTATCTTGTCGGCAAAGTTTCGCTGGGCGCCCTCCTCTTCGAATATGGACAGTTTGACACCGTCCGACGATAAACAAAGGCGACACAGCTCGTAGAACTTGGGCGGTACATCGAACATAATTGTGAGCTCCGGCTACGTTGCGCCCCACGTAAAACGCGAGTCATCAAGAGGTAGACTCTTTCCTTGGCCGACGTACTATCTTTCTCCACTGCCACTACGCGTTTAGCGACGAGGAAGGGTACGCGATCACTTATCACAGTCACCGCCGCGGCTCATTGTCAGCGGCACAGTACACACGGTCATGCATACGCGGGATACACATAGAGAGGATACTGCGGAATAATCAGGCTCTTTCTACCGGCCCTCATGATTCGCTGCCGCTACGTGGCGCTGGCTGTCATCGGTCCGCCCCACCATCGCGACATGATCGCTGATTCGCTCTCGGGTCCTCGTCTATTCGGTCTGGCCCAATCTCCCGACACGTCCCATCTTCCTTATCATGCCCAATTTTTTTATGCGGATCGCCCAATTTTTCGCACAGCTTTTTTTACAGCACGTATTATGTAATTAGTGGAAATTGGATATTACAGTCCGTAGAAATGACCCTATGGGATCTTATAGATGGAATCCGATTTGATCGCAGTTTGATATCGACGATCCGTTGGTTATTTAGATCACCGTTAGCGGTATAAAGCACATTTAGCGGCGTTGGCACGTAGATCTGTATTTACGCTTTGGACTGGAGCCTACTCGCGAGAGATTTATGCTGATCTTATCGGAGGAATTTTTTTTCTTCTCAGATGCAGGATAGTTGAAAACACTCTATTGTTAGAACGTTGTATGCATTATATAGAGTACATTTCATGTATTTCATTGACATTACTTTAGAGTGGGATGAAGATAGATTCTCATATTGGTCACGTTTTTGTGATACTTATGATAAAGATTAGGTTTAAAAAATACTGGGCATCGTAATCTAAATGTAAAATCGCATAATACGAATATAGCAGTAAATGCTTGTAAATATTATCGGGATCATAATCATCGATCCGGCGTCATGTGTTTTACAACAACCAATAAACGGATCGATGGAGAAAACAGGTTTCTTATCACGCGTCATTTTACTAGGAATTTCATTACATCGAATAAGTAGCCCAACCCATAAATAAATCAGAGAATGGGGGGAATGACTAACGCGAGATTACGCGACCCATCGGCTACTTTCGGCCCACGCTATTTTATCACGCGTTTCATTCGATCTTCATTCGAATAAGGTTATGATATATATTGACGATATATTAATGAGTTATATGCATTGCACGTTATAGTAATATTAAACGGTTACGTAAATATGAGAAACCATCCTTTTTCTTTTGCGTACGGTAAAATCGCCATCATACATTTCGACGCATATATTGCATAATAATTTATCAATCCCATATATTTTTTTACGTATCAACATATAGTTTTTATTATTGTATATAACAACAATATTTACACCAATGTACATACTGCACACATCGAGTAAATGTATGCTGAAATCTCACAGTGTCGGACAAATGCATAAATCAGACAAATCGTTTAAATAGGCTATCTTACAAGAGAGAGCTATCCGAATTTTCGAATAAAGATTTTGCGAGATGCAAAAAGAATAATCAAAATCCTAAAATGAGATAAACAGATCGTTCTATACTTTCTGCTTCCATGTTCAAATCTGTCTATACTTATGACAGTATGTGTTCACTGTTCTCGATCTAGCAGTGAGCATCATGAATATTAATCAGTGATGAGTAATTCAATCGTATGTACACTCCCTGTATGGAACCATGATGCATTGAAAGAAATAGTCTTATCAGAGAGTTACAATCTGTATAAGAAAGGTAACTCTGTAATCGGTGTTTTTACAAAGTCCTTATAAAAATTCCTCGAAGTAACGTAACAACTTCCTATATATTCTTCCTTCTCAGAGACTTATTACAGATGCGTATATATACATACATAAGATTCACATATTATAAAATTCTGTACATATCGTACCATGAACCTTATAATCACATATTGGACATATGTATATGATAAATTTCTAATTCATTTTTTAAACACGATCAATGATTTTGGACTTTTTGTTTGTTAGATGTCATAGATTCAGAAATAAATTAGTAAGTTCACTTTGGTCGCCCCTATACAATATTCTAAAATAAATTATTTTTCACTATAAAAAAAAACCGAACAGAATCAAATGCTGTAATAATCTTCTTCCAAGAGTATAGTTCAACCTCGAACTGCGTGTGTTAAGGAAATGTATTTTAATTGATAAAAGAACAAAAGTAAAAGAAAATCAGCCCATTGCAACATATGTTTACACCAGTAACATAGACTAAGAATTGTATACTATTCACACGTCTATGATTAATTATCATCTGACATTAATAAAAGGAATTTTGCACTTATAAAATAAAATCCTTTATAGGTAGGACACTGCAAACTGAGCATACAGTCGTAGATAAACTTAAAAACAAGAACGTGAACCATAAGAGATCTACTATAGAACTTATATCACAATTCGCTTCTGTCTGCCTTTGTCACAGCAGCACCAATATCTTCTGACATAGTAACGTTTCTTATTTGACTGTTATTCATTTTATTATCTAATTTAACTAGATTTATCACTCTATAGTATCTTTTATATTTTCTCCTGATTAATTGTACTTTATGTAGATCTTCCCTAAGATTATTCGTTGAGCCTAATATAAGGTGAATGTCCCTAATGTGTTCTAACTTCGTCAAGATTGTTTTCCGTTTATTTCTAGCAATTCTTTTATCCAAAAATTTCAAATGCCGCATTAATCTTCTGTAATCTCGAAGAAGTTGTTCAATGATATCTAAGCACAGCCAACGAGTTCGAGCAATACACTTATTTGGTGGCTCACCGGCTCCTGAGTGACATACGTTTATGAGGGCCTCAATATAAGAATCCCCATTTAGGTTTGCCAGAATAAAATTGATTAGATTAGGAATGGTGATCGGCAAAGAGAATGGGTACACTGTGCTATCCTCTTTTCTGAAACAAAGGATTAAAATAAATATAAAGAAATATGGAATCGGGTTTCCCATACGAATTCATTAAACAATGATTACCTCTTCGCAGGAAAGAATAAAATTGATGGAAAGTGATTCATACTGTATTCCCATGGTAGATCATTATTATCACCATCGACTCTTACAAACCTGAGGTGATCCATTTCAGAAAAGTAGTGGGCCACAGTTAGATATACAAAAGATATAGCACTGCAAAATCCGCAGTAAGGAGAGTGATACATTACTACCACATCCTAAGAATAAATTTTTCAACTGTAATGCATTCCACAAAAAAATACAATTGCTTTAAGTTTAGTTTGCTGTGGTAAAATATATACAACTGCTCTCCCATTACACTGTAGTTGGATTTATATTTTAAAGTACCTTCGTCTGATCCAAAATCGTATTCAAGAATGTTTCGGTCGTTAATTCTGGAATGCATATCTTGTCTCTACCGTTTTTTTTACAATTCTCGGGCTCCATAATTTTCTGTGCATAACGTTTCGAATTATTGGAACGTAATGTACGTTGTAAAAGACCTTGAGTGTAATTATTTATAAACCGTAAGAGATTATGGCGACTAAAATTGTGTTGCATAACGTATTGACTTTCCGCCTGAAATACCATCAAAGAATTAGTTAAGCACTTCTGTGAACAGAAGTATAATAAAAAAGATATTGAACTTACTGCAGCATCTAGAATAACAACAGCAGTTTTATCCGTCCTTTTTAATACGTCTATACCAAGACCCTCTGCAAAATGGAAATAATGCAAGCTATCGATTGCGATTAGTGCCAATGTTTTATTTATTTTACAAATTGAATCCGTCAAGTTTATATTAGGGTCCTTGATAGAATCTCGTGGAAAAACTGGCTGATGGTAATTATTGCCCGTCAGCCATTTTCGGCAATCGTCTTTTATGAAAGCACGACGAACCGAGTTTGCCGATCTTGGATCATTTTCTCCCGTAAGTATTGACGTTTTGTATTTTAGGCTGTAAGAATAATGACGTTTAGTACATCTTAATGTCAGAAACATTAACAGAACAGAATTACTTTACCTTGTAAACTTTTGATGCTCCTGCAATTTTATGGTTACATGGCCCTTGTTGCAACAAAATTCATATTTCTCTTTTTTATCCTCTGTAATAGGTAGCTTGAAAATATCCACACCTCTACAGACTTGCTCTAGCTTATCAGAAACTAGTGTACAAATAGATGTTTCTTTCTCCATAAAATTCGTCACTTTCTTTTTACACAATGCGCATTTGTTCATGACAACATTTGCACAGCAACTGTCATTGATCCACTGCTGAATAGAGACACTGATGGTTGATTCATTCAATTGACTTCGACTTTCACTGAGAAGTTTAGTACACAGCTTACTTTTTTCAGAATGTTGTGCTACGGCTGTATGACGATTAGACTCTAAATCTCTAATTATGTCTTTAGCACGAACATTATTCTTACAATTGTTATAGTGTAAGCCAATTTCTCGGATCTAAAAAAAAATATTTTTACATACATCTAGTTTGTGGGGAAAAAATACTTTGCGAATGGTATTTCAAAACATACCAAATTGTAATTATAATTTTCTGCATGTAAGGGATTTCGTGGTGTAAAGAGGAAAAGTACAGGTCCTTCTCGTAGATATGGTGCCAGTGTCAGCGCTTTTATTCCAGGTGGTTGTAGCCAGAGGGAAGGTAGGTGAATGGTATTGCTAACCCAATTCAATATATTTTCAGAAGTCCATTCGTTGATGCTCGGATACCTCTACACATTTCAATTCTCAATCTCAATTACATTATATATCCATGTACAAACATTTGATATACTGTACATGTGATATACGTATGCAAACAATACTATTCTAGATTACTTACTAATGTTTCGTTCCACATATGTAAGCTTGCACAAGGTAACTCTGGTAAATTTTCATATTTTGCAGTAGTGGATATATTCGTAACCATTGCAAATACTAAATCTCGGTTTGGATCTCTTTCCAATGAACGTATAGCAGATTTATAAAATTCTTGATACCCAGGAGTTTTATTTATGCGTGTAAAGTTGAAAAAACCCATAAGAACCGCCTGTAAGACATAAAACACAATTTAAAAATGTTGCAAAGAAATTGTTTTGAATTTGGTTGTTAATGCTTGGATACCTACATCGTGTTTTCTGAGTAATTCCTTTGCTTGTTCGTTAGTGTGTATTCTTACAATAGGATTCATTACAGCACTAAGAAATCGGATCATGTATGGAAATGTACGAATACCTCTATATTGTATACCAGAGTCTCTGGCTGGATAAAGCATGAGAACCGGATAACTTTGGATTTTATTATATTGTGCTCTACATTCCGAGTTTGGGTGCCAACAATTGATGGCTGCAAAAAATATCTGGAAGCAAAATGAATGTTATTTGAAAAGCATGCACATTAAATAATGTCAAAGTCGTTTCATACCTGTGTGTGATAATACTGTGCAACTTTTTCAAATTCCTGTCGCACAGCTTGACTTTCTGCATCCCACGGAGCATAGTACATCACAAAACTAAAATCAGCATCCGTGACAGTTTCGATCATAGCCCCTAAGTGGCCCTTGTAAAAATCTATCACGACCGAACTCTGATTGAAGAATGGTTTTGCCATCGGCGGTTTGGATACCTTAGGTGGTCTATAAACAAAGATCATACTACAAACATATGTCCCATAAGATATGAAAATAAAAGGCACAAATGCAAATACGAAAATGTACGATTTTTCTCATCACTAAACACAATACGTCGTTTAATTTTTTTTTAATTCACGTTAATCAGTTATATAGTGATTCGAGGTTCGGGATTAAATTAAAACGCAAGGCGATTTCAGGTTAGACTTCGCGTTATTTAAAAAGGAAGCAACATAACCTATAACTTACGAGCTGTGCAAAGCAGCCAGAAGGGTGAAAGTAAATGCGAGGAAGAATAAAATTATTTCTCTACCATACGGGAACATCTTGCTAGCCAATCTTTCCTCTATAGAGATCCCCTGAATGGGCTCTTTAGCCACGTCGTTACTTCCTGAGTCCGGCGTAATCGAGCGAAGGTTATCTGCATTTCTTAACGGGTCCGTTTCGTTCTCTTCCCCGGACATTATCCGCAAAACCAAAATAAAATTAAGGGACGATGCAGCATTCCTTAGAACTTCATTACGCACCGTTTCCGGCTCGTCGTACGTGCATCGTACGGGACACTATTTATTTAATTATATGCGATTAGCCGGGTTTTTCGTGGATCTGTATTAAGCCTCCTGTATATTCATAGGGCGGGAACAGCTGACCACTTGTCAACATATCGTTGAGACACGACGCGAAAGAATGAGACCGGATTGGACGTTTTCAAGCCCTTAGGAATACATGCCGCCGGACATGAGTAAACTGATACACGAGTGATATAATGTGCGGTACACAGGCGCATCTCGGTGGAGCAGGTGTTCAGCCAGCAGAGTAACTTAGATGTTCAATAGTGATTTAAATTTACATAGCAGGATATGGAAAAGAAATATATAGCACGATACTTCATCATAAATTATTTTTAAAAGACAAGCCGATAATCATGTACAAACAAAATGTAAAATTCCTATGTTAGACGTCACCGCAGATTTCGAGCAATTTAGAATAGAAATGTATTATACCCTATTTATATGATCAATACTGTTGTAAAATAATATGAATTTAGTTTCATACAGATGCATTACAATAATAAAAATTATTGCAGGTAATGGTGTTAGGGTCTGCCCTAGTAAGTCATAATGAAGAGTTTATTAGTTTTCATACCACAAAGATTTTGTAAAGAGGAACCTGGGTACATGTTTGGCAAGGTAGTGCATGAGGATACAGGAGTAAAAAAATTTTACATAATTGGTATACACAGAATAACTGCTACAGAACGTATAAAACTAAATGCTGACATAGTTGGCTATTATAGCGGAAGAGACAATACTCAAAAGCATCCTGATCGTAAATATCAAGACTGGATAACTATTGGTATAAAACAATGTGTGTCACAGAATGACGTTAATTATGAATACGAGTTGAAGAATGTCGTTGTTAATAACAAAGCAATATCACCGTTTTTGTGTCATACTGTCATTATAGTATATAATCAGCCTGTACTCAGGGATACGGAATTATTCGTTAACAAAGCAACATCTGGAAATCATTTTTATGAACTTATGAAAATTGTGCAAGATAAACATATGCAGGCAGAAATACAAAAAAAGAGAAAACTGACATATTTGAAGGAAACATTATTGGTCAATTTTATGTTTATTTTCTTCTATATAACACTGTACTTGACCAAAATTACCAATAAGTTATTACCAATTCTGAAGTATTCGTCTCTTGGTTTGCATATAAATGGATGGTTGGAGAATGTCAAATGGACGTCGATCACTGTTATACAAAACAAAAAGTTTACACTAAAGACTGGAAATCATGTATTTGCAGTGATAATAGATATATTTTTGGGGATATTTGTAATAGAATTCTTATTACATTATCTTGGGGATACGTCTCCTTCCGATATTCTTTTGAACAATGCAGAGGCAAGTTAGTCCACAATAATTAAATGAGTATCATAATTGTAATACAAAAAATAAAATATAAACACCCTTATATGTTTTTCAGACAGTGGTAGAAGCCTTAAAGAACTTAATAAATTGGTTAATGGGTGCTCCAGCTGGTTTAAAGTTGAATCATGCACTTAATAATATTTTAGGAAAATTTTTCCTGTATCATATACATTTATGGTGGACCTTTTTAATATTCATGACACCTGTGATGGATTTTGCTTTTGAGGTGTTACTATTTCTTGGCAGATTGGGTATCACATTCCAAATATCAATAGCAGCTGACCTTTTGGCGATAATCAGCTTTCACACTTACTGCATTTATGTTTATGCTGCAAGGTACTAAAATATGAATGTTATACAGTAAGTACATTGCTGATTGGAATAATATTACAGGCTCTTCAACATACAGCTGAAAGGTATAACAGCATTATTTCGACTTTTCCTGGGGAAGAAAAAGAATCCACTTCGAGAGAGAGTAGACTCTTGGCAATATCAACCAAATCAATTATTCATTGGAACTGTATTATTTACAATCCTATTATTCTTAATGCCAACTACATGGGTTTATTACACTGTGTTTACTATGGTGAATATATGCTATATAAGTTTAGACTATTCCTCCTTTTGAATACTTTCTAATTATTAATGATGTAGCTCAGATTGGCATTGATTGCTGTTGGCGGCTTCCTTACTAGACTTAAATTTTATCTTCAAGTGATGCCTGTTTACACATTTTGCAAATGGCTCTTCCATTCTCACAGTGCTTGTAGTAAGTATACACTATACCGTAATATTATAAAACATTCCTGATTATAACATAATACTTTTTAGGCACCATTGACATCAAGCTAAATTCGAATTATGTAAAAGAACCAATAACGTTGCTAATGACAATGGTAGTAGCTCCATGGAATCAAACCTGGAGAAAATGTGTTCCAGATACTATTGCTTGTCATCCGCCTATTAAATGGAATGAAATAGTGAATAATATAATATGGGGCGAATTATTGTATCCGTTATAAATATATAAGACTGTGTTAAAATATTTTTTACTCGTATTGTGGACGAATAACTTAAAGGCATTTTATTGATTTTATTTACAGGTAATTATATTTTATTGTAATATTAGCTACGAATTTTAATACATATTTCTTATTTTGTTGTATTGTCAGATGCAACAGTATTTTTAAAAAAGTGGTCACTCAAATCTTGTTTTAACATTTCGTCAATATCATTTTCTTCTCTCAATATACAGAAGTAAATGAGGAAAACAGCCGTACTAAATGATATAACAAATGCTCCATACCATGGCATATCACTCTGTGGCTTACGTGTGTGTGCAGCCTTCCACGTTGCTGCTAAGCTCTTTGAATAAACAATAGGCTTGTCTGGATTATCTTTGTCACTTCCTATTTGACTATGGCATGATTTCTCCAAGAACAAATAGTCACGCTTCACAGATATAATTCCATTTTGAAAAACTGCAAGCCTAAAATAATGCACCAATACGTAAGAAATTCCATCATACTCACAAAAGAATTACCGGTAAATTACACATTCATATTGTTTATACGCAAATTGTATATTGCAGTAATCGAGGCAATTTTATTACAATATAAAAATTGTAAATAAATATAGTATAATTCAAAATAAATCTGCATACCCGCAAAAGCAGGTTTTACTAGTACGTTAACCTCTTTGAATGAGACATAAATATAATACAATCGAGTACACAAATTCCTTAGAACGTTATGCGGAATATATTCGATCATCACCTTTTTAACAACGTATGTGTACGTCCGATGCTTTGAATAAGCTGTGTTGTCATAGTTGCTTTGTTGTTTATAACAAATATAATCACCTCCTTTCTATCTCTCACGACAAAATTGGCTCGGAAATAATTGATCTCACAAAGCTTGGTACTAGATTTATGCCGCTCGATTTAAAGATATTCACGTATTATTCAATACATCAAACGTATCTCTCGATGCATATGTGTACATTTATATTATTATCGTTTCTAGCAGCTCGAGGAATCACACGCATTTATCGTAATCCGTGTGTCATGCGGCAGTGGTGAAATTTAAATACCGCGTGGGATTCTTTCATTTCGTATTATAAATAAAATTAGCATTTTATCATTGATAGTGAAGTAAAGCTGCATTTTGCGAGCGTGTTAATGCAATAGACATATAGAATCAGTTTATCCTCGTAGCATGGATTTTGAAGGTATGGTATAATTGGAGGTTGGAATATTAAAAATATGCAATTGCACTAACAACAAATTCAAGTCTCTCAAAATAAATTCTGCTCTTTACGGACATAAATAATCCTGAATAATATTTAATTTTCTATCAATGACATTAGATTTGTCAGAATTTTTTATTAGCATTAATATGGCACTATTAGGACCTTGAATAAGTTCTCGCTGTTTCTTAACAGATGGTAATACCTGGACTATATGCATGTAATTTCAGATGGTAACGCATCTACACGAAAGTACTATCGGTAAGCTTGAACTTCAGTGTATGTTAGTCCAACATAGTGTAAACAATATTTTTTTTTCTTAGTTCTAAAAATGTCGAGTTTTGTGCCAAGTAAAGAGTATTTGCGAGGAATTTTATTGCACTATTTTATTCAAAAGAAATCTGCTGCTGATGCACACAGAATTCTTGTTGAGACTTATGATGAGCATGCTCTGTCGGAAACGACATGCAGAGACTGGTTTCGACGCTTCAAAAATAATGATTTTGATCTTGGAGATAAAGAACGCTCTGGCGCACCAAAAAAGTTTGAAGACAAAGAATTGGAGGAATTACTTAATAAAGACCCATGTCAGACACTAGTTGAACTTGCAAAATCGTTACGAGTAAATGGTACAACAGTTTCGAAACGTTTGAAAGCATTAGGAATGATCCAGAAACAAGGACATTGGGTGCCATATGAGTTGAAGCCGAGAAAACAGCGAGAATCTGTTCAAGGTGTTAACAGTTTTATTAATGCATGGTTTAATAATAATTTTTTAAACTTGGCAATAAGTTTTATGCTTCATCAATTTTTATTTGAGTTGTTATTTTATATTACTGTTTTTTTTGTGAACAGCTGCAATGAATACTTTATCTCCTAACACAAATAATCAGGAAAATAAGGATCATGACATTGAAAATTTTAATCAGAAAGAGAATATAAAAAAGAATCGGAGAGGCAAAAAACGGAAGTCAAAAAAAAAGTTAGATCGTGATAATGATGATACAGATAGTAAAACTATGGAGAACAATGAAGAAATAGATGCTAGTGTAAAAAATACAAAAGTAAAGAAGAATGAGGATGAGTCTGAAAATAAACAACTTGCAAAAAAGATTAAGAGCAAAAGGTAAAGATCTTCTGCTTGTTAGTAAACTTTAGAGTTGACTTTTATATCGATTTAATAAAGATTATTTATATCTTTTTCTTTGGTAGTGCTCCAGAAGGCAATGATCTGGAAAATGACGAGGAGAAAGGCGACACAAAACCTGAGAAAAAGCCCTCTAAACGACAATTAAAAAGAGAAAAGGCAGAGAAACGGGCAATGGAAAAGAAAGAAACCAGTAAATTAGAAGCAACGCAAAAGGCTTTAAATTATATTTCAAAGGTTTCTTATTATATTTTGCTTCATTCCTTAGATGTGTAGTATACTAATCTTAATGTTTAAATTTTACTTTCAGTGGAAACATGCAAGAAGTAATTGGAAATTTGAAAAGTTAAGGCAGATATGGCTAATGGATAATTTATTTGATGACAACGCCATAGCAGATACAATTTTTCCCATTGTCCTAGAGTATTTTGAAGGCAGCAAAGGTATGGCAAGAGAACAGCTTTTAAAGAAGGGTATGGCTGTTATAAAGAAAGCAGAAGAAGAAGAAGAAGAGGAAAAAAGAAATGAGATTATAGAATCCGAGGTTTATAAAAGAGCTAGAAAACTTTTACAAGCTATACCAATGGAGGCATGATATGTACTGTTGATTATCAACTCAGACTTCATTGGACACACTGCCAAATTCTTTAACATGCTAATGTATTGTCTTATGTAAATATATTGTGACAAATATATATATACGATATGCAACAAACATTAACATCTTTCGCTTTATAAATTCTCTGTCAGGAGTGATGGAAAAAATTATAATTATACCGGAATGACAGAGATTTGTTTATTTAGACACAATTCAAATTTGTACCATATGTAACCACACTTGTCCCTATATTTGTGGGTTTAGGCAAAAGATTTGTAAATAACCACGCAATAAAGATCTTGTTGCTCAAATTATGCGAAACCATTTATTTAATAAGTTAAGCCCAGCCTACAAAGGAATAACAATATAAAAATAAATTGGACATAGCTACAAACCTTTGTAAGGACAGTATACTGTATTCTGATTACTTTCCTTATCGACTTTTTAATGGTTTACTGCAGAAACTTCTTAGTCCCTACCATCAGGGTATTCTGTACGAAGTTATTCTACTCTACCCAACTCATTCTGCATATTTATTTACAAAAGTTCTAAGTTTATCTACATCCTGCAATCCAACGATTCTTTCCAACACCTTTCCGTCTTTCATTGCAATCAAGACCGGAACCGACCCAACCTGCAATCATATTTCAATTATTCAATTTCATATAATCTGCGGCTATGGATAACAAATAAGGAAGGGTAAACCACCAATAACCTCATAATCCAAAGCAAGATCTGTGTTCTCGTCGATGTCCACCTTTGCTAGCAGAATCTTCCCTTGTTTCTCGGCAATCACTGATTCGATACGTGGGGTCAACATGCGACACGGATTGCACCATCTGCAACGTTCAAATAGATTTTATCCAACACTATTCCTGATTTATCAATCATATGGTAAATCACGAATTCTCGTCCTCACTCACGTAGCGAAGAAGTCAACGATAACGGGCACTTTTGAATTCTTCACGCGGTCGTCGAAATCCTTGGTATCCTGAATCTTAAAACTAGCCGAAACTGCGTGCTGCTGTGCCGGTGCATTCGCATACGCTCTGCCACCGACAGTATTACGCATGGCTCGGATACTGGCACGCAGCATTTTGTACGCTCTTTGGTAGTTTAAAAGATACTACAATGTTACATCAAATTATAAGGTATCTGATATAATGGCTTACTATAATATTAACGATTTTCTTGAACTTGACCTAACCTGGAACCGTGGTAGAGCACAGCTATATAAACATATCAGCTGATCAGATACATGGTTACCAACGGAAGAATATTTGCACAATATCTCTCCCTTCGGAAATTACAATTTGTTATTTACTAAAGAAATGTTTTTAAAGTAATAATTAAAAATGAATAGTACTTAAAAGCAAAAGTTCATATATTTATAAGTAAAGATAGAACGTGATTCAAGGTTATCGACCGTTTATTAATGGTTCATGATTTTCTTCGTGTTGATTATTATGTTGCCGTCACTGATAAGTGGAATCGATAGAAGGAGACTCGATAGTTAATACAAGGTCGATTTATGAAGGTATCGACTTTGACTGACTTGCACTTTTACTCGCATGAGCGGTAAACACACGTAGATTCAAACCTGTTTTGATCAATTGTTATTTACGATTGTAAATGAATGAGTAAAAAATCAGTTCGTAAATATTTTGAAATTATTGCTGTCAATTTGATTAAATTTCGTAATAAATAAAAAAGGTTCTGACAGTCCGTGTAGTTATACTGAAAGATGATTAATCTTACTTTTTAAAAATTCGGATAACTATTATATAGTTATATAAGTAGGGATATTTTTTGACAGGTAAATTGCAACACGCGCGTACACAATTCGCTCTTCTTAGATTTATTCCTTATTTAAAAATGTTCCTACTGATCCTACTGATTACACTGGCCACGCTTCATTATTAACAGGCCATTATATGTCGATGTTTTTTACTCGCAATGATCAGAAGCTGTGAAATCGATACGCACATCAATCGTTAGAATATACATAGACGATGCAAAAAATTACGATAATTATTTATATCACGGGCTGGTTGGTCGTTTTATCTCTTCAAACATGCTTTGATAATTACTTAATTTGTAACATTCACTGAGAAATCGTTTTACATACATGTATAAGAATATATAGACATTTAATTTTTTATTGCCTGCAGCTGAAAAGAATATCAAAATGCACCGAAAGGCAATCTGGTGTTGCCCGATGGACACAAAAATCAAAGATTATTCTATGCGTTTGATCTTGGATCCGCGAACACATCTATTTAGTATAATTGCTAGCAAGAATGCGAGTTGCACGCGATGATGGACGTGTTTTCTCTCCTTGACAGAGGAAAAATATAAAATCTGCTTGCAGGTACTCCGTGGACGTGCAATAAACTCGGTGTCCTCGATATTAACGAGGTTGTACGTCTTCGACAGCATGTAAGGCAATTGAGAGAAGCGATCGGCATACAGCGGAGGCTGGTACGAGGCGGAAATCTCCCTTATGCACATTCATATAATAATATCATTAACGTAAGGGACGCACTTTACAAAGAAAAAAAAACATTAACAAAAATTCGCTCAAGACTTTCCACTTCGTATCTACTCTCCTATAAATCATCAATCTTTGTACACGTAATATTATTTATTTTATCTCGACCTTAATCGAACAAATTCCAGTTTCCCCACACCCAGAGGATTATCATTCAATTTCCACGCTATAATAGTTAAAAAATCATGGACACGCGTTTTACTAAACTACCGCCTTAAATTTCAGTATTCGCGCAATCCACGATGCTAAATTCGTCTGTAATCGATCAGGCCATCTGTAGCGTCCGTACCGTCCTTTCAAGTTCGTTAAAGGAAACGGAGCGTTTTGAAGGTTTTCCTCACCTTGAAAAGAAAAAGAGAAAAAAGCTAGCTCGATAAAGCGACGAGCGAGCGTTTAGCTCGGTTTAACAGTGACCCACATCCGTTTTCCTCGAGCGTTCGAACGCCGATCGTGGCGCAATCCTTATCCTCGACACGCACGATGCGGCCTAAGGGCGACGTATTGTCTGCGCGTTAAAGCGCACAGGAAATGCGCGAGCATGGGCGACGCATTAAACGCATTAGCAGAGAAACCTCGTTTGGCGCTGGATCATTTGCGCGAACGAATCATCGGTTTCGCGATTTTATTTAATCAATGGAAAGCGGTTATTTCTTTTTTTTTCCCCGAGGAACGACTTTGATAGAAAAATACCAACTTATATTTTATTAAAAAGGATAATAAAGTAGACCCTATTTGGACAATGTAAAAAGGCGATAGAGTAGATATCTTTTTTTTTCTACGATCGGAGAGAGAAAGGGTCAATGCAGTTTGCATAATTCAATTTCGAGTGATTTACGAGTGCCCGCAACGGGATATGATTGATGCGTTTTGAACAACGCGTGAAGATCTTCCTACAAATCAAACTCTCGGTACATTAAGGGGCTTTCCTGGGAAATATATATGGGTGAAGTATTGATACGAATATTGACTCGCGTTAAGTCTGAGTTTTTTCCTTCATCAAATCCTTCCGAATGATTGCATCTCTCGGTAGACTGTATGTACCACCTACCGTAGTATATTATTAGACCTGTCTACAATGACGTAACCCGATGATGCGTGTACCGCAAAGGTGGCTATTTCGAGTTTTGCACGGCGAACCATACAGCCCGCTTAAATATTACATCCAATCCTCGGCCATGTGTGCTTTATATTAACCGTGCGTGTGTTTTCTGTGTCGTACGAATACGTCGCGGACTTTTTTTAATCATCCGGCGTAGCTCGCATTACGTAAATCGAAAATATATTGGGCGATACTACCTTTGTCCCATTGTAGAAAACCGTGGTAATAATAAGGACAATAGTGAGAGAAGCAATAACGAAGCAGCTGTTGCCGACCACTTCTAATTCCGTCCCAAAAGATTACAATTAACCATTGAATCTCCTCAATTCATTCAAAATATACGCTTCGATGAAGGAATACTAAGTCCAACGCTATAAAATTTTATTTTTAATTACTCTCAACCGAAGCCATTTTTTTGAAGCAAAACGATTCGAGTTTTACTCGATCAAAAATCTACTTCGTTTGCAATACGGTATATTAATCGTGAACAAATATCAGCAACAATCGAGAACTCTGTGTCACAGAATTGGATGTAACTCTCTGCATTCGAATTGTTCAAATGCGAAGTTTATCGCATTGTAATCGGAATTAGAGATACCGGAACATCGTTTAACGCACGGCTGAATGTGTTTTAATTATTACGGCACGTCCTGCTTGGCGCGGAACAAAAATACCTTACATAAGAGTTTTTCCCCTGCGCGTAATAGAAGAGTGCCCACGAAAATAATGGTTTCCACCGTGAGAAATCTTTCATCTGAGAACACGAGCATGCGACAGGAAAGCAAAACGATTGTTGCTCCCTTCTCGCGATTAAAATGAAAGTAGGGCTGAGCCGTAGTCCGTTAAATACTAATTTCAATTAAAGCCCTACGTCACGCTGGGCGACTAATAATAGGATACAATCAAATCACGCTTTTTCTTCGTTATTCGTGCGAAAGATCGTCCGATAATTAAAACGAAACTCAACGCTCGGCCGGACTGTCGTGACTTTTCGCCATGACGGCAAATCAGGCTCCTGTTATATACCAAGTGTGAAAATTAATTAGGTGCTATTCGAGGAAATCAGATCTTTATGCAGGGAAATGTATAGTACCATTCTTAATCCTGGAAATATCCACTGTTATTCTCAGCTAATTCTTCCTCCTTTTTTCTCTTCTTCATTCCGCGCTTTGAATTATTCAAAATGTTGCGAGAATATTTGTCTTTGAGGAGGAAAAAGCTGTGATTTTTTTCTTTAAGCTATGATCGTTTCAACGTAAATGCAAGGTATTAATTTCTACACTTGATTCAGCGATTAGTATGAAAGTGATTAGCAATATGTAATTTCCACAATTTCCGTTGACGCGTTTACTTTAATCGCGCGGCACACAGATTCCAACGCAGGAGTAAAGTCCTCGCTTAGCCATCCTATTCTCGGAATCTCCGCGTTCAATCTTCGCCGTAGCATCGTTACACCTGTATCCACAAAAAGTTAACTCCAGAGTGACTCGATTATTTACCATCGAGCGGCATGCGATTAAGATCGAGTAATATTATTGGAAAATCTCAATCTGCGAATTATCTCTCGATTATTCAGACCGATCGACGAAGAGTATTCAGCGTGAGGGAAAGATATCCGCGTGTACTTTGTACTGTACGTTCCTCACGCTCTTGGCGCATCCTCCCTTATTACCGAGCCCTCGAATCCGCCTCGTTCGTTGCTTTCTACAAAAGCATCATCGACTGAATTCCTAAAAGCGTCGTCATTGTTCGAGCGCATTATCATTGCACAAGAGCGACGATGCATCACCGCGGAATGGCAAGAGAGGACGATTCGTGGCCGAGGAAACGTGTGCCATACCAATTACGTGCGCGAATCATGATAATTCCTTAACCAACCGCTCGCCTCGTTTTCAAGGCCTCGGCTACCTCGGTTACTGGATTTTTCTCCAGGTAAGAAGACGGCCAATTACCAGGCCAGAAATGGTATGGCAAGCGGTTTCAATGCTCCGCCTCAAAGTAAGGCAAGGACCACAAGACTGAATGCGCGTAAAATGTCCGCAGATTGCGCAAAATCGTTGTTGTTTTCCTAATACGAGAAGCCGATGATGAAAGAGCTTCTAGCGCCACGGAGACGCCTTCGTGAAATGGTATGAAATCGAAATTAAGCGAGATATCGTTGCATTTCAAGGACTACGTGTCGAGGACGCTTGCGCAATTTATATCTATCTATTTATCTATATGGACATTATTAATTCATACGCGATGTTATATAAGGATTCTATTAGATTGGTAATTAAGCGATTGCGGATTTTTTACTGGACGATTTTTTCATCGCTCATCGCGCACTTATTATTAATAAAATAAATTAAGTTTTATCGTATATTAGTTATCGACAACCTCGAAAACGGAAGTATACCAATTTTTCTATAAACCAATGCGCGTCTTCGTACTTTGGCCACGTTATCAAGATTTTGAACCACTGTACAGTGCGTACCAGATGCAATCTTAAATCGACGGTTGCCATAACGACCAACGGTTCACTCCCCTCCCCTCCCCCCAGTTATTTTGCTACCCCATCACTGTGTGTTCGCGTGCTGCAAAATCCCTCCCCCTTTCTGTTCCAAGCGATTACAGGGCGAGCACCGCCATTCAGGGGCCCCCCTTGCGCCTTACTTTTCTCATGGCCGATAGGCTTTTTCTATCCTGCACACGACAATCCCAAACGGAGATTTCATTCAGTGAACCGCCTGCAACCGTCGATCAAATATTCGATGGTAATATTTTAAATACGCCCCGACGATTGATTTTCTCCCCCTCCCTCGTAAACTCGCCCCTTCATCAATTCCATTAGCGGCTTTATTGGAATTATATTTGGTTATTTCTCTTCGGTATTAGGAGAAAAGAGGGATATTGGGGGAGTATTCATATGCATTTATAGTGTTTACACGACTGTTCGTAAAAATCTCCGTGATTTGCGGTTAGAGGAGGATTTTCATCCTTTCGATGAACCGAATGCGTTTTCGGGGATAAACAATTTGTCAGCGATGACTCGTCACAATGGTTATCGGCTAATCCGCCAGACGCGTTTGGAAATGTTTAGCATATTAGCACCCTGATTGAATCATTACCGCTTCGTAGCCCAAAGCGGGGGAAAATCCTCGGCCTTCTGGACATTTTCGCGCTCCACTGAGTAACTCAATCTGTTTAATTAAATTGAACAACGGCCGCATTTGACGGAAGACTTTGCAACACATGGGGGAACATACGTTAAGCCGTCGCTTTCAAACTTCAATCGAGTTAAACCCAACATCGAAGTTTACCCTCCAGGTTCGTTTGGCGACTTCGGGTAGAACGCACTGGTGCTCGCTGAACGGCCACAGAGATGGCGGTTTTCTTTGATAAAAATACAAATTGTTATAGCCACAAGGTGTAGGAATAATTTACCTACTATTTAACACTTAGCCAATCGATCGAGGAGATCTTCCATTTTGAACTTAACAAAACGTTTCTTTTTATTTCATTATTTTTAGTCAACTTTACCTGGAGTTAAAATATATATGACAATATATATATATAAATACAATAAGCAAAATATATTTGATCATTTAAATGATTTTCAGACTTCTTTCATTTCAAGTAGTGAATATCAGTCGGCCATACTTGCGAAAAATGGCGGTGGACAACGTACAGTTCACTGCGACGCGCGCGGTTAGCTGAGAATTAAAATATTGTAATGCCCAAAGCTCGTTTCACTCGGTTCAGAGGGAATCAAGGGCCCGTGAAAGGGTGATCCTAATTACTCGTAATCAAGCCGAGGACCTGATTACTTGCTTTGTTTCCGCGCACTACGCGTTTTATGGACCGTGGCACGAAAATGTCACTTCGAGGCGATCGCGAAGCGCGAAAAAGCGGCGTCACGTTATGTTTCGTGCCCCGTTGCCGTGCAAACTTCTAAACTACGGCGTGTAAACGGCGTATAGGCTTTTGTCGGCAACATTACAACGAGAATTCCGGCTTCTGTTTTCGCTGTGTATGACGTCAGAACCTTACAAGGTGCGCCGAAATATTTAACGAAGGATTACCGCCAAAATGAGAGAGGGAAGTCAAGTGCGCGACTGAATATTTTAAACATCTTTCTCATATCGTACTGATGAATCGGACATCTGCACGATTTTAGTACATTATTAGCGCTATGGAATTTTGGAGAGTGCCTATCAAATTAATATGAAAATCCTTTCATTAGAGATATCCTCTATTATAAGATACGTGGAACTCGGACAAACCGCATAGCTCGCGTGATTCACGGAACACTCTGGTTCAGGAGGTATTTATTAGATTAAATCCCGCAAGTACCAGCGATGAATACCCCGTAATCTGATGAAAATTATTCCTTTGTTCACGGATATCGCCATTCCGGATGTGATTAATAGTCCTCGTTTGATTCATAGCCGACCGCACAAACTGAAGCTTACGATGTAGAAAAGGATTTCCTGCATTTTTAAACGCTTGAATAAATTTAGCAATGAATGCCTTTTAATATAATTCAACATGCTTACCGGTTAATTAAAAATATTTTTTTATGTTTATTGAACACAGATCTTGAGATAAGATGTTTTTCAGAATCAGAAGAGCAGAAATGCATAATAAGCGAAATGATACGAGTTTTATTTACGCACTCAACAATAGCATAAAAAAAATGTTTTATTAGTTAAATGTAAGTTTTTGCAATGAATGTAAAATAATTGCGCGTGCTGCTTAATTCAAATGAAAAGAAAAAGTCGTATATAAAGGCTAGCTCTCTGGAAGCTCCTTTCCGTTTCGCATGAAATGACAAAATGCCATATCTTACGCTTTATGGTCCTGACCTTAAAGAGGAAGTGAAATTGCCCATAATTCGATACCTTTTGTCGCACCTAAGATTACTATCCGTAAATCAGCTACGATCGCGATAAGCACTACCCTTCTATTACCGAATTCCCATTCGCAGGTAAGAGCGCGTTAATAGCCCTTCAAGGATCGCAATATCCATTAGGAGCCATGTGAAATCCTCCGTTTTGTTCGAGCGTTAACAAGGAAATAAGGATCCGCCTCGATTGGACGTTAACCTACATGTACCTACGCGAAGGAAACCGTGTCTCAGATTACTAATCGCGCCTATCTCGAGATCGATCGTAAAATCGGCGAGGATAATCTTCTCGCGAGGAATATCGCTTCTCAGCTTTCCTCAGAATCACTCAATTAGACATATGGGTGGAAAAAGGGTTCCCACCCTCTCATCAAAACCATACAACCTCGAGCGTTACCAGACCTCCGATTCTCACCCCTTGAATAATCCGGCGGAGCACGATTCTTCGCGTGCAAAAGTAAAGAGGCTGAAGCACGCCTCGAATGGACACGCTGACCTACATATCTCCACTTCCGTGCGTCGGATCGCCGCTCTTGCTCTTTTTAAATCGACCTCCAGAATCGATAGAGAGCCGCCCGTAATCGGGAAGCTTTGGTCGCGCCTACGATTAGGATTCCTAAGTCAGATAGAACCTTCTATTAGTACGAACCGCAAGGGCACGTCGATGCCGCCTCGGTGTGCGTAATGTCCATTAGCAGAAGGTCGTTCGCGATAAGGCGAAATCCCATATTCATCCAATTTATATCATCCATTGGCTGTTTCCCTCTCCCCTTTATCCCCCGACTGCCCCTTCGGTTCCTCGCGTGGGCACCTGCCCTTTTCTGCGTTTCCAATCCGCCAGCCATCCGGCGGCTCTTCCACGATTTGACGGTTCTATTTTGAGAATCGAGGAGGATTTTAGTAGGCCGCAGGAAAACGGAAGCTCGGGGCGCGGCCTTTTATCCTTCCACGTATCACGGGGTAGGCGGATTTATGCCCGTTAAATCAAACTGAATTATTTCACTGGGAATTGTACGCCCTCGAAATGGGGAACGAATTAACCTTCGTAATTGGCTGATAAAAGGGAAATTACGGGCCATAGAAGCTCCTTATCATAGCCTATTGCACGTTCAAGATCGTCTTTGGAGCATTGAACGAAGATTATGGATGCGATGCCGCCATGACATTAACCTTGAGAACTGCGTTTCGCGTAATGGCGTATTTGCAAATTGAAACTGAGATGTACGATCATAAGCCAAAAGAATATGTATCGTTAAAGACCGTGGTTTGCTAAATGGTTCGATTAATGGTGAATGATGACCTAAAAATCTTGTTTATATATATTTGTATGTAACAAAGTTATACATCATCGATAATACCATTTGGTGAGGAATTTGCAATTGCGATGTAAGCTGTTTTATTCAAAGTGATATAACTGAAATGTTTGAAAAAGAGGTCAACGCTAATTTCAGTTAGAGGTAGAAAACTTCTTTTCATATTAGTACTAAAGCAGTTTTTTTTAAAAAACTGAACTTATGCAACATTAAAAAATAAATGCTTCTCGTACAGTAGTGTCCTTTAACGCGTGTTTCTATACCGATATTTCTCTTTTCCATTCCAAATGAAGCTTTAGAAGGTTCTGCCAAAAGGAAGGAAAAAAAACACGTCCTACCTGCGGATACGACTAACAGAGGAAACGTTTTACCTCATTTTTTCAGGAAGCCAGCGTACATTTTTGCAAACGTCACGGACAAATCCGTGACAAGATCGACCTACTTATTTTTCGGGCTATTGAGCGCGACGCACAATATAAGGGAAAGAAAAAGAGTCGACGAAAGCACGAATGGGAATGGAATGGACACGCGAATGACTCACTGTCAATCTCGCCGGCAGGTTCTCAATAGATGCGTCGAAATAGTTCCTGGTCGATGTCACACGTAGAAAATCTGCCTCCCTCCCCAATTGTGTTTCGCCGTATCGCGAGCCCCTAATTCTCGGCCTGCCTCGTGACGGTTCACGTGCAGATGCAGCGAACACGCCAAACTTCCCATCTGTGCATCGACAGATCTCACCCTAGCCGAAACTAGGCGTGCGTACAAATTGGCAGAAGTTACTTCGCTCTTGCGACATCGACGTACCTTTGTTCCAATTCGAACCTTCGACACCACCTTCTGGTTAACTAGACATTCATTACAGATCTTAGGAACACGATTGATTTTGATTCGTTTCAACTCGGTGTCGATGATGTCTATAGGTATATCATATTTCTAATACTGCCGCACGCTTATCGTTACGGAGCACTCGACATCCTTTCTTAATCCACGATTCGGTCGAGAAAATGTCGAGAGCGTGGGTAGGAAAATCCGAGCCGTTCTTACATACCAAATATATATATATATATATATATATATATATATATACATAACATACCAGACAAATAGAAACGTGTAAATGTGTAAAACGGCGCGCGATTAATACTTCATCGTGACCAGGAATTTTTTGAACCTTGAACCGCGCGCGCACCTTCACTTGCACAAAATATGAGTAAGAGCAGAAACGCGTAACGTGTTATTCGCACTTGCTGCTCAATGCCAGACAGAGCCACTTCAAATTTCACCGTGGTTCCCTTTGTCGAAGGGGGATTATGCAATTGATTAATATTTATGAAAATCGAAAAGTGTGCCGCGCGCCGCGAAACGTTTAGCTGGGAATGCGGCGAACGTTGGGACAGGATATGTAATTGCATCCATGTACGAATACAAGGCTGTCGTTAATTTTTACCTCGACTCAATATACAACAACCGCGGGAAAGTAACGCCAGACGATACGAGTAATTGTTTACAGTCGAACGGTTAAGCGCATTGCACGAGCGCGTTAATACTTTTTGGGTCAATGTCAGGGTAGGGTAGTCGGGCGAGTAATGAAGTCGCGTACAAAACTCTCTGTTTCGACACACAGTAGGTATTAGACTGGTAGGTTATGTATAAGGATAACGAAAAATCGCACTGAATTATATAACCAGCATATTAATTGTCTATAAGTTGATGTGACTTCAAAGCCACATATTAGTAGATCGATATCTCGTCGATAATTCTATTTTTTACTGCCTATGAATCATGTTGTACGACGTCTCATTGCTAACTACTAACATTCTTGGTTATGATCATCAACTCCAATCTGATATATCGAAGTAAATGTTTTTGCAAGCCGAACAAGGGCTATGGGGAATTATCTTGGAAACAAATAGGGGATTAAGCTGTTCGGTTGAACTTGTAAGAAAACGCACATCGACGATATAAACGCGACAAGGCCGCTGACAATTTTGCGGAGCACGCTACGTAAATCATTACTCATCTGCGAGCGCTCGGTCTAAAGTTAATTAATCAACCGCCATATGCATTATTCAAATGCACGACAATGTTGCCGAGCATCATCGTAATTGTGCCACTGACAAATGTCCCCGCTTAAATAATATACAGCGCCGTCTCCATCAAGGATTTTAGTTAATACCAACTAAGCCTCCTGGTCGGGCAATCCCCATGCGCGAATCGTACATTCGAAATACACTATAAAAGCATATCGATTGGTAGACATGATTAAAAAAGGAAACGCGTCGACCACGATACGTCAAAGCAGGATGTTATTTATTATCGTAGAAAAAATTTCGCATTGCATCGCTGCTCACGCAGTACCCACGTGCGAGCATCTAATAGCGAATTTTAACGATCCACCGCTAAGAGGACAAAAAACATGCCGACAAAGTGGTAATAGAAATTACTGCCGTCCATCCAAGTTTCTGTATGTCGAAGATATTGACAATTGCTCAGAAACGTTCATCGACCATATTACGATGATCGAATGTGGAACGGAATTGATGAAATTTAGTACGAGCACGACGAGGGATTAGAAACCCGCGATAATCGACTGCTTATTAATATTGCCAGTGGCTATCGAATAGCAGTTATTTCATAGCGGCACCAACCGGCCGTTTTGGGCGTAAGAATCCTTTCGTGAGACGTGCAAGAATGCCGTGCCGCCGCTATTTCGCGCCTCTTTATCCCCTTTTTTCCGCGGGCATCGCACCAGCGAGTTCTCGTTGATTAATTAAAGAGCGCGCAAGGATGGTGGCCCTAATTCGCTGGCTCGTCGTATTAACGGGAAAGGATGGAATTCGTCGTGTTGTAAGGTACCAAGGTTCGAAGGGTATTTTCGTACTTTAACCCTGTCACTATGGCGGCTAAATGTATCGAGTTATTCTTAACGCGATGGATCCGGCGCGCCCACGAAATCAAGATCAATTTACGTCACGGAAATAAAACCTATGTTCCTCGTCCATCTTTTCCCTTTAATATTGCTGGAAGATAACGATTCCCGGGTAGAGGAAAAGTATTACCTTTTTCAAGCGTCATGCGTGTATCTACGATGATAAATCACCGTTAGCAGATGCATAATTATTCACTGTCGCATCGCGCGGAAAAGACAGTGAGCGCACGATTCTTGTACTTCCTCGTCCCTTCCTTGCACCTGTTACGATCTTTATTTCGCAACACTTGCAGCATTGTCCTCGAGAAAGTCCGGTAAAAGTGGCCGAGACATTATCTCCCGCTCTTTGATCGCGGCGCATTCTAACCTAAAACCGTCAACGTGTACCTGCACAACGCGACACGAGCACGATAATTGCACGTGACAGCGTATATGCACGCCCTTTGCGTATATCGATCGATCAGCCAGGGCGTGTATACGCGTCTTTAGCAGGCAGAGGGCGAAGAAGGCGTGAGCATCGTGGACATTGGAACGTTACGTAATTGAGAGAACGGCAGAGATCGCGAAATATTCGAACTCCGTATAGGAAGTGGCCCACTGTAAAAACATCTCCGTCAGGGCCGCATCAATTGTCACGAGTATGCCTGTTGACTCATCGGCTCACGCGGCGTGTAACGTAATGTTATAACAGTAATAAAGTATGTGTGCATTCGTCGCATCTTGTAATAGACACCGGTTATTTCGACGTCACGGCCGTCCAGATGCTTTAAGACGCCGTTACGATCCTTTCTGGTTATTACGTTTTCATTTATTTCCATTGAAGACGTTCAATTGCGTCGCTGAACGGCACTCCATTATCCTCTCTATTGCCAGGATACTTGGGCGATGGGCTCGTTGAACACCGCTGGCGGGTTTACATTTGTACGATGGCTTAATTAACCTCGTACCGGTGTCTCTGTCTATTAATAATTCACAGTAAATAATCAGAACGGCCTTCGAGGAAGCGTCAAAGCCGTGCGATTCGACGTCACTTCCCAAAATGAACCTCGCCGGTGGCCATTGTGATTTATTTCTCGAGAGATCATCTCGGGCAAATAATCCTTGAGGGATACGAGACTGGTCGAGGACATTATTGGTCGATTACATACTACAGTGACCAGCAGTTCTCTTGCAAGTTGAGGTATCGATCTTCTCTTAAAAAATAAAACCGATTACTCGATTTACATAAAACTGGATCAATTCGAATATAAATACGACCTATTTGAACAACGAAATAGACCATCTAATTCTCTGTGCGTGACAATAAAATAAACGAAGAATATTAAAATTCTTCGTAAATTGCTCCGCGAAGCGAAATTATAGCAATGATCCAGCGGTACAAGTCCGGAATGATGAACATGCAATGAAAGAGGTCTCTGAATGATCGAGTAAAGAGACCCTTGAGGATGAATACAATTCCTGAGAAGCTTCTTGAAGACAAGTATGTGGATTAAGCTTAAATAACATTCAGCTTTTCTCTCAAGTAGTTCATCGAAATTGATCTCCTCCTTCATCTGCTATTCTCTTTATCCTTGCGCGTTGTTTCTTATCCGTCTTAATACACAAAATAAAAACGATTTGCGAAAAAGAAAGGAAACATTCGTCGACCTATTTTCCAGACCTGGAATTTAAACGAATAAATGTTTCGTGCCAATGGAAAAAAATGCGGCATGTCAAAGAGAAGAATCGTGTCACGTGTTATTCGCTGTTATATAAGTACCTCGATTCGTGTCTAATCAGATCACAGTAAATTTGAAACATTGCCCATAGTAGCCGCTGCGGCTATTGTGGCGTCGGAGGCCGCAAGATGCATATCCATTGCATCTGCCATCCGTTGCATCCATTGATCAGTTTCACTCGCCCGGGGATCAATGGACCACGAAGCCCAGGAAACTGATCACTAGATGGTCACTGACCATGACGATGTCGCGGAATATTGAACCAGCCGACAAAATAGCCCTGCTTTTGCAATCGTGCGCTGCAGTTCGACTAACCGACGGTACAAATCGTGCCTCGATACACCAAAGAAATAGAATATCCTTAGGTCGGTTGCTAACGTTAACATTATACCCCCTTTAAAATCAAGCTCCAATATATACCGTACGACGCTTCATTTCCATATTAAAAGAAAAAAGGAGGGATAAGCTCTAACGTAACACCGGCAATGTTGTGCAGTAGGCTGAGAACTACGAGAAGGATGAATTTTGAATCGAACCTTTTTTTTTTTCTTAAGAACGATCCGATAGGGGGGAAGATGAAGAAAGGCGAAGCGGCCTTTTCTCAAGGGGAAACTGGCTCACCCCTTGCAAAGTTTCTTTCACAAAGAGATCCGCCCTTGCACGATCTTTTATCCCCTGCCACGTTCGAACCGAGGTACAAGGAGAACTGAAACGCGTTTGGCTAGCTCTTGCATTAGGAACAGAGGAGAAGACTGGAAAATATACGGCTAATATTATGCCGGAGATCCGTCTTAGCTCGTAACGTACGCGCGTAGATACGTGTAACAAATTCAGTAAATCCTTGGCGCATTCTAGAAACGAGTGTTAATCGTTAAGTGGATACATGCAAATTCTGCATGTTTAGAGGAGCGACGATAATTTCCAAAGGGATCAACAGGGTATAAGACTCTGGCCTTAGCTCACGGTACTTTGTATTCTCACGAAGTTTGGTTAAGTAATGCGCAAGGCTCTCTGGTCATGTCCGTGGCCGCCATTACCCCGATTTCAGAGAGCATATCTTGAAGCATACAAGCATGAAAATCTGTACAATATCCCTCCATGGAAGTAACGTAAATCATCGTCAAATTTCCTCTTCTTTCCTCAAAACGTCCGTGTCACAAAGCTGGAGGAATTACGTAACGCTCGTAAAGCTATACATAAATTTCGCGGATAGAAGTAGGACGTGGTTTGGCACTATTCTCAGCAACTCGTGCCGTATCTTGAAATTCCCTTGAGCAACGACGGAACCAACCCCCAAGGATCGTCGGAAAATCGCCGGCACCATCGATTCGCATATTCACCATGTATTCTTCGCTCGTCTGACAATACACCTACCACTGTCAGGACGTATCTAAATATACTCCAAACATCTGCGAACAGAATAGGAAGCAGAGAAACTAAATAGATCTACGCGATAATTTACATACCATGACAGGCGAATGGAAAAATGCTTCGTGCGATAACTGCAAACTATCCATGGAAAAAATGTATCCAGCCATACTCGACGTGGAATCGGAAAGAGCAAACCTTATCGATTTTCCTCACTGTAACACGTATCAATAATTACTTTCTATTTTAATTCCATACCTCATTTAATATATTCATTCTCGATCTTCCATTAAATTAGTCGCACTTTGACTCTCGTTGTCCATCTACCCGTCATTCCAAATATTCGACTATAATTCAGCACGTACATCGACACTTATGTTCGACCCTCGATGACAGTGAACCGCGAGGAAAAACCACGTTGAAAGGACAATATCCAGTAAACCACAAGGGCAGCTCGTTGTCATAGGGCAAGGGGTTAAAGTAACGAGTGCGTGCGACTTCGATTAGTAGAAGGGAGAGGAGCGTACTCCACGGATGCGAGTGCACGCGCCTCTAAGCAGGAATCCGCGCTCTCACACGTGCATCCGCGGTGGGGGGGAGAGGGACGGGGAGGGGAGGGGCCACGTGTTGGTCCCTGTCGGTGTACAAAATACACCGAGGCAGGGTGGGGGAACGACGCCTCACTAAGCGACGCTCCGCGTCTTCGTCAGTCAAATCGCGATCGTCCCCGCGCGATGGCCCGACACTAAGTAGGCACATCCGGTATAACGAGCCGCCGGTACTGAACGATCGTCGGTGAGGAAACCGATAGTGCGGACCGAGGGCGCGCGGTTAAAAGCTGGCACGGAGAAGCATATTCGGCGGTGCACACCTTGCGGACGAGAATAGCGGCGCTGCGCGACGGAGAAGAGACTGTACCATCTTCCGGATACCCCGGGGAGAAGGAGAGAGAGAGAGAGAGAGGAAGATAGAGAGGACTCACGGTTCCGGATATCGGCTTTCGGTGCGCTGGTCAACGGGGTGAAATAGAACGGTCTTACGGAAGGTTTGGCCGCGAAAGTCGTACTCAATTCTAAGAAAGAAATTTTGTAAAAGTGTACCTCGAAACGTCTTCACCCTTTTTGAGATATTCGGTGAAGTACGTAAGAAAAACGCTGTTTCCGTGGGAGGAGGAGGAATATCAATTTCCATCGCGCGGAGCTTGAGATCGCGAGTAATCGTGTCTGTTTGCGAATTAAAAAGGAACAGCGTAGGGGTCATGAAGGTTTTAGTGATACTGTCGATCCTGGTGGCCGTGGCGATGTGCCACGAGCCCTTCCAGGTGATCTTCCAGTGGAACACGGTGGACGTGGTCTGGCCGTCCGAGGACGAGCACGAATCCGCCCTTAAAGACGGCGAGTACATACCCGCGAACAACGTCATAGCCGGTATAAAGTTCTGGAAGGACAAGATGTACCTGACTTTACCGCGCTGGAAGGAAGGGGTGCCCGTCACCCTCGCCATGACATCCGCGAGCCCGGTGGGCGGCGTGACCAATCCAAAACTCGAGGCCTTCCCCAACTGGGATATGCAAAAAGTGGGCGACTGCAGGGCCTTCCAGTTGGTCAGAAGGATGGAGATCGACCCTGCCGGTCGAATGTGGGTCCTCGATACCGGAAGGACCGGTACCCTCACGGTGGAAGTGAAGAACGCCTGTCCACCGCGACTCGTCATCCTGAACCTCGAAAACGAGGGTGCCGTCCTCCGCTCTTACGAATTTCCCCCGCACGTGGCGCGCCAGGGCACCGCGTACCTCAACGACATCGTCCTCGACCACGAGGACGGCGGTATGGCCTACATAACCGACAGCGACGCCGAGGATCCAGGGATAATCGTCTACTCCCTGAGGAACAACACCTCGTGGAAGATCAGGCACGACTCCATGAAGGCCAAACCCGAGGCCGTGAGGTTCATGGTCTCGAAGACACCCGTGAACCGAGCTGTCCACGTCGATGGGATAGCTCTCTCAGCAGCCAGCACCGAGGACAGGATGGTGTACTACTCGCCAATGTCGTCCTTCCACCTTTACACCCTGCCAACCTCGGTGCTCAAGCAGAACATGACCAACGTCGATTCCTACGTGAAGGAGCTGGGAAGGAAGATCTCCCAGACAGACGGTATGATGATGTCCTCGAAGGGCGTCCTCTACTTCGGTCTCCTAGCGGACGACGCCGTCGCCATGTGGGACACGAAGCAGGCCCCGTCGTTCAACAAGGGCCAGAGGGTGATCTCCAGGGATCACGAGAGGATGCAGTGGCCCGACACGTTCGCCCTGAAGGAGGACGGTAACTTCTACTGCGTCACCAATTCCTACCAGAACTTCCTGAATAACAGCGTGAACCCCAACGTCCCGAATCTGCGTGTGATTAGGGCGAAGATAGGCGCCATGAGCTATCAGTACTACGAAAATGGGAGTGTGCCGGAGATGCCGGACATGTCGATGTCCGGCGCCACGAGAATTAACGTCGCTTTAGCCACGGGACTGGCCGTGCTGTTGGCCTTCGTTGCGAAGTAACTCGTCGTTCGTCGGCCTCCTTCGCCTAGATTTAGTCTATTTGGACATACCGGGTATACCAAAGATGGTTTGGTCAACCTCAAGGGGGAGCATCGACTTCCCCTTCGGTTCGGATAGCACAGAAATCTTTCTTGGTACTATTAACTTATCCACCGGAGACGATCGAGAGCTCGTCGTGCATCTAGCGATATCGGGAACAATTCGTGCAACTTTAGTTGTAAAAGAAGCAGCGTAATAAAGTTCGATCGAGTCTGCGAATCGTTGCTCGAGGACATTCGGAAGTGTCGCTCGGCGCAACCGCGTGATCTCTGTTTATGCATTTTTATACACTTACGCCTCCTTGCAATCTGGCAGTACGAGTACAAAATATAAAGTTGTCGGTATAAAAGATATCGAACGAGTAGAAGATAAGCCGATATCCGGAAAACTGGAGTGCGTCCAGAAATATTAGCAGCGTCTATCCTTTAATCTCAGGTTACAGCGCTTAACCGAGACGCCGACTGGGCGGTTGTGATTCCTGTGCTATCTGGGACTTTGATGGAAGCGAGGGGAGCAAATACAAAAATTTCTTCGACACAGGAATTACCCAAAACTGCTTGCGAATCGTAAAAGACCACATTCGTTGTCCTGGCAAATTTCCTTTCGTTTATCCAGCGCTGGTTAAAGGATGTATTGCAATTTCCAGTAAACTACGTATTGCTTTCTCTCTCTCTCTCTCTCTAATCAAAACTTGCTCTTGAAAAGGCAGAACTTTTCTTCATTTTGATTCGCGATAAGAATGAAATATCACGGAATAACCGGTTGCGAACATCGCCTTAGATCTCTCGCATTGTGGTGCAAGTTAATTAATGTGCAATTGACCGCGCCTGCGTTGGGTCATCGTTATTTCGGTTGTGTAATCAATTTACGGAGTTGTATATATCTTGAAAAAACATTAAGCTGGACATAACACACCTCTGGAAATGACGTCGGCCGTGACAATAAAAGAGGTCTCTAAGGTTATCGAGTATCGGTCGTATCTAATTTTGAAGTCAATTAAGTGTCATTTTTGAGACGAGAGGATAATTAAATTTATGGATCGATAAATGTGCGGTGAAAAATACCATTTTTGCGGAATCTAACGACAACTCGGACATATAGCCGATAACAACTCGTCCATCTTCAGGTTACTTTCTTCGCTTTAGAAAACATTCAAGAATAAAATCTCATAATTTTTCAAACAACCAATTCTTCTAACTTATTCATTCGTGTGATAATTAATGGATTATATCAGTAGCACATCAAAGTTATTTCTCTGCACGCAATACAGTATATTCCAGTCCTCTCATTGCCACAAATTATACCGAAAGTACGGAAATGTAGAAGGTTAAGATAACAGATTACGGAAACGTGAAATTCTCTGTGAAAATCCTAAGGCAATCGCCTACGTGTGTTTTCCAAACGCACGTTTTTTCCCCCACTAATCGCGGATAACGAATGGAGAAAAGCCGTTACTTTAATGAGAGAAAGCAATATCCTTTCCGGGATTTCCTCGTTTGGAAAAGGGAAAGAAAAGGAAAAAGAAAAATGACCGGCATAAATGCATAATTTATCATTTGAGCCGCATCTTTATCATTAAACCGTGCATAAACCAAGTAACGAATCTAATGGTTCACGGCGCAGGAGTTTCTCCGGGGAAAGAAGTTTGTAATTGAATCGCCCTGTGCGCCTCGCAAAATTGTCTGCAAAATGATTTTGTCGGAGGCAGCTACTTTCACCGAGAGGATTGCGCATTAATGGCGCCACTCGAGCTTACAGTTTATATTTGCGCCAAATAGTTAACCCTTTGCCTTCCGATTTTTTTCATCCCACACAGGAATGTGGCTGGAGTATTCGGCCATAAAAATGGCCACATCATTGATTATTTGGGGTTCCTACTAAATTACAGCCATCGACGTCCGTCCGTTTTTTAGGTTTGGATTCGATTCAGTACGTATATCGACAATTATATTTGGCTTTGGATCGTGGTAAGGTGCAAGCGTGACTCGTCGTTATAGGGCAAAGGGTTAATACTTATCTCAGGTCACGATATTACCGTAATCTCGAAAGGAAACGCCTGCTGTTGGAAACGTCTCGCACAGCGAGAATCGATATTCGGATATAATCTTGAAAATCCAACTCCGTGCGCCGGCCAAACTTTCACCTCGATACAGACACACTCTCGATTAATTGACCTCAGATTAACATTATCAATCGAGGCGATCGTGTTTGCTTATTAAATTAAAACGCCTCAAGATCAATCGTCCGTGGTCCGTGCCTCGTCGGATTGCTCGACGAGAAGACGAGAGGGCGATGCGTGGAATATTCGCGAAAAAAAAAACACGTGCTAAGGAACATTACGCGTAATACTGTGCGATTGGCTAAGTAGTATTGGGGAAAAAAAAAGAAGTATTTGTCTTTCTAAGAAGACGGATGACTAAAGGTTGAAACCAGTCGGAGATAAGAGTAGCGTAGAATTTAATGTGACTGCAGTAGCTCATCGAAGTAATTGTAAGCCGTATGAATCACGGCCTGATATAATTTACTCGAAAACCAATTTGCGCTTGGTATACGTGTCACGCATGATCAAGTGGATCTTACTTTTTTTTTTTCCAACGGATGAGCAGACGATATATTATTTATTGCTACATATTATTACCGAGCGACATCTTCAGGAAGCGCATACTAAAATTAACCAAGATCCGAACACCGAAAACAATTCCATCGTTTGCGCGTAAATTTACGGATTCGTGATTTAAATAATCCTCGATGTGGTAGAAATAAATTACGTTAATTATTCCCGCGTCTCATTGAGGCGCAATGATCATCCTTGCAAGATAATTACACCTGTTACTTATATCGATGACATCGGCGCTCCAATTGCGGCAGATCGTTGCAAGACGTTATTTCTATCGCGATCCTCTTCGACTTCGATAGTATCTCTCTCTTTTTTTCTTTTTTTTAATCGATCACGAAAGGTGGAGAAACATCAGAACGGTACCTTATTCTTGTCGCCTTACGACTCGAACTGTGAATATATATATATATATATATATATATATATATATATATATGTATATGTATATATACACATATATACATATGTATAATTAGTGTACACACTATACATAACACGTGCAAATAGCTTTAATACATATGGCCTTATTTACGGCGTTGAATTGAAACTGTACGCCCATGGCGTCGACCCGTCAGAAAACAGCGTTATGAGTCATTTATTAACCGCGGGTGCAACCTTTTTTTCCAGCCAATTCTACGACCGAATTTATTTATTGTCTCTAACCTTACTTTTTCCAAGATTTTCCAGAAAGAAAGACAGGGTGGCGCGCCCGGCGACTTTTGTCAAATAAATTTGTACTATAATTTCACGATGATCGGCGTTACATGTCGCGTATATAATTTACACAAATCACATCCGGCGACACGCATCCTGTACATCCCGAATTATCGACAGCGATAATCTATATATCACGTTTAAGTCATACACAGTCGTTACGTAAGAAATGGCGATAACAAATATAACGCGCCATATTGTAGCAACAATACACGTACGACAGGACTTCGCTATTCGTGCGCAATCCACGATTCGCGCCAATCAATTTTTCCACGATCGAAATAATGTAAAGGGCAATAATTCTATTCGCACACTTGGAGGACGGTAACGCCCGCAATTTCGCGCTCGAAAACCGATGTAACATCGTCCGCCTCGGACGATTATTTCAAATTTGTGGGCACAAATTCCGGGTAAGCGTCCGAATAGCGACCGGAATTTTATTCGAAAAAGCTGGAAGCCCGCCAAATCGTGCGGGGGAGCATCGAAATTCCATATTACCAACGAGCGTAACCGTGCACATTGCCTGATCGTCCGCTCCTAAAACTAGGAGGGAATAATGTTTTTTGTCCTCCCGACGTGGACACGAAGATCGGCAGGTCTCTCTCTCTCTCTCTAAAAAGGAAACTGGCGTAGCGCTGCGCCGTGCAATCTCGCTTTCAGCCTCTTCTCACAATTGTCTCTCTTCGGGCACGCACGTAGCCGGTCGTCCCAGTTTTGCGGCAAAAGAGAGGCTCACGCACATTATTACGTGCTGCAGTTAGAGCTGCAGCTTAGCCCTGAACCGAGAGTCAACGAACGCCCAGGGAGAGGCTCCGCCGATTACAAAACTTCTCTTGAGAACCAACCGTAGACCCACCTGAGATTAATCGCGGATCTCGTTCCATCGAGGAGCGCGATGTGCTCACGCCTAGATCCGATCTCGAATAAAATTGCGAGGAAAGGATCGTTATCGCTCTCCATGTTTCGTACTATATAGATTCAAATATGTTTCTTATCCGTTTCTAGAGTCAAATTTCGCACAATGGACAGATTGGCACTGCGAAGCGGAATTTAAGAGGTTAGTTTACCCGCGAAAAAAAATGTACGAAGGAAAAATATGAGGTCAGAAGTAACTAATATAATTATCTTTGCGTTAGCTTACTCGATCGAGGAATCGAATTGTGTACGAGAATAATCGGCGCTGTTTTGTCGCGATTCGCGAGTATCAGCAAATATTCTGTGTTCTTATCTTCATCGTAGATTCGCGTAGGCAGGAAGCACGAAAAATTGGGAAGAAAAACAAGATGTCTGCCTTATGAAGGATCGAGGTACCATCGCGTGCTATTCGAGGCATGCGGATATGCGAGATTTGTCATGACTTATACGCGATAACGATAGTGCCAGGAAGAGAAAACGCGAATATCTTCAAAAGGGGGGAGTTACTCATTGAGTACGATGTGATTTAATCGGAACGAATGTGCACGAACCATCGCTTCCCGAATTCGTTTATGAAAAGAGTCTTTGTCTCAAGTGGTGTTCCAACCGGTCTTTCGTAACCCATTGAATGATTCATAACGTTGCATCAACATACAAATCGCGTACCCTCTAAAGCGGCGTTCATTGTCAGATGCTTGTTTCATGAGCGGCATTATGCCGCGATGCGAGGAATATCAAGCGTCTTGCGCCTCTGCGAGGCGCGATACGCGCCTTCCAACGGAGGCAGTTTCCATTCATACGTCGAATAATTAAGAGCCATCCACTGAATTTTGGCTGAGCCTGCTCGATCGACTTCGAACGCGCTCATTCGCGAAGGCCTTCGTAGGAACGAGTCGTGAGTCTACTTTGCAAATCTCATCTTTATGCGCATCTCATATTGTCGAAAACATTTAAGGAATCGGGGGAAAAAGTAAAGCATATCGCTCTCAGCGATTCCCCTTCAAAGGTCAGGGGTGAATTATGTCCGAGGAAAGAAGGTTATTAACGCTAGAACCACGGAAGAGGTCGA
The DNA here is from genome assembly GCA_038496175.1 of Ampulex compressa. Lineage (NCBI taxonomy): Eukaryota > Metazoa > Arthropoda > Insecta > Hymenoptera > Ampulicidae > Ampulex > Ampulex compressa. Next base: position 70,039 of record JBCFXI010000042.1, on the reverse strand, counting down.
AATGACCGCCCCGTCATTTCCTCGAAAAATATTTCCAATCTGTCACGACGCACTTTTCAATATTTTCCATCGCTTCACCGTGACACGCGAATGGTCCGTCTGACCCAGTTATTTTCTATCTTTGCGCTCGATTCTTTTCGTGGATGTCAGTAGCGCGTTTAAACGTCTCAAGGTAGTGGCTCGTAGTTCCAGTGTTAAATCTGTCGAATAGTTATCGAATCGATCAGAATTCCTTTAATCGAGGATGACTATTGCGCTGTTCCTTGATGGAAGAGTGTCATTTTTCGTAAGAAAAAAAATGTTTCATGTCCCAAAATATTCTTGTGTGTCCATAACAAAATTTCCGTAACGTAAGATCGACAAATATCGACATTAAGTATCACGATTTGCTTGGACGAATAAAGTGAGTAAGTAAATTAGACTAATAAAATATCTACGCATTTGTACGTGATCTAAAAGTCACACGGGAATGTGGAGGGTTAAGCATAAACCTCGTTGCTGGCTTTGTACGTTCCGTCGAAGGTTTCGCTCCACCGATAGGCAAATGAGTTGGCCGCTATTACGGCGAAACTTTTCAGACTGGAACGCTCAACTCGCTATCGCAAAATCGTTTTCTGCGTGTTGCACAAATAGGGATTATCGCTGAAAATTGCAGGGGAGCATCATTCGCGCCGATCCGCAGCTAGAGCTGTCCGATTATACGTATCGGTTAAACCGCTTAACACGTTCAGTGCCGCGTGAGGCGAATACGCCCCACGCTGAATTTTCCATTCAGACTATTTAGAGTTTTTCTTGCATACCGAAAAATTAAAAAGGAATTGCTCCTTACAAATTATAAAAATCGTAAGATATATGTTAGAAGCGAATTGTAATAACGTGGCGAGAAACATCACACATGGCTTGAACAAAAATAAAAAAATAAGTCCGCAAGTAGCGAAAAATCGATGCGTCACGAAACGTGTTAAAAACGCGGTTGCAGCGGCAATATCAGTCCCTCGAATTAATTTCAATCGTTCCACGAATTTGCACACTGACATATGAATTCTTACGGGCGTAAGAGCTTTTTTACGGTACCGCTGAAATTTATGCGCATCTCGAAGGTGTTTTGCATTTAGGCTTGGTCGTTGATTTCGAAAGGTGGAAATGCGTGGCTCGTCTGTCTGACAAAAAAAAAGAGACGGGCTCGTCAGGATACAGATTTTTTTGTAACCATCATTGAACAGTGATTTTCTTCAAATCAAATCTTGATGTTGTAGTTACATCATTATTTGCGTTGTAAGGTTTGACCGTAAAGACAAGCGACCAGCTTAATAAAATGCTTGACGTCAAATTTTTCAGAGCACAAATGCGATATATTAATTTCAAGTCGTTCGACGTGTCGAATTATTTTGCAAAGCAGCAGGTATATTGTGTAAGCGGCTATTAAAGCGAGTGTATTACGTAATCATTCAGATTAATATATTTTCTATTGACGTAAGTTATATATATACACACAGTGGCAGAGAGAAAAGATTTTAATAGAACCTACTGACCGTACTATTAACAAATGAATAATATAGTATTTTATGTATCGGTATGTAATATCGCTATTATATAGTGTCTTCTGTAAATGATTATGTATCAATAAATATGACAGATGCTAAATGTGAAAAGCCCTCGTGTTTGTTACTCAACCGTGTCGCGGCGATCAATTAGCATTGCATTGCATAATTACAGCGTAACAAACTCTGCATATTAACATAGGCACCCCCTGTTTTACCATTATGAACTTATTACGATGTAGTGGGCGATTTAACGTTTGAAATGCATCAGATTAATGATACTTTGATTGCATCGGTTAGCAATATCTAATTTCAGTGGTATAAAGATTACACCTTTCTTGCAAGTAGCGTGTAAAAATCATGGTTTAATTCATATGCATGTTCATGTGCCATTTCCCGTGATATCGTACCCAAGTTAAGTAAAATGTTATTTGCATTCTAATATTATACACAGAAACGGATACGTATACACCAAGATACGTAACCGGTTTAAAGAAAGACATTCAATTTCGAGTCTCCTTCGAAGATCGATATAAATTGAAAAATCCGCTAACCAAAAATTCTGTACGTATCCAAAGAGCATTTAAGTGATATACGTGATTTCTTACTAGATTGGTTGGCAGATGGCGTCCCGAGTGATTTTTGCAAGTTCGTACGGAAATTATGAAAGATGCCAAAAACAACAACGCGCTCGTTATAAATAATAACGTAAATTACGCGGCTCGATATAAAAGGATCTATTTAAAACGCCTTTAACGCTGATTGCAAAAAATTCGATTATCCGTGCTCGACTGTATGTGATTGCCATTTACGAAATACGGACATAATCGAGAATCGTTTGAAATTAATATCGATTATCCAGAGCTAATATACGTTTATTTTGGCAAGAAAATGATCGTCTTTCTGGTTCGTACGATATGGAATATAGTATTTTGCAGAGGATTTGCGATTTGTCGGGTTTCGAGGTTAGCCGATAGAGCTGGCAATTAGAACTTTAATCCCATTGATAGCCGTGGGGTAAGGTTACGACGAAGCTGTAGAATAGCGTGAAATCTGCATGGGTCACGCAATGGAGAAATTATCAGTTAGCGGTTTTGCTTTTGCAAGCTGCAGGGAATACGAGGCTGAAGGGATGTGTACTATGCGCAGCTGTTACTCCTCGGTGAGAGGGGTTAGGCAAGCGGAGATCTCAGGGCCGTCCACGCGGTACAAAAATTCGCAGAAAATTTCTTTCCCTATGCAACATCCTTTACTATCCAATCCTCACGAATCTTAAACCTGTTTTCGTCTAAAACTTTGCACGTATAAGCAAAAGAAACGATAGAATTATTCTTTATAAATATTCGATAATACATGTGCCCTTTCATTTGTCGATTTTACATTAACATCCAATTGAAGGTTCCATCGTTATGCTGTAGTTAGAAAACAAAATAAAAAGACAATTTGTAAGATGTTTGAGATGTATGATTCGATTTTAATATACATTTCCAAATCACGAGTAATTAACTTTCGGCGATGTTTAATTGATGAACTTCCGCCTCTGTCCAAATTATACGCGCAATTAGCTAAAGCGGTTGTTTCCCAGTTTCGCGCGCTCGATCCTTCAAACTGAGAATCGATCTTGCAGAAAATCTGCCGGTCAGGCGGCCAATCACGGCAGATCGCCTAAGGAACCACCATTACGATTGGCAAGGAGGGCCAAGTCGATGCACCGTAATGCACGATCTCTGGACTCCTGATCGGCCAATAAGAAAATAGATTCAAACGGGGAAGCGGCAGTAGCATTGACCCAGTGGCCAACATACGCGGATCGAAAGGCGGTACTGTCCGAAAGGGAAGCATTTCCATCGGTCCTCGCCCGTACCGTCGCGGCCCAGTAAAACGAGGATCCCTTTTTCGCCCTTGACAGTGACGGCACTGCGAGCGGTCTACCGTTAGTGGTGGGGGCAAAGAGGGGCTGCCTCGTACCGGCGCCGCCTGCAGTGACCGGCTGGTGTCCGTGAGCACCCGGGTGTCGAAAACGTAGCCACGAGAAATTGGAGGCATCGAGAGTTGTGTGCGTGTGCCTGCGTGTGTGTGTTTTCCATCGGTGAGCTCTCTGTCTTTGTCTCTCTCGCGTGCGCGCGCGCCGGTATACGCGATCGGCCGTCCTCTCTCTATCTCTCTCTCTCTCTTTCTCGCACACGCTTCGGCCAGACTATCTCCCTTCTCATTCCTTCCCTATTGCCGTCCCGCTCCCTCTCGCGGGGACAGATCGGTGCGGTGTGACAGCGACTGGCTACGACACTGCACAACCCTTGCGCTCGTTTTTTCCAAGGCTCACGCGCTTTTCCATGTCAACGACACGCGCGCTCCTGCCAAGGCCAGCGTGCTACGCCCCGCGCAGAGGAGCCTCCTTCTGGCTTGTGGCCGCCACCGCCGTCGTCGTCGCCGCCGTCGTCGTCGTCGAGCGGCATCTGCAAGTCGTCGTCCCCGTCGTCGGCGGCTCGTCGTCCTCCTCCTCCACGTCGCACCGGTGGGAGGTCGACTCGTCGACTTTGAAGGGACTCGAGATTCGCGAGGATCGAGGCTCGGGCAGAGCCTTCGCCAGGGCGAGGAGGAGGAGACACGCCAACGTCGCTCACGCCAGCCTGAGATGAGCGACCATGGCTGCATACACTTGAATAATTTCAAAGCAGCCAAGGGTATCCAGCCGTACAAAGTGATACACTCCTATTTCGTGACCAGCACGTCGACCGAGGCACGCGTAAGGAAGGTGCGAGTCTATCTTTTTCTTACGTGATCCATGGTCAAGGTTCTGTCTCTCTTTGTCCTTCTCTCTTTCTCTCTCTCTCGCTCTGGCTCTCGCTCACTCGCTCGCTCACGCATTCCCCCTCTTCGCGATTTCTCTCTCTTTCTCCCTACCTCCTCCTCTACGTCCGGTTTATCCTCGATTTTGCGTCGAAACGCGTAGATTTGCCGAAAAAAGAATAGGAGAGACGAAAAAGTTATCGCCGATCTCGGTTTTTTTCGTTTTTTCCGGTTTTTAACTTTAATCGTGGTTTTAAGCCGTGGGGCATGCGGAGGATAGACTGACAACTCGATGGCCAGACCACGCGCAGGCTCTGTTTACGAGATTTTTACGTAGTAGTCGCATTACTTTTTCGACCGACTCGTCTATCGCGCGGTTCATTCACGTATTCAGGGACGGATGTGCCATCCGATGAGCCTTCCCTCATTGCACGGATGCTACATTCTGCACGTCTTTATTTTTTGTCTGCTCATGATTCTCTACTTGAGACATTCTTTACCGTGAATCGAACAGCATTCGATTATATTCTTCCTTCTTCAGTTTAGCTTGTTCGGTATTTTCCCGATTCGCGAGCTTTAAGGAGAAGCGTAGCTTCATTTCCTCCCAATTTCCTTGTTCAGCAAGTACGTGTAATTTAATATTTAACGATCGTCTTACGTTACATGGAATTGGCGTGCCATCGAGTACAATTTTCTCCGTTGTATGGTTAAAAAAGCGGCTAGCCGCTTGCGTGCTCCTATAAAAATGTACACATACTATTTGGAAGACTATATTTTAGGAATAAACTCTTTGTGTTATATAAGATATATGGATTCGTCTTGATTCCCTTCACGATACAAATAGGCTATCTTCTTTTTGTTTAAGAAACACACGATAGAATATCAAGTAACGTCTACTACATTAAAGCTATACTTAGTGATGAATATACCGGCGAAAATATGTTCTTTATGATTTATGTTTAAATATGCTCGGGTTATTTTAAGCGGCATCGCGTGTGTACAAAAAAACATTTTCAATTCTTGAACCACTAATTTGTGCGGAATTAAGTCACGTGCTTACGCGCTTCTTAGGCAAGTAGCAACATAATTTCAATTCTTTCTTCCCTCACAAAGTATGGCGAATTTAAGAAAATGTCGGACGCTCAAATCGATGTACTTCGGCTATCTATTTTCGCACGCATCTTAAGCTTTTGCTCGAGTCATACTCCGTGTATACTCGTAGTATTCTTGAAGAAGTTTCGAGGACCGTAACGTGAAACCATACGTTGCGATATCGACTGGCATTGCGATATGATTCATCTCGCGGTCATTTGGTTTCAATTGTTCCAACCAGAGACAGAAATAATTGTACGAAAAAATGTTGAAGTTGTGAAGAGAAAAACCATGTATGCACGTTTTTCTTGCAAAAAACGGAATTGAAAAGTACCTCGAGGCAACGAACGTGGCAGATTAGCCAACGAGTGATATTCTGAAATAACATTTACTTTTCATGTTTGATCGTCTGATGTACTGGTGACACATGCCTTAAATGTTTTTTACTGGAAGGCGTTGCGATTTCTCTACGGATGTGAGTGCAAGCACCTTTTGGAACAACGTATCTGAGGACACGTTTCTCTTATCAGAGCGATAAACTTGCGAAAAGTTCATGTACCTTGTATGACAGTAATTTCCAATTCCTTATTTATTTTGACCATATTAAAAATTAATGGACGTTATGTGCTGGAATTATTTTTATATATTGGGGAAGGAAAAAAACACTCTTTTCGCATAAATATCGATATTCTTGTTGGTGATTTATGCGGATTACATGCCGCATTTAAAAATGGCCGACCTGTGGTTTCACTCGGTCGGTAAAGAATTTCATCAGATTTGCTATTCACGAAAGAGTAGCGGGATTGCAGATTTATGATCTTGGTACCGTTTATTTGCGTGCCCACACACCGAACAACGATTACGTGAATCCCATATTTTAAGATATTATTTTTATTTACACATTTGTTCTATGCAAATACAATAATCCCATGTATGTTTTATTTTTTTTTTAGTTTAGGATTTGAAGTTAATGACATTTTTTCTCTGTATACATTTAATTTATTGTTTACCAGCAGGCAAATAAAATTTCAATTTTTTTCAGGCCGTAAGCTGCTTGTGTCATACATGTAAAACTTATAAGGATCGGCTGCATTCCTGTCTCCACTGTATATTTTTTGGCTGCTACGTGAAAGGTCACATACAGGAACATGCGAAAACAAAGAAGCATTTTCTAGGTAAGAAGCCATTCTGCATAATGCAATGGATAAAATTATAAAAAATATACTGTAACGAATGGTATAACATTCATTGCGTTTTACAGCCGTGGATCTGTGTTATGGAAATATTTTGTGCTTCCAATGCGGGGATTATGTATACGATAGAGAATTACTGGCGGTTGCTAAAGCGCAATGGAGCGAGTCGGCAAAATCATTGAGCTTCGGAGAATTTTACAGAGCATGGGAACCAACTCAAATAGAGGCAGAACTACTGAGGAAACACCCACGCCGAAGGCGCGTCGTAGAAAATTCCACCATAGGTAACAAGCAATGTTCGCAAGGGGTATCGAACGTCAAGTTTTAGACTAATACCATTATATAATCTTCTATGCTTCAAATGTTTTCAGGACTAAGAGGACTTATAAATCTTGGCAGCACGTGTTTCATGAACTGTATCGTGCAAGCACTGATCCACACTCCGTTACTACGAGACTATTTCCTTGCTGACCGTCATCACTGCCCGCAGCCTACTCGCTGCTTAGTCTGTGAAGTGTCCCACCTTTTTCAGGAATTTTATTCCGGCAGTAAAGCACCACTGACGCTTCACAAGCTTCTCCATTTAATCTGGACGCACGCTAGACACTTAGCAGGTTACGAACAGCAGGACGCGCACGAGTTCTTCATAGCCACGCTGGATGTGCTCCATAGACACTGCGAAGCTGCACCGATTTTAGTTAAAGACAACCCGCATCATTGCAACTGCATCATCGATCAGATTTTTACCGGTGGACTTCAAAGCGACGTCGTGTGCCAGTCGTGCAAGTAAGGCGTTCGCTAAATTGTACTAAACTCTCATGCGCTAAAGGAGATATCCCGCTATGTTTACGTCGCAACATTTTTTAGTGGGGTATCTACCACGATAGATCCCTTTTGGGACATATCCCTGGACTTAGGCCCAACAGCCGGTGCATCCGGTTCTGATACATCCGGCCCACCTACTTCATTGTTAGACTGTTTGGAAAGGTTCACGCGCGCCGAGCACTTAGGCTCGAGCGCGAAAATAAAGTGTAGCAACTGTCAAACTTACCAGGAGAGTACCAAACAATTGACAATGAAGCAACTGCCGATCGTCGCCAGTTTTCATCTGAAGCGATTCGAGCACTCGAGTATTCAAGACAAGAAGATATCAACGTTTATCTCGTTTCCGGAGCAGCTGGACATGACGCCTTTCATGTCTCACAGGCGGAATGGCAATAATAACAGCGCTATGATCGATGGCCTGCCGAAGAACGGCGAGGACATGGCGTTCAGCGACAACAGATACTCGCTGTTCGCTGTAATCAATCACGAGGGTTCTCTGGAGACCGGACACTACACTGCCTTCATCCGGCAGCAGAGGGACCAGTGGTTCAAATGCGACGACCATCTGATCACGAGAGCGCGGCTGAAGGATGTCCTGACTAGTGAAGGGTGAGTTACTCTGACCCAAGAAAGAGCTCTACGTTCAATTCGAAATCCGCATTTAAAAATATCCTCCTCCGCAGGTACCTCCTATTTTATCATAAGCAGATTTTGGAATACGGTCGGAACAGCAAGGTGTGAAGATTAGCGATTTGCGCAATTAATTTATTCAATTCACGAATCACGGGCTGTAGACTTAAGGTTCTCCCTAGTATTCTTAAGGTGCGTCGCGCGAACGAATGACGACGCGTCATTCCGTGGATGCCACCTCGTCGGTTTGACGCGAGGCGCGCAGAGGTGGCACAAGACAAAGAAACGAAGGCCTCAATGAAAGAAAGAGAGAGAGAGAGAGAGAGAGATAGAGAGAGAAAAGGGCGAAAACAAAGAGAACTTTCGCACGCTCGGTGCAAGACGATGGGCGATACTGGAGAGTCGGTTAGATCCGCTTTCGTTATCGCGAGAACGAAGTTAACGAACGACTATACTACTACGCTTTGATTGTGCGATTAAAATGTAAACTATAGAGATTAATAATCACCGTTGCAAATAGTCGAGGCCGATTGGGCGTCGTTCTTGCTTGGCGCAGGCGTACATCGGTGACGTTCGAACGTTTAATCGCGGAGCCTCCGAAGTGACGAGGCCAATGCCGCGCTCGCAGTTTGTTTCTCTTACCACCCCTCCTCCCCCCCTCGCCCCTTTTTCGCCGATACATATTTTCGTTTGACAAAGTGCAGGCTTATACGAGCCCACGGCGACCGATTTTCCCAGTTCGTGTCCTAAAGTAACGTAAGGGTAGTTTTAAGATTAGCTCAATTTTTTTAACTGACCGATCGCAATTTTTGTATATGGCTGACTGTTGTTATATTCCTGCCCTGACACTTGTATACACGAGACACCGGGGGATGGATAACGCGCTGGACCCTCTTCATTTACCCTTCCCCTATCGATCACACTCAGCCTCGTCGGATCCTGCGTTTCTCGGAACATCGCTTAGACATCGCGTCGTCCATCCTTCGGTGGATCTATTTTGTACAAACGAAATAACGTATAGAGAAGCGGATATATGGTATTATCCGAACAAAGCGAATTCTTTCGCTCGACTGTGTATAATAAAACTACTGTTTGACAAACTTCATTTCTGGTTGCCCGTTTTACCTTTGTTTTGCGACACGATTTTCCTAGTTATGAACCAGGATCGCAGCCTTTGATGCGCCACCGAGCAAATCCTTAAGGAAGTGCCAAATGTTCGTCTTATCTGTCTTTGGTTCGCGCCGTGTATGCATTTTCCCGCGCCAGAGAATTCGAGAGTTTCGTTACCTCAGCGAACTACGTGAAACGGGTTTCCTTATTGTGTTCATCGGCAAAGAATTTGCGTGAAACGATTGATTCCTCTAAGTGCGAGCCTCCTACCTCGGTCTCAGGACGACAGAAAGAGCGCAGAAAGGCCGGACACCTATTGTTACAATTTAATCGATGTACCATTCAATAACGTGTATGTAAAACACGCCCAATTCTTTTCTCACGCGGTCTCTTTGACGTGATCTTGTAATAACGGGTTCGAAGAAAAACTCTTTTTTTTTTAAGACTAAAAGAAGTAAACCGTATTAGAAAAGGAAAAGTAATTTTTTCTTTCTTGACAGCGTTATTCAAAAGTCGCGTGAAAGGAGACCGTGTCAAAGAAGAATGAGGCGTATATAAAAAATTTGCTCCTATCCATATAAACCTTTGGCTGCAGTGCGCACCATCCAAGCACCTTCAATATATACGACGCGATATCCGCTTAACGATTACACGTGACAACGTATATGTACGCCCTTCGTATATATCGATGTATCCGTGGGAGCTTATATGCGCGACCTTTGCAGTCAAAGGGATAACAAAATCGGTTGGAAAGTAAATTTGTCAGCCGAGGGCAACGTGTAACTCGTGCGATCACTCGTAAACGCGCTTGCTAATTAACACGTTCCGTATCAGACCGATTTTTCGTCACTTTCGGACTTATTATTTTTGATATTCCTTCAAGTAATGCGGGGTGACTCGCTACGTTATTACGATTTGCTTCTAACGCATCTCTTACGATTTTTGTAATTGATAAGAAACGATTTCTTTTTAATATTTCGTTTTGCAAGGAAAATTGCAAGTGTGGGGCGTATGCGCCTCACGCGGCACGGAACGTGTTAATAAACGATCGAAGCTGTGATCTCGCGAGACGTTACTTTCCAAAATATTGTCTCTTCGAGCTCTAATGTATAATGTATAACCCTAATTGACGAGGATGCTAATCGAGATCTTGGTTCAATGGTGTATGAAGAAGAAGAAGAAAAAGAAGAAAAACGTGGCAAAGCAAAAGAAAATAGGTGTCGAGAATTTGATCGTGCTCGGACTTGTATTCATCGATCGTAGGCATTGACAACTGCATGCTGCGCCCATTCTGGGGATCGTTGAGAAACGATCCAAGAATACCAGTTTGGGGGGTTACTATATCGTGCAGTTGTAACATTTTATAAAAGGCTGAAGTAAAGGTATACAGAAATAAAACTATATTTCATCGAAAACTGTCTCTTCTATTACACCTTAAACTGTGTTCCAGTATTTCTTATTATTTTGTTGATTTCTTTAATGAAGAACTACGATCGATCATGGTCAATTTCTTCTGCATGATCGCGATATTGACATCATTTAACGACTACCTGTGCCATTCTTTTCGATACGCATTGTTTAACTATTACACATTACATTATTTAAAAACAGATGATTGGCCATTTTTTACTCGCGTAACTATATAATCTTTTATCTAAGATGCCTTAACGAGCATCCAGAGTGTGTACATTTTTATTATCGAGCAATCATACGATACGCAAGGTTCGTCGGACGATACGAATATTTACATTTGAATTTAAATCCTTTGGCGGTGTGCGCGCTTGATTCGTCAAAATCAACCGAAAATAAATGGCAGGCCAGGCGATTATGCGTTAACGATAATTCGGAACATCAAAAAATATTTTCGGCCTTATTCAATGCCCAAAAATGTCAACGACGATCCAACATCGTCGTCCCTTTAATTAACGTCGTAGAGATGGAGAAAAGATGGACGCCTTGACGTTTGGCTCGCACAGGTAAACAGCCGAAGGGCTGCCGTAAATATCGAAAAAAGTTCGAGTACATCGACTGTCGTCTCACAGAAAAACGTTGTCTCTTTTCTAGGCTGGTCCACCTAGATCTCAAGGGTGCTCCGCCGCGGGTTTGTTACTTCGAAAAGGTACGTCAATAGTGTAAACAGCCGCATTGTTTACGCGGTGTCCCTTATCTGGCGACGGCCTAGCCAATTGACAATTGCTGGGCGATAACGACGTATTTTTTTTTCCTTCATTACGAGATCAACACTCGTGACTTTCCTGTATCGCGAACGATATACCGACAACGGTATTTTTGAGCCGAATTGTAAAGATACGGACTTTCTGCCTCTAAGCGGGCGAATTGATGCGCGCAACAATGTGTCATGTAAACGGATCCCGGTATAAGGGATAACATTGCACTTCTCTTTTTTTACTTGACATGACATTTTCATTTCTCATTCAACTTCGTTTGAACATGAGAAATTCACTTCACTCGTGTTACAATTGTTAGTTAACATTTATGATATTAATGGAATGCCGTTTTTTGTACGGTAGGTAGAATGATTATCGGATGCTTTCGGGTGATTGAAGGAAGGAGTATTTAATGGATCGATATTACAGTTATTTCCCCTTCTGAGAACATGGGGCGCTACGGGATTGCTTCTGGAATGGGAGGATACCTTTCCGTACAATCGGGAGCTTTCTCCTATAGGAAGCAATGGACCGAGCAGTTTGACCAATGGGTATACGGCTCAGGAAGCGAGACATATATTGCAGATAGCAGGAGACTGTGGCTTGGCGGTTGTTCCACTAGTACAAACATTTGGTCATATGGAGGTAAATATGATTGGTTGGCCTTTTATGAAATACAATCAACGATTGCCCTAATTAACGCACCTTTATAGTTTGTTTTAAAGCACGATGAATGGAGATCCTTGCGCGAAGTGGAAACTTTTCCCAGCTCGATATGTCCATCAAATCCGAGAACATTACCATTGGTAAAGTCTCTGATTCGACAGATTGTCAGCTTTCATCCGGATATACAGTATTTACACATAGGCGCGGATGAAGTCTGGCATTTGGGCCTCTGTTCGGTGTGCATAAAGCGTGCTGCATCGAGCAAATATGCAAAACCGTCGTTGTACCTAGAGCATGTTTTGGCCATCGCACAATATATCCAAGAGACATATCCATACTTGAAGATTGTTATTTGGGATGATATGTTGAGATCGATAGATTTACAGGTTTTGAATGGTATATGAATATATTAATGGTATCTCTTATGTTTACAGAGTGTTCCATAAAAATAGCTTATATTAATTGCAGAACACTACATTGGTAAATACGTCGAACCTATGATATGGCACTACAATCCACGAGACAATTTTGCTCTTCCCCATGGTAAGTATATTTTTACACGTTTCAACGAATATACCAATAGTTAATATGTAACTATGTAATGGTTTTACAGAACTTTGGGACAAGTATAGTGCAGTTTTTCCTAATGTTTGGGCTGCAACTGCTTTTAAAGGTGCTACTGGTTCTTCACAACACGTGCCGATCATACGGCACCACATAAGCAATCATGAAAAATGGCTAGAAGAACTAGGTCTGCATGGAAATAAAATCCATGAATTTCGGGGTATAGCTTTTACCGGATGGTCGAGGTAATAAATAAATTCAATTCGTATAACAGAGTGTAAATAAATAACACAAACATAAAATTTGTTTCAGGTATGATCATTACGCAACAATGTGCGAGTTATTGCCTACGGCAATACCATCGTTAGCATTGTGTCTGAAAGTATGGCTACACGGTTACTCGGAACAAGTACATACCCAAGTAGCAAAAACTTTGGGGTACATAGATCATCCTTTACATATAACACCACAGCCACGGCCTGCACCAATACCTAGCAATTTATTGTTTCCTGGTTGGCAGGTTGCAGTAGGCATTGAGTGGTTTTTAAATTTCAGGGCTAAATTTCATAACATCGTTGCCAGTGAACAGTATGTATATGCTATATGCATGGAGAAATTTTTATTTCATTAAGATCTTTATAAGTTGTATTATCAGCTATACAATTACTGAAAATAATTTGATACTATAGAATAATAACGTGGATGAATCCCTGGCAAGTTGCAAACAATTATACAAATCCGATGCAGTTAGAGAATTTAATACCTGCATTCACAGAGTGAGTTTCTTATACTTTTATTTATGTAAGAACAGCGGTATCCTTACTAATGAATTATATGATATACAGCTTGTTGTTAGAGCTGTCATCTTTAGAAGGATATCTAAAGTTTCAAATGGAAAATATATTTTTTCCATCAATGACCGACGAATGGATAGGCACAAATATACAGCCAATGAAAGCAAAATTGTTGGAGCTAAAGCAGACCACAGAAAATCAACTTAAGTTGAACAGTCGTGTATAAATATTTTAACACACTCTTCATAGGACCTTTGCGATGGATCTCAGCGACCAATTCCAGAGAGAAATGAGGAATAAGGCAGAAGCATGGAAAACTGGCGAATAACATTGTACAACACTGATTTATAAATATATATAGTCGTAGTAAAGTCTGAGATAGGTTTTAAACGGTGATATCGTGCAGAATGCATGAGGTATAATTTTATAAGAAAGAGGAGCGATTATTTTAATACTTGGCTTTGGGATGAACGAACACGTGACAATGATTTTTGTCATTGAGCTTTGTCATTTTGTAAGCTGTTCTGTGATACTCGGCTATGAAAGGATTATTGTAGCATAACTAAGCTCAGAAACCATACTTCTTGGTTACTGGGCGCTTTACTTATTGCTTCTAATTATCTGATTATGTGTTTATTATACACATAGTAAGTACAAATATTTTTTTTGTACTTCCTCAGAAAATAGCATGACAATTCTATCAATATTCTAATAGTCAACCGTAAGGACCTCTTACATAATATTCTATACATAATATTTAAAGGCTCTTTTTTATCACTCCGTAGAAGATAATCTTATCATTGTTATTTAAATATATTTATCAGTGTAACATGTTGGACTATGTATAAAGAAGAAAGAATACAGAAAAAATATAAAGAATACAAATAAATAAGAAATAGCAGTTACATAGTGTCTGTGTCGATATTTATTCACCCATGAGCTCACTGCTTTCAGTGATTCCGGAATTTAGAAAAATCTGACATTTTTTTAGTTGCACCTTTTATGTAGAATGGCGGAATACAAATCTAATACTTCAACTATTTTAATATCCTATACCTGAGCTGCTTTGTCTGTGCATCAAAAATTGAAAGCATGGCAATAACAAATTGTCAACCTGTTGTTTGAAAGCGTAAAATATGAGAAAAAGGGAACGTCTATGAAATGCAGACACATGGTAATAATTATAAAAAAGTTCTGAGTGCCTACAAAAGCTATGTCAAAACTTAAGGAAGAAGACGACAAAGAAGCTCTTAAGTTGGATCAGTGTTTCAAAGAAACCCTGATTCGGGTCAGGCCTTATATAGTACAACTGACATCGCCGGAAGAGGCACAGCTGTGCAAACTTTGGATTGACAAATTAAACTACGCCTCGTCACAGCGTACTTTAAGAAATGAATACCTGCTAGAACTGTGCAGAGAGCTAAAAAGTGGTCATATTGGTGGTATCTTTAGTGAACCTCCACAGAATGGACTTTTAGTACCATTGCCTAAAGCATACCACATGGTATTTATGAAGTTGACACTCACCTTTTTTTTGTAATATATTTATTTTTTATTAAATTTGACGAAAATAAAATTTAGGCTCATGCCAGTTCATCTCTGAGCGAATTATCAGACAGCTGTACATCACCACCTTCAGAGCGGAGTGTCAAACATAATCAAAAGAAATATCCACGCAATAAAGCAGCATTAGGACGTACAAGAGTTGCGCTTAACGCACGTCAGCATGCACGCACTATGGAATTTTCACCTGCTCCCCACTTTTATGAAAAAGATATGATACCAAAGAATCATCCACATGGTATCGTGGAGTTGCAAACTCATAATGAAGATTTTAAACTATTACGACATCAAAGGAATAATAGGAGCAATGGACGATTGTATATTGACATCAAACAGTTAACTGCAGAAGCAGCATTGTTAAGAACTAGGTGTGCTTATTAATTATTTTTTTTTCTACTGTATATTTTGCAAGATGGGGCTGTACACTATCAAATATACACTAAAATATATTCTCACACGTTTAGACTAATGGAGACAGAAGAAAGGAATAGTATATTGGAAATAAACCATAAAAGACTTATACAATATTATAATAATACTATCGTAGATCAAGTTGATAAATTAAAGCACCAATTGTATGAGGCTCAAAAAAAAAATGAGATATTAGATAGCAACGTAGCTGCTATGTGTGAAAAATTAGAAGAAATTATCCACGGTAAGGTAAGATTAAGGAACGCTGTGTATTAAAACGAAGGATGTAAAACGATTTTTCAAGGAGGAGGAGGTAAAGATCATAGAAAAGCGCTGGATGGAAAAATTAAAGGCTGCCTGTCAGAAAAATGATGCGCTTATGGAAGAAAAAGATAAAGAACTACAGTTTAGGCAGGAAATGATAGATAAAAAAGAGTTGGAGTTGGTACAAAAAGAAGATGAGAGACAGCAAGAAATCGAAACTCTAATGAGTAAAATTCAAGATTTGGAAACTAAGCTAGAAACAAAGATCAAAGATGTATTTATTCTTCAAATTTAGATCATTTTAGAATATTTCTTTTCTGATTAACATGGATACATTTTAGAATAATACCATGTTCCTCCCAGGAGGATAAATTGCAAAACTTATTGACTGAACAACATACAACTATGAAAGAAGAATTCAACAAAATGAGAAACGAAATAGACAGTGCGAATAAGAAGCAGAATCAGAGTCTGATAGCGAAAATTGCAGTGTTAAAAAAATCCGTTTTGAAGCTGGAGAGATCAAAAGACAAGCTCAGTCATGACTATGAAAAAAGAATTCTGCACATTCTTAAGGTTTGATAAAGAAAAATAGGATATTGAAACTATTTAAAACAACTATATAATACTTCACCGATGTATTACATTGCAGAATAAGGACTATGAAGTCAAAATGTTACAGCTAAGACTTGAAGAACAAAGAAGTGAACTATGTAAATCCTTCAGCACAGAAAAGCAGTGTGAAATAGATAATCTTGTTGATTCACTGGAAGAACGATACAGAAGTCTTTTCGCAGCAGCAAACGCAACTGCAGAAAATCAACGTCAGGAATACATTAGGGTATTATTTAGTTTAGCAGGAATAAAGTATGAAAATGTTAGTAGTGTAATGTTTATGCAATCTTAATAACGCCAAAGTTCTGCGATTTTCAGAAAATAAATGTTTTGGAGAACGAATTATTTAAACTGAAGAAATCATTTGAAGACGGATAAAGATATATAATAAAACTACTTATT
Organism: Ampulex compressa; assembly: GCA_038496175.1. Lineage (NCBI taxonomy): Eukaryota > Metazoa > Arthropoda > Insecta > Hymenoptera > Ampulicidae > Ampulex > Ampulex compressa. The sequence continues at coordinate 53,411 of JBCFXI010000042.1, read as the reverse complement.
ATGAACAATTAAAAAAGAGCAATAAAAAGCCATATGCAAATAAATTGTAATAACTTAGACTTACGTTCAACAAGTCATCGATCGTGTTGAGTACCGTCGTGAGATCATAGCCGTTTCTATGGCAACATAAGCCATACCAAGCGTAATCTATTGAAGCGTCAAACACATTTAATATACCTAGTTTCCTAAAGATCGCTCAAAGTGATACATAAAACTTAAAAATTTACAAACTAAAAACCGTATTGTAAGAGTAAACAAAATAAAGAAACCTATTAATTCATAATTTTATCTAAAATGTAATTTAAACACTATCCATAACCTTTCTTAAGGAAAAAAATCTATATTCTTATTGCCTATACTTTTCGTGTGCTTCTATTGCCTAATTGTTAATTGACAGTAATTGGTTTGCCATGGTACTTATTAATTTCTATGTCATTCGTGCAAAGATATTATATGTATAAAGTCTTGTATATTAAGAGTGGTTATAAAGAAGTTGAAAATCATGTCGCTTTACTTCGATACACGAGTACAAAATCCAGAAACAGCTTCAATAAGTACTCATGCAACTTGGCACACAAGCTACCCACTATTAGCAGTTGCAGCTTATTCTCAAGATAAAGGTGGTTTTGTGACAATATACGATGATCAAGGTGAACCTATTCAAGATGTGGAAGCACCGAGGCACTCTGTGGCGCAAGTAACGGCCATTGGCTGGCATCCCGAAAGGAGATGGCTTGCCGCAGCATGGGAAAGCGGAGAATTAAGGGTTGATTAATTTTGAATTTATAGAACAACCAAATATTTTGTACATATTTCAAATAATTAAACACTAAATGTCTTTAGGTTTGGCCTGGTGACATGGGGAGTACAGAGTTCAACGTAATTGTAACTCCACATCGGGATCCTATAACAATTCTGCAATGGAGCCAGCACGGTGGCCGGCTGGTATCCGCGGATGCTATCGGATCCATAGTTGGATGGAAGATAGATTCTAGAGGGCAATTGCTTATGATGTTTCACCATGAACTAAAGGATTCATTTACACAAATTGCATTTAAAATTGCCCTTCCAAAGCCAGTTATCGATTTTAGGTAAGCGTTTATATATGTAGTATCTATTCAAATGTTCTAAACATAGGTGTGATTCTACCTGTATGGATATTATTATAGCGGATTGGCAAAGGCTGCTGTAGCTGGGGATGAGAGAGCTCTAGACATGTTTAGCTCTTGGCGTCCAAGGACAGCAGCACCAACGGCGGTTCCAAATCAAAGAGACAATCATGCATTTTATATAGGAACCAGTAGCGGTGTGTTATATTTCGTGGACGTTCAAGGCCAGTGTATGGAGGTTCTTAACACAAATGGTGCAGCTCTGCATTTCTTGCTACATCACCAAACTAGAGATTCCATCATTATAATGACAGAAGGTTTAAACATCGGGCACTTTCAGTCAGATCCTATTACAGGCAGACTTACGGAATTGACTAAAGTAATCAAATACATATTCTAGCGTATTTTATCTTATACATCATCAGATTGAAAGTACAGTCATAAAGTTCTATAGGTAAAACTCAGTGGTAGAAGCGACGTGTCACGTGCTGGACCTGCTCTCTGTTGGGCCAGTGGAAATACTTTAGCTGTCCTCTCAGGAGAGTTGAGCGTACGTTGTTGGGATTTACATACGGGAGATACATATGTTTTGTCACCGCCAGATTCATCTACTGGGAATATTGCTAGTCCTCAGGAAGTGTGTACAAGCCTATCCTTTTGTAAAAGCAATGGTAATATCCACATACACAAGTGTGTACGCATAGATAACATGCACATTAATGTATGAAATTATAGACACATTAGCTGCCGGTACAAATTTAGGGACAATCTACCTATGGAAACGCAAAGCCATAATTGATCCCGATGACAATGGTTGGCCAACCATACCAGAATCTTGTACCATACATGGCACTGTCAAACAATTATCATGGGGTGCAAGCCTGTTGAGAAATCCACTTTTGGCTGTTAACTGTATCACAAATGTATTTATTTTGCATCAACAACCAATGTGTGCTGCATACAATGATGGAGTCTCTGCCAGCCAAATTACTCCAATGCAGATTTTGATAGAAATTGAAGACCAAACGTGCATTTTGAAAACTGAGATTCAAGTGCAAATCGTTGCTGTTAATGCAGAATATGTAGTTGTTTCATCGGGTAGACATATCATGGCCTATCGAATCAATAAGGACAGCTCGTTGTATACGATACCAATTGGAAGTTTCAGCTGTGACACTGAAAAAATGTTAATATATGATCAAATTTTAATAGTTTTAACGCCTTTGGTCATTCAATTAAGATCAATGGAGGGAACAGTTACTCAAACGTTACCCACTATGCCCGAAGAGGGGGAACCGATAACAATGGAGTTGACTGGACAGTACTTGACAGTTGCATCCTTAAATGGTATATTAAAAATTTGGGATTTAAGCAAACGAGAAGCGAAACTACATACTAGAGCTATGGCGACTTATGAGGCAATCAGCGATTTTGCTGAAATTATCGAGGCACGATGTAACTCTGATTGTCGTTGCGTATCGATTACAGTAGCTATGGCAAATCTTATGCCAAGTTCCATCTTATACATATGGGATATAGAAAGTGATCAGATTCATGAATTTGATTTTGCCGAATCCGATGATATCAACGATGATGAGACTGCACTGTGAGCAACGTGTAAATATAGAGTCTGTTGTACATTTTGAATAATATTATTATTCTAATTATTCTTTTTATAGGTCTGTAAAATGTAGGGGAAGACTCGTCACTGCTCATAATTGGGACGTAGAGGATCCGAGGCTTTTGGTGTGTCGAGCACAAAAATTGGAAACTCGAGATTCTAAACAAGCATCGAAATTAATTAAAGAAGAGAAGCAGGTAGTCTACTTGAGCGAACACTTTGATGAATTACTCTCTTTATAAACTCAAAATGTTTCTATCATCTCATTATAGGAGATGCAGGCAACTGTAGTTTTAGTGTCGATGTTTGCGACGTCAGATCACGGTATTGTTGTGCAGGACATAAAATCGATTACGGACGAAAATTGTCGTTTATTGGGAGTACATTCCCCGCATATCATAATTCTAAATTCCGAGAAAACTCTAGAGAGCGATAGCAAGATCACGCGATTGCTAATGCGAGACTTTGAGGAGCTTGGAACTTGCGATTCGGTAACGAAGAAGGCTGTCTTAGATTTTAGTTTCCATATCAGCGTGGCAAATATGGATGAAGCGTTTAAGGCGATAAAGTCTATAAAAAATGAGGCTGTATGGAAGAGCCTAGCCAGAATGTGCGTCAAGACCAAACAACTGAACATGGCTTTACTCTGTTTGGGTCATATGAAACAAGCCAGGGCAGCGAGAGCACTCAGAGAGGCTATGCACGATGACAGTCTGAATCTAGAGGCAAAGGTTGGAGTGTTGGCTGTCGAGCTTGGACTTTACGTACGTAACTCACACATTAATTCCTCATAATTATCATAAATTCTATAAACCGCATTTACACCATAGAACGATGCGGAACGTCTGTTTCGCGAGGGTAAAAGATTGGATCTGCTCGGTCGGCTTTTTGAGGGGCGAAATAAATTCAAGGAGGCTATCGAGGTGGCCAGCACTGAGAATAAAATTCGCGAGAAAACAAGCTACTACAATTACGCGAAGAGTCTCGAGGCGGAAGGAAAAATCGCTGAGGCTATCGAAATGTATACGAAGGCCGATTGTCACAGATTCGAGGTACCAAAGATGTTACTTTCCAGGCCCAGAGAACTCGTCGCGTATCTAAATAATTCCGAAGATTTGTACGTACAAGTACGATTTATAACATTATATCTGTAACAACACAGAAATACTATTCGAATCGCGCAAACTGTTGCATTTTTAGGGAAATTAAAAATTGGCACGCACAGTACACAGAATCAACGGGAGATATGGAAGGAGCACTGCGGCTGTACGAACAGGCGAAGGACACTTTGTCAATGACGAGACTGTTGTGCTACTTCAGCAGGGAAGACGAAGTTTGCGACTTGGTAACGAGGACTAATCACGCCGCGTCTGCGTATCACTTGGCAGCACACTACGAGTCTAAGGCCAACACGTCTCAAGCCATACACTTTTATACGATGGCCAAAGCCTATACCAATGCAATACGTTTGTGCAAGGTGATACTTTGGCGCCATTTTTTTTTCGTTTTAATTTTCAAACCGCGAGGACTACGGTATATATACACCCAACTTTAGTTCTACATAATTTTGAAATAACATGAATAAAGAAAATGTCCTTCATTTACGCGGTTTATCTTAAATTTTATTATAAGGAACGTATTTTTTTTTTCAACATTTATTCACATATTTTTTTTAAAGGAATATCTATCGTGTAGAAAACCGTTGAGTGCATTATATGGAAAATTTTCAAGACGCGATGAGCAGTGTTTGAACTCGAATCTCCCGGGTGAAAATTTGTGTAGTTACTTACAGCATAGCTCCATTCTTTCTTCCTCCTACAGTAGAATAAAACGCGACTATCCTCGGCAGGAGCACGATATGTTCGAGGAATTATGGCCTCTGGCAATATTGGCGCCAAGGCAATCGCAAATAGACGTGGCCAAGTATTACGAGGAGAATGATCAGCCCGATCGAGCTGTTTTATTGTACCATAAGGCTGGTTTATTGCACAAGGCCCTGGACGTGGCCTTCAGGACGCAGCAGTACAGCGCTTTGCAGCTCATCATTATGGACGTCAATGCCGATTCGGATCCTGCGTTGATCCAGAAATGCGCGGATTATTTCGTCGACAACGAACAGATTGACAAAGCTGTCGAGTTGCTCGCTACTGGAAGAAAGTATATGGAAGCTCTGGAATTGATACAGAAACACAATATACAGCTGACGGAGGACGTGGCAGACAAAATGACGATGGAGAAGCTGGAGAACAACGTCGAACGTGAGAGAATTAGAATTTCAACGTTGGAGAGAATAGGCGAGATAGCCTTCGACCAAGGAAACTATCATCTTGCGACGAAGAAATTCACCCAAGCTGGGAATAAACTGAGAGCGATGAAAGCTCTGTTGAAGTCTGGAGATACGGAGAAGATATGCTTCTTCGCTCAAGTTTCCAGGCAACGGGAGATCTACATCATGGCTGGAAATTATCTGCAATCGTTGGACTGGCAGAATCAGCCGGAGGTATTGAAGAATATTATAAACTTCTACTCCAAGGGCAAGGCGATGGATTTACTTGCCAATTTCTACGTTGCTTGTGCGCAAGTCGAGATCGATGAGTTTCAAAATTATGAGAAAGCCCTTGACGCTCTTAATCAAGCGAGCAGATGCTTGGCGAAGATAGCAACACCGAGGGATCCTGATGTCCACAAGCGTGCCATCGATCTTGTGAATAATAGAATGGCAGCGATCAGACGCTACTTGGATATAAAGAAGTACGTGAACTGTGAATTTTATCTGTATAACCATCAGCGACGTTCCAAGCATATTTGGAAGACCTTTCTTTAAAAGAAAAAGGAAGAAAAGTAGGGCAGGAAGAGAATGTCTTTATTATTTCAGGATATCGATTTCTATTTTAAAATAGATATCCATATCCGTTGAATATACGTTGACTCTCATTCCATCTTGAAATAGATATCCATATAGAGTATAGCCTTTTATCCGTAAAATATCTTCCATACTCTTCTGCAATGTAATAATTCCTTTCAGATTATTCGACAGAGGAGAAACGGGCGCGGCAATGCAGCAAGTGCGGCTGCTTCTCGATTCCCAAGGCGCCGAACTGGAGCAATCCGTGCGACGTGGCGATCTGTTCGCGACGATAACGCAGCACTACGCCAACATCGGCGACACGGAAAAGGCATGCGCCACGATCGAGGAACTGAAGCGCCTCGTACCTGGAATAAACCTCAGTTACTATTACAACATCAATCTTTTGGAGGCCCTCGGATATAAGATGAGCGTCCAGCATCAAGAAAGTTCCGACAGGGAAGACGACATCGAAGAACTGTTAGGCGAATAAAGTAGCTTTGACGACATGTACAGAAATGTGGAGCAACATTATTCGCCATGCGATCAAACTATCTTCGTGTCCACGCGAAGTTTCCAATCCGTCCTATAGCTCCTGCATAGTTAAGTGATAAAAGGACATCGATATTTATGAAACACAGATGCACCATGCGCCATACGATTGTACACAACGAGCAGCGAGGAATAAAAGTACTTTTGCATAGAAAAAACCGCGGTTTCAAGTTTTATTAACCAGACTTATACATAAACAGCCTTACTCGTTTATATATCACTTCGAACCCTAGAAAGTAACAATTTAAAAACACCTGATATTTAGACACTATTAGTAACACGTTTATCGCTAATGTCGTGACAAATAAATAAGGGAACGTACGGATTATATCGAGAGAAATAGTATGAGATAGATAGACGGATAGGAAGAGAGAGAGAGAGAGAGAGAGAGAGAGAGAGAGAGAGAGAGAGAAAAGATAAAAACGTAGACATTCATAATATGAATCAATGTTGTGGTAAGTAAAAAGGAGGGGCGGGGAGAGACAGGGAAGAACGACGTCCGAGAATGTTCGATTTTTCTTCGTTAAAAAGTTGTCCGTATCGTCGGTACTGTGAGAATCAGGATCGTTTCTTCTTTGGAATCGGCATACATTACCCCATCTTGGTTGAGCGTCAAAGAGTTTCGCGAGTTTCAGTTTGATCAACACGTATCGTTCATCAAGTAACATCGATCGAAAGTATTTCAACCGCACACGTTCACGGTCCGCCGCCAATTCAGACCGCCTTCTCGGGGGTGGGCTTTTTCGCGGGCGAGGCTACCTCTGTCTCCGCTTCCTCGGCTTTGCGCTTCTTCCGCACCAGGTGCGATATATCACTGGCAGGCTTCTGGACCTTGGGTGGCGCCGAGCTGGAGGAGGCGTCGCTCGGGCCGGCGCCGTTCGAGCAACCACCCGCCACCCGGTTCTTAATGCCCTCGAGGACCAGCTTGCAGGCCTCCTGCTTGAAGTCCTTCATGTCGGTTATCTTCTCCTGAATCTCAGGCAGGAGCTCCTTCAGCTCCTGGATCTCGCCCTCCACGGTGTAGAAAGGATCGTCGGACTTGGGGGATTCCTTCATCTCCTCCAGCTCCTTGATGCGGCTTTCCAGGAGCACGGTGGCCTTGTTGAACTGCTCGATGCTCGCGTCGAACTCGTTGCCCAGGGAGTGAGCCAGGCCGAGCTGATAGTGGATCTCGGCTATCGCCCTGGGCTCTCGGGGTTCGATCTTCTGCAGGAGCTCCAGGCAGCCCTGGAGGTCGCAGAGCGCGCCCTGGTGATTGCCACCCTCCATCGCCACCTCGCCTAGGAGGCGGTACGAGTCGGCCAGTAATTTCCAACCGGTCGGTCCACGTTTCAAGAGCACCAGCTTCGCCAGCTCCAGCACCTCCCAGGCCACCTTTAAATGTTTCATGCAAACAGCGTATCGCTTTAACCGCACGAATTGCCAGGCCCCTCTGTTATAATGTTCGATGGAAAATGTGGATGGAGACCTGAGCGAAGGTTCTCGCTTTATCGAAGCAGGTATCGTATTTCAGAGAATAAGAAATGCTTGGAGCATGAAAAGTCGAGCGTGTAAAGAATTATTTCACTTTACGCGGCTTCAGCGATTATCGAGCAACGATTTTTTTACGCCACAAATACCATCCTCAAAAAAACGATATTAAAAAAATACGTTTCCTACGATAAAGTACAAGATAAACCGTGTGAAAGAAATCCTCGTAAAAAAGATTCAAGTATATTTTCTCCATATATCCAAGTATTCAAGTATAAGGCGAGTGCAAAAGTTCGCGCGAAGTTTCAATAGATGCAGTTATAATAAACTTCGCACGAACTTTTGCACTCACCCAACATTTCAATATGAAGTACATGTTGTCTATAAAAAATCAAAAAAGCGTTTAACAGAATACCTGTAAATTATTAACTTCTTCCTCGTCATCCTCCTTATTGACATCCTCCGAGTCGTCCTCCGCGCTTCCCTTCACCTCACCATTCGCCTCCGCGCTCGACGAAGAAGGTCCGTTCGCCAGGTTGCCGCCGCCCTCCTCCTTGTTACTCGGCCCCGGGGCGACCTTCTCCTCGACCTTCTGCTGCGCCTTCTGCTCCGCTATCTTGCTGTCGTCCGTCTTGTTCGGCTCCTCGACCTTCTTGCCCTCCTCCTCCTTCTCCTCCTTGCCCGCCTCGCCGCCCTCCGCCGCCTTCGAGTCGTCCGTCTTGTTCTCCTCCTTCGGCCCGTTCTCCGCCGCCTCCTCCTGCTCCTCCTTCTCGTCCACGCTGCTCAGCCTGTCCTCGTCGGCCTCCTCGTCCTCGTCGCCGTCGTCCTCCTCCTCGGCCTCCTCGGAGCCCGGGACGCCGCCTCCAAGGACGCCCGCCTCCTCGCGCGACAAGCCCAGCAGAGCTCTGCCGTAGAGGAGGTAGGGCTCGCCAAGGTCGTCCGCCGTGTCGCCGTGCTTCTCGGCCAGCAGCTGGCAGGCTTGGGCCAGGGCGGCCACGGCCATTGCGTAGTCGCGCACCAGGAGGTGGCGCTTACCTTGGGATATTGCGGTCGCAGCGTCGGTGAACGGCGCGCTTTCCCCGACGTCCGCCATCTGGAACATCGTGAGAGTTTGCGTGTGGGCGGGTTTTTTTTTTTTTTTTTTTTGATGATGATGAGCGAAGGTGGTTGATGCTGTAAGCCTATCCAGGTGCCTTGGGAAGGTACTTGGGATTATTGGGTATGTTGTTAAGGGTAAAGGGGATGTGGGATAGATGTAGGTGGATTGGTGTATTGATATATAAGCTGCGAGAAAGTTATGGAAAATCTTGGAGTTGCTAGGATTTTTGTAAAGAAGTGGCTGGTTGGCGGATGCGGATATTAGCACTGAACAGGGTGATTGTTTAGGTGGTGTTGAGATTAATTATTCTGCGAGTGAGTTCTTGCGGTAATTGATAATTTTTTATTTTACACTGTGAGTATAAGGGTCAAGCGCGTGGAATGGAAATTTATGACTGACGTGTATACACGCCGAACGCGGTTAACTGGTTAAGTTGAACACCAGAACTACCAGCCACTTTCTGGGCATATTTAAAACACCGCGTACATCTTGGAAAAAAAAGGGGAGAGTAAAGGGAAATTTCGGTATATCGAAATGACGGTCTAAATGCTGCATGAAAATCATGGAAAATCTCAAAAAGTACATCGTTATAAAGCACTAGGATTTTTTAAAGAAACGACCGACCAGTCATTTTGACTGGTTTGGTCGTCTAGTGTTAAAGAAAGTCCAAGTGTGGCCGTGATTTAGCAGAGACTGGCGAACTATCGATGGACCGGTTATTATCACGGCTAAATATTCGCGGTTATCGTGCACGTGCGCCAAATAAATGACGATAAAGGAAATTAAATTCCTCTTCCCAGTTGAAATATATTTATCAAGGAATCCGCGGAATGAAGTTCGTTCGCGAAGCAACGATGCGGCGTCGCGATAAAGCAGGAAAAGGCTAAAGGACCTTGAAAGGCGTGAAAAAAGAGAGCGCCCCTTGGGCGATGGAGCTCGATGCTTAAGACTAACCCGCTCGACGCTTCGTGTGCAAATGTGTGTAACACTTCGCGCTTCCAAGGCAAATGCATCCACCCCGCGGCTATCCGTACGTTTAAACCTTTACGTCCTGCGTCGTACCCAATAGCGTAAGTTTCGCGTCAATTTTATACAACCCCCAGGTGACTTCATCCACCTATGATGCGATAAATAAAGAAATCAAAAGGGTCTTCCGTGCTTTTTCTCTTTAAAAAGACGATTTTACATCCAGTATTTCGTTCGCGTCCATCACAAAGTATTACACCGGTGCTTCGTCGTTCCATTGGGTGTTCGATATACCTATGATATTACATAAAATCGCCATTGATTCGATATCTTTACAATGTTGGAAATGACAGGTTTATTTTAGGCTCCGATCCGCTGCCCCGTCCTTTCAAAGCCTCTCCGCATCGTGTAATGCCACATCCATTCTGCACGCATATAGCATAGTAAACTTCTATGAGAAATTCATTATCCTCTGATAAAAGGGGAGTGCATTCGGTATCAATCCAATCTAGGAAACCGTACGTTCAACCCGTAAACCAGAAGGCGCACTTTTCCCAATCGGAGGGCAATCCAGCCCCTGAGAAATCCTGGGAAATTCGTCCTCGAATCTCTTTTACAATGCAATATCGGAGGTCCGATTTCCCTGGTTTGCTTCTTGGGAGGGCGAGAGGCGCGAATAAAAGGGGCATTTTTTCCTACACGACCGAATTGCGGAGCGCCCAAAAGGACGAGTACCAGTATAAAAGAGAGAGAGAGAGAGAGAGAGAGAGAGAGAGAGAGAGAGAGAGAGAGAGAGAGAGACCGAGGGTTGATCATGGAGGGGTCGAAAAAGCCGGATAGAGGGGAAACCCGCGATTCGATGGCACGGTTAAGCAGATACACCTAATTCTTCTTTCACACGAATTTCAAACGACACACTCGAAGGAAAAAAAAAACAAGATTCTTCACATATCATTGACCTCCCATTATACTAAAAAAAAAAAACGCCTTATCTTCTCACCCTCTTCTTTCCACGATCTCTTCAAAATCAGATCTTCCTTACGAAAAAAAAAAAAAAAGGACTTGCGCCTCCAGGCATATCCTCCAGCGCTTTTTCCTTTCTTTCCCTAAGATAATTTTTTGACAAACGTATTCTGCGCGCGATAAGGAGAGAGTCGGGTGTAATGACACCAGGGTAGCCGCTTCGGAGGAGCGGAGAAGAAAAAGAAGGCGGGGAGGGGGACAAAGAGAAGTGAGTTGTCCGCAGCATCCGGGTGGGGTGGGCGGTTCGGTGCACGTCGGTCGATTTTCGTGCGCTTCGACGCAGAACGGAGAGGGCGTCCCGGTCGTGGCGCCCCTTCGTCCCTCGGCGTCAGAGGATCGGACGGTGTCCGGGGGTGGATGTTCCGTTGGCCAGTGTGCGTAACGCGACTCTCGGTGCGGCGTGCTGCCTCCAGTGGGCTGCCAGCGGTCGCCCTGGGCACCACCTGCACGGATGGAGCCGACCCGTGTACCCAGGGGCCCTGGTCCGCGACTGGTTTTTCTATTCGCCACGCTCGCCCTTACTTTCGCAGGTAATCTCGACCGATCCTTCCCTCCTCCTCCTATCCCTACCGAGATTCTCGTTTTTCACCACCTGTACACTCTCCTCGAGGATAAGCCTGGACGTGTCTATCTTTTGTATCGTGGGTACTTTTTTTTTTTCCTTTCACTTTCTCTTTTTCGCGTATGAATTTTTTCCAAGCCCGGTTCCTCGGGCGAGGGAGCTGACGTTTGAGATGGTTTTTGAAATCTGCATAGAGGTATCGTGTGCTTATCGCGTGGGAAATTAGGGAGAATCGTTGAGGATCGCGGGCTTGATTTTGCGTCGGAGTTGATTGAAAGGTACGAGGGTAAATGCCACGCTGTGGGAGAGAAAGGGATTTTTACGGGCTCTGCTGGTGCATGTGCTGTCGGAGTGTATTTTGGATAGGGTATGTGTATGTGGTATCGAGAAGGGGGTTGGCGTTGAAACGGAAAGGTGTAACGGAGGGTTGTTTCTATTTTGAAAATTGTTCCTTATCCGTGATTTTTGATGAATTTCTGTTGAGGAAGTAAGGGATAATGTGGGGGATTTTTGTGATATTTCGCACATGATTCATTTTGATCGCTCGGTAATTATAGTTTACTCGGATGTAACGCGCTTGTTTTTGGCATCGTTGGCGATGCTCGTTAATTGGCGCATCGACGATCGCTGTTTCCTACGACGCCTGTTGAGTTGTACGATTATACCATCGTGGATTTCGAATTTGACAGTCGTCCGGTGATTAAAGCTATCCAAGGTTTTTAACGTCGCGGATGTTTGTGAGTAATTAGCACGTTCGGTAATTGCGGTTACGCGAACTCCGCTCTCATCGAATAACGGTCAGTGGAATAAGCGACGCGCTTCTCTCTTAAGAGCGCGTACCCTGATAATCCGCGTTCCCTCATTTTCATCGCATACTTTTCTCGCGCCCAGGATACTGTTATTTCCTAATAGGGTTTAATCAACTTTTACGTTCTTACGTAAAAACGTCGTGTATATTAATAACAAGACTGACAAAAAAAGATTTCGTCGTTTAAATTAGTTTTTGTATCCAAAGTATCGTCAAGCTTTGCCGCTTAGGTTCTTTCTCAGGAATCGCACGTGTGCGAATAGAATTTATCTCGCGATCGGCGTCCTTCATCCGCGCTTTTGCTTTTAATAGACGCATTCTCCAGCGTGCGTCGGATCAAGGAAATCGAGTAATGTATTATTTCGTTTCTCGATTCATTGCTAATTGACTCTGTGGAAAAAGAACGATTCCAGAAATCCGTTCGACAGCGATCGTTCGCGTAGCAAAAATTCGCGCAACGTAGGATTTTCCCGAGTCTCGTCTCGAGAGTAGGCAAAAAAGTTTCTCGCGCTTTCGAAATCTGGAGTTTGCGTTTTTATGCCAAGCGCCATATTATCGTTTCGAAAAGACGGTTGGCCTTTCTTTTTTTTTCTTCCTTCTTTACACAAGCACTGCAGTTTTCAAAGTTTTCGCAACACGGTCAGCAACCACCGGTTGAATTCATTGTACCGTACACTTTTTCACAACGGAGGATATGGTCACTCGAGAGAAGTGCTTCTATCCTCCATTATTCCCAAGCGCACTCCGCTGCAGCTCGAGCCTTAATCTCTTATGCAATAAAATTTTCTGCGTAATGAAAGTAGGATCTGAAATATAGAAGACGCGAAAAGCTTTTGCTAACTAATTTTCCGAGGAGCGAATGGCGCAACGCGCCATTCTAACCAGGATTTTATTTGCCGCCTCTCTTTCGTACAGATTTCCAAGCATTGTAATTAAAGCAGACCTCTATTTGAAGTGACCCGCTATAGTTTTATGCAAATAAAAAGTTTGGGAATTCTCTTTGTAATGCAATGATCATTTTTCCCAATACCCGCAGTAGTCCAGTCTGGCATTTATGCACTCTTAATCTGCACTTAAACACACGTATCGTCTGGACTCTTCTTAACATTAAAATTATCACCCACTTTCTGGACATATTTAGAACACCACCAAAATAAAAGAAAATTTCAGTACATCAAAACGATGATCTAAATACTGCATGAAAATCATCGAAAATCTAAAAAAGATACATCCTTATAAAGTACTACGATTTTTTAAAGAATCGACCGACCACTTATTTTTACTGGTTTGGCAGTTCTAGTGTAAAAAAAAAAAACATAAAGTAAAAACACCGCGAAAATCACGATTAAAATTTTAACAAATTGATCCCCCTTTTCAGAAATATCACCCTGCATGTCTGAACATTAATCTAAATCGAGTTAACGTCTAGCTCGGGTCAGCCAGAGCATCTGGCGTCGGTATTATTCGTAGAATATCGATGCACGTTGTACCTTGTCATTATTATTGGATTATGTACCAGCTAGCAAACCATTACTGTCGCATTACGCGGACTATACGTCACCGTATCTTCTCGCGCACGGTCTAAAGCGCGCTTCCGGCACTTGGCATTAGGAATGCTCGCACCGCCATTATCGTCAAGGTGTTGGAGTCGAAAGAAGATCCCTGGCCATCGCCCCAGTTAAATATCATCCCACTTCCGCAATATTCCCACGTTATTACCGACCCAGTTTGCCTTTGGACCGATCGCGTTTTCTCAGAGGGGGCTTAAAATAACGAGCAAACTTCGCCGGAAAAAAGGCTCGCCGGCCGAGCCACGAAGTGCCGGGGGAGCCTGCTTTTAATAACAGCTTTAATACATCGTTTCACCGATGTAAAGAATCTCGCGCTGCCTCTTTTCAGCCACCGGACTGTTGTGTGGTGCAATAATGTCCGACCATTGGGAGGAAGTGGGCTGGGAGAAAGAGGCTCTGACCCGTGCCAATGTCACCCTCACGTGGTACCTGGACGGCCAGGTGGCGATGCTGGAGGCGGTTGCCGGGCACAGAATTCACACTGGCCGACGGGCGACTTTTCTCGTCCCCATGCACGGCGGTATTTGGATCATGTGCGTCTCCTTAACCGGTGAGTGATTCGAGCAAATCCTTCTTTTTTTCCACCCTGATCATCCGTCGATCCGCGAGGCGAGTAGTTTAAACCATGAGTAACAAATCCTCTCTTTTTCAACCCTGATAATCCGTCGATCCGCGAGGCGAGTAGTTTAAACCATGAGTAACAAATCCTCTCTTTTTCAACCCTGATAATCCGTCGATCCGCGAGGCGAGTAGTTTAAACCATGAGTAACAAATCCTTTCTTTTTCAATTCTGATAATTCGTCGATTCGCGAGGCGAGTAGTTTAAACCATGAGTAACAAATCCTTTCTTTTTCAACCCTGATTATCCGTCGATTCGCGAGGCGAGTAGTTTAAACCATGAGTAACAAATCCTCTCTTTTTTAACCCTGATAATCCGTCGATCCACGAGGCGAGAAGTTTAAACCATGAGTAACAAATCCTCTCTTTTTCAACTCTGATAATCCGTCGATCCACGAGGCGAGTAGTTTAAACCACAAGTAACAATCGTCAGGAGTGTAATTTTGATTTCTCAGAAATTTGACTAGGAAATTATGAAGACGCATTTTTCCAGAATGTTCCATTATTTTATTATAATACGCGAACCGCTAAATGGATCCAATCGTTCTGCTCCTTCGTGCGACTTTCTCTCGGTGAACGGTTGTATTTAAACACATGGACGTAATAGTTAAGTGTTCTAAGATTAAACAAGCGTCGGGGAATACGTATTCGAGAAAATAATAATCTCACGCCAGAATTCCAGGGTTGGGAGCATCGAGAGTTAGCGCTATATGATAATACAGAAATAACGTTTGCGTACCGTCAGACGTTGGGAATCGGCATTGAGCGGAACATCGATCCGCTTAAGGTAATTTCCTAAATATTCCAAGGATGCAAACGTCGGGGGGCTTGCCTTTAACTCCTATCCGTATTCACCGCGATGTTTGCCCCGAACAAACTGCACTTCTCGGTGCACGCCAGTTTATTCCAGTCTCTATCTCGGCATGACTCACTTCGAGAATCGATTTTAACGCGTGAGTCTCTTCGACGGGATGCACGTGAGCCGATGAGAGAGTTGGAGGGAGGGAGATGCGAATAAACACATGGATAAAGATGCAGAGAGAGAGAGGGAGAGATGGGGTGAGAAAGAGGTTCGTGTCGATGCATAGGGTTACATATAGCGGCGTGACATTGTACGAATGTGCTCTATAGATAGGCACCACCTTGACTCTGCCCAAGATATCGACCACTCGATTAGGATCTAAATACTGGGTTTATCCGACGTTGCGTGACCGTGAATATCTCGGATGTTCCTTTCCCCGATAGCTTTTTCCTCGTCTAGCTGAGTTTCGACGAAGGAAGGGGGTGGAAATGACGGATCGAATGTACACCGAAATAGGAAGGGATAATCGATGGTGCGTGGACGATAAGCTGGATGGACTTAGAACACTCTTATATAGATGTTGAGATAAGGTATGTCGATCTAGTTAATCCCAAAACGGTTGTCCTTCCGGATCAGGAAATTATAATTCAGAGAATATCATTAGACGAAGTACTCTATTATGCTTATTATACTTGGAAAAGTTCGTGTAGGCTGATTAACCAAGAACGCTCTCTTTTTTCGCGATAGAGAGCATCGATGAAGTAGCGTGAGGTAATGGAAGTAGAGGATTCAGGGAAGAGAGGCTTACAGTTTGTTTTACAGGCAAACCAGTAGGGCTGATCGTGCGGATATTCGCTTATCCAGGCTTCAGACTTTGGTCGTACGAGAATATTACGATAATTGTTACCGACTTGCTGGCGCTATGCCGAAAATTAAGGAAAATCTCATCCACTGCGGTGCAGAAAAGTCGACATTAAGCTCGCCCTTACCTCGGTGAATTTAACTTTAATGATAGCGAGCCTGGGTGTTCATTACTTGCATGTCGATGGCACGAGGGGTTTATTTTTAGACGCTAATTGTAGGACCGGCGGATGGATTTGAATGAGCTTTCCATGTGCAAACATCGGCTCCTTCCGAATACTCGGCTCTATCGTAATTACGCAAGCTCGGAAGTGGAGCATTAAAAAACTAAGCCCAACGAATGTGCTCGCGTTAAATACTCGCTCCTCGAGAAACGGCATAGTCGTTAGGGGGGAAATAAAAAATGCAATAATCCTCGCAAGAATCGAGTCCTCGGTTATTCCTTCGTCCAACATTTTTAACGATACATCGAGTGACTTACCGAGCAAACTACTCGCGCGCATATTTCAATTTTCCACCTCGTCTTTTGGAGAAGGAATTTAGTCGATCAGAATCGACATATCGCGCGGGAATTATAAATTTTAGCCACGAAAGCGTGCCTCGATGAATCAAAGATTAACACTATTTCTACCAGGACCGGTCAACTGATTTCTTTGAAAAATCGTAGAACTTTGAGGCGCGGCCACTTCTGAGATTTTTCACGATTTTCTCGCAGCGTACGGAACGATAAATTGATCCATCGACATTTTTCCTTCGTCCTCTTTTTTTGTAAGGATGCATTTAGTACACTTAAATCTGCCTGGAAAATGGCTGGTAGGAATAGTGTTAATGATACTAATAATTAAAATTGAGACTAGACAAATGCGGATTAAGAAACGAAGTTGATGAGCGAACTGGAGATGAAGGAAGGAAGGATCTAACATTTTTGTTCCCGAACTCGTCTTTCGAGCTGTACTCCGACTTCGAAGGGATTACCTTTTGTTTCGCAGAGGCTGGCCGGTAACCGAGTAATATCTCAGGGAAAAACAAGTTTCCCCGGTGGAAATTGGGTCGCACCGCAGCGGGAAAAAGGGGCAAACTTGTTTGCGAGAGTATGAATTGTGGAAAAGTACACGGCGATAGGCTGACAGCGGCGAGGAAAGCGAGGTGTATTATTTCTGGGGAATAGTATCGCGTGCTTGTCATTTAACGAGTTCAAGCCCCTCTTTTACGCGCGTTATCGCGGATTAATTACACCGATCCATGTTTCAAATTGGATAATCCCCCTCGTATCGCGGCGCTTTGCGTTAATACGCGGGGCGCCCGTTTTATATCGCGTCGTCTTTATATTTTGCACAAAGCGGAACGAATTTCGCGCAGCACAGCGACGCAACTGAATTTCGATATCATCCGGCAGACTGGTTATTAGCAGGTTAATCAACGAGCATACAAATTGCATCAGCATTGTAAACAAATCGTTTGAGGGGACGCGCGTTAAATAAGCGCGGCGATGAAATTACATCTCTTTTATAACGCGATGGGAAGATGGGTGGGCGGCGGAGTAATGAAAACAGATTAAGCATTTCCATCCATTTACAGGGAGCCTTCGTTTAATTAAGAAACTTTTCTGACCCGCGGAGACTTTGACTCTTCCAGGGGAAAGAATTCCGACCTTTTTTCTGCACGCGTACGCGTCGTTCGGGCTGTTGGCTCGATTCACATTTGGCGCGCTCAATTTTCTCCTCGCGAGCTGGGAAATCTGATAAAGACTCCAAAGTAATTGGAGCGTTTCCCTTGCATGACATTTTCCACGCAACATTTTCCTCGTACCTTACACGGTACTTCGTCCTTTTTCATTTGCGCAGCGCGGCTTGTCCCTTTGCGTTTTCGCTGTCTAAACACCGTTTAGACGTGCCAGGCCAGGAGCCGATCGATCAAGATGCGAAAATATGTACGTACAAGTCACGATACGGAGAGTGAAATATAATGCTTATCACCGATCGTGAGCTAATATTTTACGTGTATTTCGATTTCATGAGGTACAGTGGCAAAGGCAATTTATCTTACTCGGAACGAGAATTGTATTGGTTCGTAGAATTCGTCGATATCGATATTGTAGACAGATATACATATATATACACACGCACATATGTTACGCGTGACCCTTGGAAGTATTAGGAAAATTAGCCTGTGCTCCTGGGAGAACGATGCTTACGTTTAGTTTCGTTTCTTTTTTCCCAAAACTTTCATTGACGGTTCCTGGTCACGCCAAGTACGAGCCTGTAGGATTATGGACACACATTTCTTCAACGCTACGAAACTGCTGGTGGAACATCTGCGAAGCGTTTTATTGGGGGGAAAATATAAGTAGGCTTCTAAATCAAGTCTGGTCGCGTTTACAGGTAATTTCATGCTCGGTGTAGTGCACGAGTATCGAGCAGGGAGTCCTAAAATTTATGTCTGCGCAAAGAATAGACGTGGAACTAAATGCATCGCGGAACATCGACGAAGTTCGATTGGAGAGCGGAGTTATTTGAGCGGATACAAATATACGATCGTACGAAGTACGTTTGTATTACCCTATTTTGATAAAATTTCTCGCTGTTATTACATATTAATCGATGCAACTGGAATCCAACGGCGGTGTGACATATAACACGTTAAAAATAAACTAGCCTCGGTGAACTTGATCTATTCTTATCCGTGGATTTATTATTACTAAGTTCACCAAGTTTCTACGTGACCTCGTCGCCGCTGCGCCTCTTCTTACTGACATTTCACGGAAATCCGCGTTCAAGTTCGTGCTAAACGAGCCGATGGATTAGAAATTTAATATCGAGCAGTACGCAAGTACAATCTATATTCGCGTTCAGAATTCTCCAAGTCTGTGTCGATCTATCTGTGTCGATTAAATAAATAAAATAACTTTATGTAGAGCACAAGCATTGAATACGCTTCTTCCATTGCAAACGTAAATTTGATTTTCCAATAGAAAGTACCTTCCAGTTAATTACTCGTGTATTTGGCAAAACATTTCAAATCTCGTTTATCGCGAAAGGAGTAATATTAAAGGGAAAAGGGAAGAGAAACGTAAAAACCGCTATAAGACTGTAATTCTCACATTAACAAACCGGGAGAAAAAGTGGTAACGCGGTAAAAAGGAAAGCGTGGGTTGTATTCATAGTTGTTCGACAGTGCGGAGGGAATGGCGTTGAAACGGCTGCACTCCCCTTTTTTTATTTCTCGCGTTTCAGAAGAAGAAATACGACTACTGGGTCAGGTGGGTTTTCCGCAGCAGAGATGCATTAACTACTTGACACCCGACGAGGCTCACGAAGAGATTCGCGCTGCTTGGCAAAATCGTGAGTACGATCGAAGGCTTCCCTCATTTCGACTGTACCTCGCCACTCGGTGCACCAGTAACCGCTTTCGCCGACAACCTCGATATTACGAAATAATCAATCCCGATTAAATTTCTATTAAGACTAACCGGCCGGAACAATTTTAAATTCGTCCATGCAGTTTTGTGCCTTTGATCTGTAGCGTGTATTTTTTTTTAAAGAGTAGAAGCCTTTAATAGTCGCGCTTTAGCCGATAGCAATTTGTTTTTACCATTGGCATCGTTAATGAGA
Organism: Ampulex compressa; assembly: GCA_038496175.1. Taxonomy (NCBI): domain Eukaryota; kingdom Metazoa; phylum Arthropoda; class Insecta; order Hymenoptera; family Ampulicidae; genus Ampulex; species Ampulex compressa. The sequence continues at coordinate 33,893 of JBCFXI010000042.1, read as the reverse complement.
TTTTTAATTGATATCGTACGATATTAATGATTCGAATTACAAACGAAGTCGTGGTCTTGACGGGCAATAAAGGATTATTACTCGTCAAGGCCACGACTTTATTCGTGATACGATTGACGGAGCAAGAAGAATAGGAGTACTGTGTCGCATTAATTATTCGAGGATGCATTAATTGTTACAGGAATGCAAAATCTCAGTATATCGTGTTCCTTGGTGTGTCTAATAATCTTGGGAAGTGCCGTGCTGATAGGTTTCTTCGGCCTGTGCAGACATCAGATATCCGCGGTTCTTGTCACGGGTGTAATGTACCTTTTGGCAGGTAAGTTGCTCGAAACTAAATGGCATAGGAATGTAGCGTACTATATCGTGCTCACCGAAATTGCGGTTACCGGCTAAGCCACAGGCACGAGTACTTGTGAAATCGACCACAAACTAATCTTCCATCCAGAAGTAGAGAGATACGTTTCCGTCAAGTGCATATTGTGCACGCTATTTATCCTCGCGGCATTCGCCAAGTATTTCGGTACGGCGTTGGTACAAACGAAATACAAACGCGCGTTCATAAGTGGCCGCACGGCTAATGCGGTAATCGTTCGCCTCTTACTTCCTTCTCGTAGTTACAAGACGTCATATTTTTTTTCGCTCAATACTAAGCATACTTATGTAAAGAAGAACCAATCAGGTAAAACAAAATATACATTCGCGGTTTTCACGTACTTTAGAATACCCAATACCTTGGAAGTAGAAGGAACAACCTTCTAATCTTACAATTTCAAGCTGTAATAATTATTTACCTATACTCCATCAATTCTATCAATCGAAGAAGCGCCAGTGTCTACGAAATGAATAGAACTAACTTTTAGGAAAATTCTAGATAATTATATTCATTAGATAATTATGAAAAGCGATAGAGGGAATTATTTAAAACACAGTATGGTGCTATCCAAAATGGACATTGGCCCTTCTACTTCCAAGATGCAGGTTTAATAGTGGAACAATGGTTGCAGCTACGTTCGCGCTTTTCACCCTGACCATAATCCACTTCAAGCGAGCCCAGGATCGGGGGGCTCGGATAATAGACGGCCCCGAGGACGGCGTTATCGGGGGCCCCGTGCCACGCAGCCTGCTCAAGGCCAGGCGGTTCACGACCTCCTGGAGCATGGACTTCGGTTGGGGCGGCGTAACACTCTGCGCCCTCGCCTCCGTCGCTTGGATCTTGCTCAGCAAGATAATGCGTTTCAGCCCCATAGCCGCGATGATAGCGTAGCAGTGGGAGGCCTTCGAGGTTTAAGATCGTCTCGAAAAACTACGATAATGCGTTTCGACGTCGATGAACCTTTCGATTCGTGAAGAATGGTACCGTGCACGTTACTTCCTGGAGGAGGATTCAATCAACTCTTTTTTACACGATTTTGAAACAACGCTCTCGAAGGAAAAAATACAGACTTCCTTTTTTTTTACATGGTATATATTTTACTATAAGAAACGGATTTAATCTCGCAGGACTTTGTTTTATATAGTTTTTTTTAAGGGCTTATCTACCGTGGGAAAGAGAATTTGGTGTATTGAGTCATTCGTGTATCTCGATGAAGTAATACGTTTTTAGTGCTTTAGTTGGCAACCATGATTTGTAGAATGAACGTTCACACGTCCTCGATCTTCATTGTTTACGTCATGGCAGCCAAGGGAAACAATGAAAGTGTTTCTTTTTATTGGGAAACGCGGATTTCCGATTGGGGATCGAATCACGTATAGACAACTCTATCTTATTACTCGGTGGCAAGTCCCTTTTCTGTCTTTGATAAGGAATAGAAAAAAAGAATATCTAAGAAGGAATATTGTGCACGGATAATGACAACCGTTGGGATCATTAGAATTTGGCGATGGTTCAGGACGAAGGGCCTAGAGGCGCTTTCGAGAATTGTTCCCTCGTAAATGCGCCAAACACAACGAAGGATGAGGGCAGATGCGATGTTATAATAGACCGTGGAAAGGGGATTGGCGTCGAAATGCGTTGGGGCAGTTTTCTCTTTTTTCGAACTCAAGACGATCGGTGAAAATGAATACCTCGAAGGCAACGAAAATCAATGTCGAAATGGCGAGCGTTTCTGTTGCAACGTTATTTGCCAGTATAATGGAGCTCGTGTTGAATTTGCATAAGGATGATTGAGCGACGCAAAGAGTTGCGTTTCGAAGGATATGCTGCGAGGGCACGTTTTTTGTAATATTTATTGAGCTACTTTTCCAGAGGGGAAAGGATTATCGGTACAGGTCATATGTAACGAAAGCTTTCATAATTCAGAAATTATTTTTTTAGAACAAAAAAAAATTTTATCGTGTTGTTGATATTTATAAGCATCTTTCATGTTTTATACGCTGTCCCTTGGACTTCGATTCTAAACGGTTAAGTTTCCATCCTGGAACATTGCTTTCTACGTACCGTCCTTTATACGTTATATTTGGAAAATGTACTTGCACGCGCATGAAGGAATAAAGACGTACAGGACAAGGTATAGGTTTTGCAAATTGCACAGATAAGGTAAAGCAGGACAGAGTACATGTACCTCAATTTTAATTTGCAGCCAAATTAGTCAATTAATGTAAAAGTAATGAAACATTATGATCACTTATTCTAGTCTATTTAGCTGTACCTTTACACGTAAAGTAAGTCAAGTCTCCTTTGTAAATGTACTATTACTATAACAAAACAGTATTATATCTTTTTGCAGAATCGATTACGAATACGTACAGTTTACGTCAAATGATTTTCCTGTATCTTTGATTATTCAAAATGATTGGGATGTTGCGATAATATCAGTTGAACTCCGCTTGATAATTTGATTAGAGAGTATAACAAATAGTAACATAGATGCCTATAGTGTAATCTCGACGCCTTATAATTAGAATGATAAGCATGTTTGTAAAATGCATAGTCCACTATGAAGTTGTTTGAGCCAATTTAGGTAATGATTGCATACTTGCGAGAAACCGCTAGCTTTTGCTACGACTTGTTATGGTGAAAGATGGGTTTAAGCCGACAAAATGTATAATATACAAAGGATTGTGAGCTACAATTCGTCCATTAATACTTAAGAAAAATGTAGACACTCACGCAAACACGTATATATACTTGGAGATCAAGTTTTGTTACATAGGTCTGTTTGATAGCGGACTCGAACAAAGTTGTATAAATAAAACTGTTCTCCAAGTATTCATTTAAACAAAATGCATCTTTCTGATAATATTTTCTTGATTGTCATATTTTTTACCTGATCCTTGTTATTTGTTATATTAGAATTAATGTATTATAAGTGCAATAAAAAAGATAAGCTCTATATGAATCTTATAGATTCACATCCTATCTTGCGTCATTCTTATATATATTGTCTTTATAATTGAATTTAATTTAGTAACACATCAAACATGGAATTGGCGTAGAGTAAGCGCGTTGGCCATGTTTCAATCGTTACAAATAAATATGGCATGATACTCATAATATAATTATACATGCAAAGTTTGTTTGGCTGAAAGTTTTGTATATTAATAACATTAGCAAACGATAAAGAGTAAATTGGAATTGTAAACAATCCATTACTACCTTAGCATATTTGAGTCACTACAAAACCACTTTTTATGATTTACACAAACTACTTATATAATGACTAACCAAGAAATTTCATTGTTTTTTCATCGTAACTAAAATATATACACGATCTGTGAAGGCAGTCGTGAAATCCCAAGTAGAAAAACGAAGACGGTTGTGAGGTTATGTTTCGCAAACACAGCTTTTGGCAAAAAATAGATCGTACATACACATAACTCATCACGGCAGCGCAGAAATGTTCATGTACTGGACACGTGACTCCCTTGGGTGTGTATGTAACGCGCGATCGTTGCGCGTTACATCGTTATACGTATGCACATACACATATTTGTTTGGTGCGCCAGGTTTACCTACAGATTCAAACCGGCCGTACCATTGTAACAAACAACAGAGGTCGTACAACGGTGAACTTGTTGGAACTCGAGAATGGACAAAAATAAACTACGCGTAATGTACGTATATCTCCGGTTAAAAAAGCGACCTCGTTTACCGCACGTACAACAATTTTGGTTCTACGTCACTTTCCACCGACTCGAGTACTCTTATATCGTTGAATAACAAAGATAAGGGAAACAACGGTGTGCACAGAGCGTTAGACAAAACACACTTACCTTCTGTGATTTTCTTCGAAGCTACGGAAGGCTCGACGCTTTCTCGACGCTGTAGCACTTTCACTAGCCTTCCGGCCGATTCGACGGGTTCTTTCGAGGGCCTGGATAGTTTTCTTGGCTGCTACAGCTGGAAAATCCGTCCGTGGTTTCTTATAAGAGAGTTCCGTCCAGCGACCGTTATGCCAAACGACAGCTTATTACCGGCACGCGTAGTACTTGTGTGAGCGTCAAGCACAACAGAGCACGACGGTGTGATTTGCACCGATGTGAACGATACATTAGGCGCGCATGCGCATTCGGTTACCGCCATTTTCCACCTCGCATAAGGAAGTCCCCACTACCATGCTTGTTCTTCTGTTTCGAGCGACCTTAATTCAAAATTTCTTATTCCCTCACGGAGTCTCGATTGAATGTAAAAAATAAGCTTACTGCGAGAAAGTATAAATATATTTATTTTTCGTATAGTAGGTATACCTGTCATAAGAGGTTTAGATTATTTTTCAACTTGAAGGATTTTGAAAGAGTACAGTCTCTTGCAAAAATAGATTTTAGGTCAGCCGATTATATTTTATAATAGATCATTATTACATAAGGTGCAAATTAATGGAGATTTTCAATTATGATAATAACGTTAAATTAATTCGCACTTGTACAAAGTAAAATAAAATGTATGTTTGTCATCGAAATACAACGATTTGGTACGTAGTGAATCACATTAATTAAAAACGCAGCGGACGCATCCTTGCGCGTAAAACCATTTTTAAATTCTGCGCAGGGTTCTTAGACAGTTAGTCACGTGGTTTAGATCAAATAGTACGACTTGTACTTGAAAAGGTACAATTAATACTCACAATTTTTAAAAGTTATGTATTGCGAGGTAAACTACTAAAGTTTTTTCTGAATGTAGGATTGTAATTTTTGTCCTTATCCTGTTACGTCTGGAAAACATATTTTTTCATAATAATATTTTCCTTCAATCGCACTTTTTGTGACTTTTGCATCAAACTTTGTAGTGTCTTTATCAGTAGATGCATCTCGAAGATCGAAAAGCTTTTCATCTTTAATTAATCCTTTAAAGGCGACATTTAAGCTTTTGCCAGTACCGCCCTGCGATGGTAATATTTTTTTATCAGCCAATAATGATTTTCGATTAGATTTAATCACTGAACATCCCTTTTTATAATTATAATCCAACCAGCATCGTTGGAAGTTTATAAAAGCATCGTTCCAAAAATAAAGTTCTTCAACTAAAAAGACATGTCAATTAAAAGCATGATATTCTAAATTATCACGTAAATATGTAATTAATAAAATACTTGATAATCCTATGATAAGAGCATATTAACATTTTTCATTAAGTTTTGAGTAGTATATATTACAAGTATAGCAAACTATAATAAACAATCGGTGTATTACTATATAGGATTGTGACCAAAAGCATGAATATCCATGCGGTGACATTAGTAGCGGGATATATGATATTAGCCAAACCCAAAAGGGCAGGTCCTTCGCATATGAGCATTCCTTTAATGGTATTTACCAGCCACGGTATGTATAAATAAGGGATATGATATCGATCGCCTATTGCCATCATAATCGTCGTCATTAGTCCCGTAATTATGTGCGTTATAAATATTTTAATCTTTAGATCTGCAAAATGTATTAGATAAAATTACTGGAAAAAATTCAATTGCGGTATTATATTGAACATTGTTCATAAAGAATTTTGATATATTATATATGTTTTTTTTTGGTTTTAGAAGCTTTGTTTTAAAATCTAGCTTTACTCACTGTAATTTCGCCGAAAAAGCGCATTGAACGCGGCCGATTTGGTTATTGAATTTCTTAGAGGAACATTTGTGCTTGCTTCTAAAGCAACGGCACTCAAACAGCTTGTGGCAAAGCACATTGCGCTCGCGTAGAATATTTCTATCTATGTTAATATCAAAATTTGTTAATGCGATTTGTTTCTCGAAGAAACCATTTTTTGCAAAAAGAGTTCGTTGATATAACCTTCAGTTTTTTTTCTGAAACGCTTCTTTCATTTTGTTCCCTCCGCTTTAGCGTACTGCCATTTATCTTGGATAAGATATTCATCCTTATCAAATGTAATTTCTGAGTTTCATCTGTAAATCCTTTCCTTTAAAATTTCGCAAATAATTGAAAATTAGTATTTGTCCGATTACAGTTATGCAATGACAGGTAAACATATCTATCTGACATATCAGAGGAAGAAAAAAAGAATTGCGATTCTGTAGTTTGTAATTTGCGATTTATTCGTTTGAATGTAGGATTATAATATCGTTAACAAAACAGCATATGTAAAAAAGTTTCTAGGTGCGAGAAAAATATCCGCGACACTTTATGGTGATGTAAATAAATGCTAATCGAAAATTTCTATCCCAGATGCTAAAGTCTAATCTGATTGGCGCAGAGGATAGCTCGGAAAATTGGACCAATATGGCGTTTTTCTTTTCTACGTTTCTCAGATCCCGTACGTTCTTTTTTTTATAAAATATTTCGTACACGTCATTGAATAGGTCGCCTCGCTTGCCTATGAAAGAGACAAAAAACTTGGAACCAGTTGTGCATGGCCAATGTGGCAAGCAGTATCTCGTCGCGCTTTATGTGAAGGCCGTCCAAGAAGATCCTTACAAAAAACACGATGATCTCCACGATAATAACGCATAACTGCATCAGCAGCCATGGAGTGTGCAACATTGGGTGTTCCTAAACATATTTAAATCTTGTCTTTATTTAAAGACATTTAAATCAATCTGATGATATTTTAATGTACTTACCGTAATTGCACCCAACATTATCAGGGTGTAATGTTCGATTCCCAAAATAGAGGTCATCAATTTCAAGTCCCTTTCTACATCAAAGGGTACTAAAATAGATATTCAAGTGTGATATGTAGGTATACGTCTAAGATATTCCAAAGTAGATTTATGATACTATAATCCTGAATATTTTTATTTTCGTTATTCGTACCTGTATCACTGTCTCTAGATCGAGTGGATCGGACCGGTATTTTGCAATTCACGAGGCGAAATATATCAAAGGCCGTTATAACCTGATAATTGTATAATTATTATCAACGAAAATAATGTTGTACGAATGTGTAGGTTATCGAATAAGCGATATATATCTGTTTTTATCATTAAAAAAAAATGTATTTTATCCTATTAATGGAATTCATTTGATGGTCCTTAAATCACACAGTTTTGATATACGTAAAAATCGTGCATGCAAAAATGGGAAAATGCGATTTGTTTCGATAATTCTAACAGATTCATAAATCTTCGAAAGATCACTTTGTAACGAGATTTTCTCCGTTTAACCGTGGATTTATGAACTCATCATATTTGTATACGCAAGAATAATTAATGAGTATTACGATGGACTAACGGTCCCAATGAGGCCAAGTACAATGACGTAGACTGGATTTCCCATAATGTAATGATCGCATAATGTGCACGCCATTCGCCCAATTCGCTGAAAAAGATCAAAAGTCAATGTTAGTATATCGTACAATTTCTTTCGATAAACATCGATAATAAAACTGACTAAATATCCGCCATGCTGGTTGACCTTTCGACGACCACGAATTCTCATGGTTCTTTAAATGTCCCTCGGCAATACGATCGACGTTCTAACTTTAATAAAAGCTTTTTCAAGCGCCACGTCCCTCACACGAATATCGCGAGGTTATACCGTGTCATTTGCGACAGAAACTTTCTCGGCTCTTTCGCGACATCCCAATTTAAATATACGCATACTCGCAAAAAGAGAGAAATACGCGCTATTTCGTATTCAACATTTAATCCTCGATCGATCCCACAAGTGACCACCGCGATTGATTTTAAGCCGCCTAAATTTCCACAGGACTGACGCTAAGAAAACTCCTCGTACGCACACGCACACGCGTGCTTCGAGAATGGTTTTACCGATTTTTTATTTTTTTCTATGATCGTCCGCAGGTAGGACACCATCGTTCGTTGCCGCCTTGCCATGTCCGACCGGGGAATCGATTTTTTTACATTTCTCAACCCTCCAAATCCCGCGGTGACTCGAACATTTTTCCTCGAATAATTTTGAAGTTATTCCGCGGAAAATGTAGATACGAAATATGACTCAGTGTCCGCGGCATACTTCATCGCTCCTCGTACGCCCCTTAGTCAGCGAGGATTTGCGCTTGAAGAAAATTGAAGAGCGTTGCTCCACAGGACGCGTACTTTCGAGATGCTCGTGACGTCAGCTGGCGTTTCGTATACATAGTTTCAGTTTCTTAGGCACGGCAGATAAATTTAGGCGATGAATACACACCTGGAACGAGTAAGCGGCAGTCACGAAGGCTATTACGATAAAATTAAATCCACTCAGGATGAACGCCACGGATCGGCCGTAAGTTTCCGTCGCTAAAATATTATAACCAATTATCGCGAATGTCGGTGTGCCTTTTCAAAAGTCTCTTACGATCGACGTTGATACAAACCTCGTCTTAGATATTCATTTAACACTTGTTCTGATCAAAGAATCTCTTCATCGATAAGATCCATGTTTATTGTCGAGATTTAAGCTAGTCTTTACGCAGGTTCTTCAACGTGGATTTTCACCCTGGAAAAGCAAGGTGAGTTGTCTCGTTGAATTTAACACTAAACTTACCAAAGCGGTCAAAATAATCGATGAGTCGTTTTTTTTTTTTTAGAAAAATCGCTGTACTTTGTAAGCGAGCATTTTGTGCGATTTTCCATGATTCTATCTCGCGGAGTATAAAATGTCCTGTCGATCTATCGACATCTCTTTTTAATAGCCTTTTTTCTTTAAGAATATACATGGTTTACATAAATATATCAGGAATGTGGCTGATAGTTTTAATGTTAATTCGAAGGAATATAATTATTTGTTCGCGAAGCAGATATCCGAGAGTGAAGCCTACAGAGTGTTTCAAGCGTCCCTATTGTCGTTCTTCATCTTCGTCCTGAGTTATAATGGCGTTTTACACGGACGAACGGAGTATACTCTTTTGGAAAATGGTCACATTGTACGAGGATACGTCCCATCGCACAGGACAGTGATAACACTGAGCCTTGGTTACTCCGCTCCTTATTCCCTCGTGTCTTCAACTGCGGCCGTCATGCTTCTTTACTCGATAATATCGGTGAGATTCGGGGTTTTTTTAAACGCTCGTTATCGAACATCAATGATTCGCAAAGTATAACAAATTAATTCATACGTTCTTTCTATATAAAGGCATTAAAACTTTCTTTAAGTGATACTTATTATAAATCATTAGTGAATAAGTTTCTCTTCGTGTTTTCTAAATTTACATATCTTACATTACGATGATAGAATTTGATATAAGGATTAAATCGGATTATTTCAGTTACAACGTTATCATTTCTTCATAATCTGAGGAAAGGAGATTACTTTTTTCCTTAGGTTTTATCAGCATGTTATATAAAACCTTTATTGAACATCGTACATTGTAGAAAAAGCCAGGATGGAGTTTGCCTTCGATAATCTTATATCTGGCAGATTTGGTCTGCGATGTCAGCGATGCTGTTGTTGCCGTTTGGTTGTTTTTCGCAAAGCTGCACCCGCTGACGGCCCTGCTTTACGCAACTGGGACAATGTCGCTTATATGTACGAGCCGTCCTAGAAATTTCGCGATTCGATTCCATCCGTAAGTTCGACTCATCTTTAACGCTCCTCTCTCGAATTTAGTGGGAGAAATTTGGGTTTGGCTGGGAGTTCTGCGATTGTACGAATACAGGACATTCGAGTAACGTTTACTTAAAGGTCGATGTATAAATCAGGATGCAAAGAACGTGAAGATAATAAGGACAGGTTGATATATCATCTATATTTCATAACGTGTATTTACAATTTTCGAATAAAGACGTTTATGTCGCCCTTAAGAATCTCTCGAGGCCTGAATTTCCGTATTCTTCGCTTGGATAGATCGTTGGACAATCTACTTTAGCACGAGAGCACGAGATTCTCAAATCGAGGTTCCGTACTTCGTTGCAGAAATGTAGCCTGTAAAAATGTAAGACTTGCGTGAATTATATTTGACATTTCTTTCAGGTCGAAGTTTAATCATTGTCAATGAGATTACCTGGGGCAGAATTCTTGTAAAGCTTCGCTCAAAGTGTATCTATCCTTTGATCTGTTCTTCGAGATTTCGCGCATCACGAATCCGATGAAGGATTGGCAAGGGACTCCTGTCGCCTGAATATCGTTTTTCAGCTCGATAGTCGCTAACTTGTCGGGCACGCAATTTTCTATATTTTCACTGTGCACACAGGGGAAGGATCCAAAGTTAAATTACCTCGTACATTGCATGCGCTAAAGCGCACCCAGACACTTTTATTTTCCAATATTTATGCGCTCCAAAGAAATATTCTACCCACCCGCAGATAAAATGTATCATGTATTCCAAGGCGCAATACATGTCCGGGCGTAATATAATACCCGGTGAATTCCACAGCAAGTGAATTTTGACCGCCACTTCCAACAATTCGTCGTTCAAATTCTGGGCGAATTGGAAAAATTCCTTTCTGAAATAAACCGAGAGTGAGAGGCCTTTGGTTATTACCAGAGCCCCTGATGCAACTTACTCGCCAAAAAACTCTTCGACGGAAAGAGCAATGCCGTGCACATTCGGATATTTGGCAGACAGTCGATGTTTATAATAGTTTTCCAACATAGAGTGACTTGTCGTCGCGTCGATGCTCTTATATTCACGCAGGATTGTATTTTCAATATCTCCCTCCGCAGCTTTGGTAAAACGATCCTCGTTCCGTTTGCCCCTCGTCAAACTTATTAAGTTCACCTACGATCATTTTCCTCGTATAACAAATTGCTCCACGGCTCTTCGAATCCGCCGCAACACTGTCCCTTCAATTATACCCTACGTTTAACTTCGGATACCGTCGCGCAGCAATTTCCATGTAACAGAAATCCTCCATCGACCAGCTCTGATTTTCTAGCTTAACGAAATAAACCTTTGGCGAATCTCCCAAAGCGAAAGCCTGGACCCGGCTGAAATGATAAATAAACAATGCACTCGATTAAATGGATTATCCAACGCGCTCATAATATTATCCAAAGAGATCCCCCGGCATTAATGATCCTTCATTCCGGATCGTTAGGAAGATCCACGTTAGGGGGATCGTTCGAAAAGAATTCCATCGCTTTGAAAAAAAGTTTCCATCTCGTTTTCTCGTCGTGCGCTCATACCGACACCTGTCATCGACATTGGGGGGCAATGAAAGTGCCGCTGTTACGAAGACCAGGAGAGCTAGACCAGCGATCAGGAAGCAAGCAGCCACGAACGCGACGTAGACGTCTGCTGGCCACCTTGCCAGCTGATTAACCGCGCCCTTAACGATCGCAGTCTCGGCGTGCTGATGCGGAAATCTGTCGAATCTCTTGCGGCGCTCGTCGGGGTGCAACAAGAGTTTGTCCTCATCGCTGAAACCTACGTTGATTATTGGGCCGTGTCAAATGGAAATACGTAGGGCAGTACGCGTGGAATCCCTGCATATTGCTGAATAGCTCTAATTTTGTACGGTGGTAATTATTTATATTGGTTATTATCAATGTGGTATTGGATTTTATAATCGAAGCTTCAAACGGACCATTGGTCGAAACCTCGATATATATATATATAGACCTCTGTTCCAAAAATGCGATATTTCATAGAAGCTCCATTTTCGAAACTGAATAATTTAATATCAAGTATATGTGGTTGAAGAGGGGAGGAAAGACGTTCCTTTGAGAAAATAAAATTGGTCGAAGGTTCGATCGATCGAGGCTAAATGCGACAATCGTGCGTCACGATTCCTCGTTACGTTACGAATTCATCGTGAATAATTAAACGGAAATTGAGATCGATCGTGATTTTCCCAACTCGACTCGTTACGAATTCATCCCGGGGAATTTAATCGTGGCTATATCCAATCCTGAATTTCTCGAATCGACCTTAATTACTCGCTGGTCTACTCACTCTCAGTCCTCGGCATAATGCCGGTGCTTTTCACACTGCGCACGGACTTCTTCTCGGTCACCTTATGCTATTAGTGTCGTTCGCTGGCTCAGCATTTCGCAAGAATTGGCCGTATTTAAATTGAGTCACATCGATTTGCGGCAGTACGCGCGAAAAAGGCCGAGCCGCTCAGCGTGGCTCAAAACGGCCGCTCGGAATGCATTACTTGCAAGAATAATTCGTGGGATAGGCCGCCTTGCAGATTGGAGGAAGGTTATCGTGATTTGCGATTAACGACGAGCCTCGACTTTCTCTCGATTGTTTTCTTTCGGAAACGGAGTCGATGCGCGGGTGCATCGACTTCGCGATCTGGGCACGGGGAAATGAAGCACAATTGATTTCCACCTTTCTTTATTACAAATAACATCCTCATAAATTACGTTAGAAATCACGATGGCAGGTCTTCTCGTACCGACGAAGTCGTATCTCGCGATCTACGGATACTCTTCTCGGCGGAAACTCTCTACGTAGTATAAGAATAATCGTCTCTTGACTTATTGTCGTCCCGCGATTTCGAATAAGGGAATGGATACACCGTTCTAAATATATATGTATATATGTATATGTCTGTATGTATGTACGTGTATATATATATATAAAATATATATATAAATACACGCGTGTATTTGTGTATACCGATACTTGGCTCTCGTTACATGCTATATACAAGTATTGACACCTAGCGCCTATAATATCGTGGAAGCAATAAATATCAACGGTGCTAATTGCAAGATCTAGTACGCCTTCTTTTGCGCGTAATGCGATTGAAAAAAAAAATAAAATGCACATACGCTATTTTCCGTGATCGACGCCTCTGGCTTGAAAGTAGGGATATCGGGCTGCTCGGATCACAAGCCCTTTACCTCGCTCGATGTGTATATCTTTAAGTTCCTAGATTTTCCTTCTTTGCCTCCTGAACATTATACTTCCAGTAACATTGCTCGCGATGCGGTTAACCGACGTAACGCAAGGGGAGCTACGCTTTGACAGTACGCACGGCAATCCGTCGATAATCTGGTAAATTGGAATTGAACACATGTGCTGCACTTTCCTAAGATACTCGCTGTACGCTCGATAATATAAAATAAGCACAGAGGGAATTGATTATACCGAATCGGCCTGATTCGATTCGCATTGCGAAGCAAGCGACTACGACTAATTGGATTGCCCCTTGGGATTCCCCAAATGTTGCCCTTCGAGACCGATTTTATACAACGATGAAGAGTCGACACATTAATCAACGTGGACTACAGAAATACGGTCGTTTTGTTTAAATAGCTCGAAAATGCCTATCTATAAATATATATGTATACATATTACATATATGTGTATATATATATATCTGCTCTGAGTGGCTGTCGTCCTTAACGATTAAGCTTACCCTATTAATTGACTTTTTATCGCTCACAATTATCATGAGATTATTACGACTATGCTGTTCAAGGCACTCGTTTCTTTCATCGAAGAACAAATTGCAGTTTACTCGACGACGTACGCTCCTTCGTCGTAGCGCAGAAACTTCACGGTAACCGACCCGCGGTTTTACGGATATTCCTCAATAAAAAATCGTAGCCAACCAGAGATTTGTCGTGAGTACTGCATAGGCGAATGTTTCGCGCGCTTTTTTTATAATCACACTCTGTACAATCGTTTACGACTTACGCCTAATAATTATATAATTATATATTGCTCGTTTTAAATATTACGTATATTAATCGTATCTTAAATAGACTTTATATATATATTAACATCTTTGTTTAAATCTCCATCGTTAGATATTCATGTCGTTGCCGCCCTCGTACACGAAGAATCCATCTACTCAGAAGCTGATCTCGAGGAAATTTCTACGGGGACTCTAGTCGTTCCTTTTGAAGCAACGTCTATCAATCTAAAGTTAATATCTCGCTTCGAAGACAAAGCATACTTGGTCCAATTAGTCGAAGCACCGGATGTTAAAGAAAATCTTCACCAGCTAAAACATGGCGGAGCAGGAAGCGCTGCTATTGGTCGAAGCCAATCGGACGGCCATGTTCCTGCGTCGCCTAAATACCGCCACGCGCATTTCTTTACATCCGGTTTACACCTCGACTCCCTGAACAAAGTACAGTTTGGTCGTACCCTCAAGGTTAACCATTATTTTAACAGTTTTCTTCGAACGTCTCGAAGACCGTGGAAGAATCACGACTTTGCCAGGAAAGGAGTCTGAAGAACGCTTTTCACGAATTGTCGCTCGATGAATAATTCTTCCACTCGATACCACGAGCTGTTTTACCTCTCTACTCTTTACGAGAGAAAGCAAAGGAGTCGAGAAGTTAATTCCTTCGTTTTCTCTCGCGAAAAGTGTCGACATCATGGAATCGAACAGAAGAATCACTCAGAGAAATGATAACTCATCGTACTTCATTTTAGTCAAACGCTCGTGTACGAGATGCCACGCTTCGTCGTCACCCTGACATCCTTTCTCTCCTCAAGCATGTCGACGTCGTCAACCAAATTCTTGGCGGATACATCGCTATCCGAGGAGGTACTCTCGCTCTTCCTCGCCACCAGAGCCTCGTTCACGTCCTGCATCTGCGCGTCCTCGTAGCTCCTCCTGTTTCTCCCAAGGACCGACTCATCCGGAATTCGAAGGCCCTTCCTGTTGGACTCCGGACTGGAATTCCACTGGTTGCCATCGTAAAACCCGGATTCCGGCGAAAGGTCGGATATCGGCGAGGTTGGATCGATCGGCGATTTGCGCGCCGAATTAAGGACGAACTCGCTCCTCGAATGCTCACAAATCCCCCTGCTTCGCGATACGATCATCTCGCGTGGACGAGCGACGCTCTGCCTCTTCGCCACCCTCTCCATATCGATCACGACCCTCTCGCCCTCTTCCTTACAGCGCAGCTTCCGCCTCGTCATCAGATCGCCTGATCCCGCCTGGTTCGCATAAACGCTTCTGCTCGCGGCGTCGAGGCGTTCGCTTCTGTACGCTGAATGTCGCGCAACAGCGTTGCCAGCGTTGCCAGCGTTGCCGTTCGCCTGCAGTTGTCCGTTCGCTCTGTCCAAGGCCAGCACCAGATACTTCTTCGAGCCGCTCAACCTTCTCTTCTGACCACTGAACGACCTGCCGCCCTCTTCCGTGCCGATCAGTATGTTCCTGTAGTACATGCTCCTACCTGGACTATCCGGCGGTCGTCTATCGTCATTCGTGAAGCGACGTTTCGTGGAGCAGCCTCGAGGCACCAAGCGACAGGTTGGCGAGTCCGGCTCCCTGGGCTCCTCCTCGTAGACGATCTCCTGGCTGTTCTTCACGATCTCCTCGTTCACCGCCTCCGGCAGCTGCTGGAGCTCGATCTCGCCCATCACCTGAATCGCATCAGGATCCACGTCCAGCGTCTTGTACTGCTGGCCGCTGCTGTCGCCCGAAACCACGACTTGCTGGCCGTGAGCCGTGCAATTCGACTTTCTGCAGCTCTCCCGATACGGCAGGGAGTCCTCCGTGCTGACGTCACTGCGGATGCTGTCCATGTGTATCAAGGGCGGCCGTGGGCGATAATACGGCACGATCGGCTGCCGATAATCGCAGCGGCAGTGGCCGTAGGATTCCTCGAGTAAATCCTCATCGACTATCACACCTGGAAATTGGTCTACTGCTTAGATATCGCTGGAGGATACGTCGAGGGACGATAGCGTTCGGATATGAGTACAGTGTTTTATTATTTTGTCTCTACGACGCGTGTAAAATGTCTGTCGAAGTTGTGTCGGCGCGTGTAACGAGAATCGTGATTTTCGTTTAACTTTGGATCTTTGGTCCCGATACCGGGGATCGAGAGAGATCGGGGTGACGCGCCAGTGAATCGAACCGAGTGGTTATTGGTTATGAAGGACGTGACGTGGAATAACCCAGGTAGGAGGAATGGTGTAAACGTCGAGACGAGTTTTCGCGTTGTCGAGGAATCGCACTCTCGGCTATCCGTGGTTCCTTAAACCGAGAACCACGTATTGCGACCTTTCGGTTTAATATCCCTCCGCCATCCACGCCGCTTTAGCACGACACGGCAGGTGAGAATGTTTCTTGGACATTTCGGCGGTTGGGAAGACGGACGATGGATAGAGGTACGCAAAGGATGAAGAATTGCGAAGATCTCCTTGGGTCCTCGCGCGATACTCGAAGCCACAAGATGGACCATCATCGTCTTCATAAACTCCCTCCAACGATATCCAGATTTCCACCTTCTTCTGCCTCTCCTTCAAATCCTCCTTCAGATCCCTCGTACCATCGGTACATCTCAAAAACCATCTTCCAATAAAGTATCGATACATCAGAGTCACAAGCTCCACAACGTAATCCTCCCCTCATCCTTCTCTTTCCTCTTCAAAAACCAAGATACATTCCCAGCAGTACTTCGTGCCTCATCCTCTAGCGCGACAAAGTCTCACATCCTTCAGAGCAAGCTCATCCCAGGTCTTCTCCATTCTCCCCGATTTCTTACAGCGGACCAGGGTCGAATTCTCTCAAGCCTCGGGGCAGTCGTCGATCGAGGGAATGTCAATGTGGAGTTTCGGGGGCGCCTGCGAGGAGTGTCCCTGAGCAACGAGAAAGCCCGTGCTGTCGGCGTGCGCCAAAGCGTTGAATATCACCGGCGCGGACTTGGGCTCGCTTGGAATTTTCCTCAGTCCTCCATCTGCGTTACATCCAGAGCACCAAGAAGAAGAGTCAGACAAAGGGGACAATAGACCCGGGGCGGGCAAGCAGGCAAAATGGGGTGGGAAGCGTGGTTGTTTTCGAGCATAAGCAAGCGGACTGGTGATACTGGCGTGCGTGTGGCTTTCGGGTCGGTATATCGATTAGTCTGATTCGGATGGTGCATTCCAATTAGCGCACGCGGTCTGCCCTTCTTGCATTGCTACCGGGTGCGTTACGACATGCTCTTGTTAGGGGATCCTCGAAAACTGGCGTGCCGGCCATTATCGAGATCCTCTCCCTCTCCTACCAGCGTGAAACGGTTTTTGCGCTTTTCTACACTAGGAA
This sequence comes from Ampulex compressa, assembly GCA_038496175.1. Taxonomy (NCBI): domain Eukaryota; kingdom Metazoa; phylum Arthropoda; class Insecta; order Hymenoptera; family Ampulicidae; genus Ampulex; species Ampulex compressa. The sequence continues at coordinate 16,605 of JBCFXI010000042.1, read as the reverse complement.
CATCGTCGATTCTCGTGCCTCATCGACAGCTCTCTCGCCATTATCGTTCTACACGTGTCGCTCTCGTTTCTACATTACGATGATAAAGCCAGTTTCTTATACTCGTCTCGCACTACGTCTACGATCTCTCGTCTCGCATCGATCTAGCAAACTTTGTCTCTACGCTTCTCGTCGCCCTGACGCGTCTCGGGGATTTTTCAGGAACGTACCATCTGTTCTTCTCTAATGTCGTATAAGTAGGATTTTGGAAGAATCGTTAGGAATATGAAAGAGGCGATATTTAGGTTTGACTAGAATCAACCTTAAGTTCTTTTCTCCTGTAATCAGATTCCTATTACTTTTATGAATTTTTTATTGATCATTCTATTCACATGGTTTATCCTACCGACATAAGTGCGCGCCAGAGCGACGTGTTTATCTCTAGGATCGTCTCCGAAAGATCGAGCCCATCTCAAGATACGTACCAGTCCCATGGCGGAGCTCGTCCTGGACTCTGTAAAATTCCGCGAGCTCTCTGCCCGAGCAAAGCGGCGTGTCCACCTGGGTGGTCGTGTTGAACAGGGAATAGTCCACCTCGTAGCCCTGCCGCTCCTTCGAGTAGGAGACCATCGGCTCGAACCTGTGGCCCCAGAGTATCTCCTGGGGCACGTAGCTTGATCGCGCCTGCGTCGTCTGGCCCGTCGACTCGATGGTCCCTTCGAGGATCACCACGATCTCGAATCTGTCCGTCAGCATGTCCTCCGCGGACATGTGGTAGAAGGGCGACTCCGCGTCGATCTTATGGACGATCGTCATGGGCCAGATGAAGAAGAGATTGCCGTTCTGGCCATCAGTCCCCACGGCCAGCTCCTGCTGGTTCTGCGAGAGTATCTCGCCCTCCTTCGTGGTCCTCGACCTGATCACCTGCGCCCTCACCGCCGCCCCTATGATGTGGCTCTTCCTCATGTCGCCCACGCGGAACATCAAGCAGAGCTCCCCATCCCTCTGGCAAATGACCGCGTGCCTCGAGAAGAGCAAGGTCTGGGTCCTCTGCTTGGGCCTGCTCATCTTCGCGAAGACGATGCCCACCATGAACGCCTGGATCATCACCCCCGCTATGCTCTGGATGCACATCACGAATATCGCCTCGGGGCATTCCTCGGTGGTCGACCTGCTGCCATAGCCGATGGTGTGCTGGGTCTCGATGCTGAAGAGGAAGCAGCTGGTGAAGGAGAAGATGTTGTATATGCAGGGCGTCCAGTTGTTCTCCACCTGGAAGGGCGGCAGGTGGCGCTCCTCGAAGTCACCGTGGGTGAAGGCGATCAGCCACCATATGACCGCGAAGCCCAGCCAGGAGAGCAGGAAGCTCAGGGTGAAGCAGAGCAGGGTCCAGCGCCATTGCGTGTCCACCAGGGTCGTGAAGATGTCCTGAAGGAAGCGCAGGGAGCGCCTCGATATCCTCGACTGGAGGACGTTGCACTCGCCGTTCTTCAGCACCGCTCGCCGCCGCAGTTTGCGCGTCGGCCCTGCCCTGTAACGGCTCCTGGAAATAATTTAAATTATTATTAACAATTAATGTATCTATCTATATATATATATGTATAGTAATATATATATATAATAAGAAAAATTATATATATAATATAATAAATATATATATTACTATTGAGCGATTTATTCGTGCGGTCGAGGATCGAAATTGGCGCGTATTTTGAATTAGCTACGGTGGTAGAGGGGGTACGAGGATTGGGACTTTTGTACGGAAGTGCTGAGTTTGAACGAGTTAGCCTGGAAATTGAAATCTAGGTCGCCGCTTATGGAGAATTATTTGTGCGGTGTGTACACCGTGTAACTCCGATGGTTTGGGGCAAATATTAAATAATAAGCGCTGAGCGAAGTGACCTTAGTAGTCGACGTGGAGAATTGATTTTGAGACGAAGAAAAATAGACGTTACCTGGTTTAGAAATTCTCATTGTCCGTTTGAGACGCATTTCTTATGTTAGGTTCGATTTGTAATTCCATTAGAAGTTCGTGAAATGACTCCAAAATTCGCTTGATTTTTTTTTCAAAATTCGGCTCTTTGGTCGAACCAGTGAATTAAGTGAAGATCGAGCAAGAAGTGCGTTAAACGACAATTCCACGTTTGTAAATTACAATGGCACTGGTTACGTAGAGTCGGGTTTGTTTTCAAGGCTGTTGCACGTGTTCGCGGATGGCTGTCCGTCGAGTTAAGAGCGAGATAAGGAATTCGGCGGGTCTGAGCGCGTTGCGTAACGTCGATAACGCGAGGATGGGATTGCAGAGGTGCGTTCGTAAATCCGGCCGCAGCCACGAGCGACGAGAGCAATGTTAATGGCAAAATGGCGAAAGGCAAATGTTTGAAACTCCCTAATCCCAGGCGTCGTGTCTCCCTCTTCATAAATCAAGCGGAAGAGACGCGCTACGCCCTCGGTTGTCTTCTGCCATTTGCGAAGCCAGGCGCGTTGTACATTAGACGTACTCTCGAAAAATGAGGGAAGAGGAATACCTGGCATCGACGTGCCTCGCTTAAAGTTTTTTATCGAATTCAAGAATAATCCGTGATTCGTGGTCTTCGCGAGCAACAAATTCTTATACTTTATATTTCAGTACTCCATTTGATTTCGCGGAGTTAGAATTTCACCGGCCAAAATTATTGGTATTTCGGATAAAATGTCTATTTGGCCGACTGCAATTCTAACTCAACGAGATTAGCTCGAGAATCGAAATATAAAGTCTGCGAATAAGTTATTCGCAAAGACCACGATCGATCGATTATTCATAAATTAAGAACGAGAAGGAAAACAAGGAGCTTAGGAATACCTACATATATTTATCTTAAGTTATTGCTACTAAAACGCAAATAAAAATGTCTCCAACGATACTATAAGAGCTTTTCGTACGAAATTACTCGAATGAGAAGAAGAATACCAGATCATACAAGAAGATGCCTTTCTCAAATAGATCAAATAGATAGTACAAGAACTTCATGTACGACATAACTCGAATAAAAACAAGAGCACCAAACGATTCAAACAGATGCCTTTCTCGGTGTCTTATTATCAGGGATTGCTCGAAAAATGAGGAACAAAATTCGACATTGACGCGACTCCGTCGTCGGCCCGAACTCACACAACCGACTCATGAATGAACACGTCCGCGAGGAAGCGCGAGGATCCGCAATGCGAAAAAGCTCGATGGAAGAATGCGAATAATGAGGGAGCCCGCTTTTCGCAGCTTCCGCCTGTCGCGCAACGGAGTGTTTTACGCTGCACAATTGCGGGGGAATAATTTATCGCACGTGTGGCTAATTCGAAATGCAAAATGCGCGGCAAAATCGTTGCCAAGGCCTCGCGATGCGACTCGACTTTTGTGGACGGTGCATAAGGTATTCCTCGGACGGGAGAGGATTTGAATAACAAATCTCTCTAAGATCGCATTATTCTTCCCCCGCGTATCAATGGGCCGTTCCATTTTTGATCGCGCGCTGCCAGCCGCTCGTGCCTCGGATGATTCATCCTCAACATTATTGCACGATGCGGCCGCGTCCTTTTCGCGAATCGACTTCGCCAGGAATACCAGGCTAATACCAGGAACGAGGCGACGGATTCCCACGAATCGCGAGGTGCGCTTCGAACACAACGCGCCGCTCGATGACGAGCACAAAATTCGAGCGGCTGCCATACGTAATCGTGTATTACAGATTTCTTATCGGGTTGCAGAGATATAATATTACCATTCCCGTATTACGACGAGGCAAAGCGTTCTCCGTCAAAATTCGATCGTTACTCATTAGCATTTTCGTTGAAATTCAAATTCAAAGATGGAAGTGATTTTTCTAATCGTTCCGATCACTGTCGTTTGCCGAATTGTCCTTAATTGGATATGATGGTTCGTGTCTGGGGAGAAGTTTGGATATAAAGTGTATCGGTTCGTGTCCAGGGAAAAGTTAGATTCGCTCTATTCGTTGAGTTCATTATTATAATTCCGTCCTGGCGACTGTTTTATTTAGTTCGCCTCGGATATCGGTTTCCAAAGTTTAAAGAAACGAGGCTCGAGCGAATGAAAAGGTGATAGCGGCCTGACGAGTGTCAATTTTCTAGAGCATTCCCGAGTTAATCATCGTAAACAAGTCGATACGACGTGTTTTTAAAGCTGGCGATATCGATGGAGCACCGGTGCAAACAAGAAAACAATCGGACTCTTTTCGATCCCGCCAAAGTACTCACGATGGATCTCTTCGCATTGTACGTCATCGTTCCTGAACTTTTCCATGTCAAATCCGCAACAGGAGTTCCCTACGGCACGGCAATGTATCCCTGGCAAAGGAATTCCCGACATTTCCCGAAGGATCCACCAGAGAACAATCCAGTCTCGATCGCACGTCTATCGTCGCGCTGCACCGTCGGCTCTCAGCCTTCGGCTTGGAGCTTCGATAAGTCCATGGCGCGCATAATTATTTCCGTTTGCGGTTCTACAGACGTACTCCAATCGGCCACGACACTTTCGCGCGAGATACAGCATTATCGTCCTCGATCCTCGCACCGCTCGGTAAATCCCACATTTCACGTCCAGACGCTCGCACAAACCCGGAAAGTGCACGAATTTTACTCGACGCGCCGAGTCTCTGTTTTTCGAGTTTTCCTCGACGACGACTCCTTTCCCTTTCCCTCCACAGAAACGAACCGCACCGAGCTGCAATGACCGCGCGTCAAATTTTCCATTGGCATCGAGCGGAGCATGTTCCACACACCCGGATCCGCACTGCGCGCTTTATATTTCGTCGAGTTCACCACGAGCGCGTGCCTTTGTTCTCGAGCCTCGCCAAAGCGCGGATATTTCCACGGCCTCCGGGATCGAGCGTTTTCGATTTTCCACAGAGTCCAGGGAAGGCGCTTCGGGGGCCGCCGATTTCCGAAAAGTCCGCGCGAAACCTCGATTCCTGGCCGATCCAAAGTGCAACGTACGACGCGGCCCGTGATATCGCTGCGGACGGCACGATGATCCGCCTGAGACTCTCGAGCGGCTCTCCCTTTCGTTCCACAAAAAGGAAGTCGCCATTTTGACTTTGAACGATAACCGAGCAACCGTTATCTGCCAATTTATTTATTGCCAGGCGCAAATCGGCCGTGGAGTCGACGACACGGAGCGGGCTCCACGAATCCGATCGATCGGCGGCAAAAGGCGCCGACGATTTTTTAACGGCTCGTCGAATCGAACCCCCGAAATCGCGGATGGGCTTTTTCGATTTTCCCACCTCCTCTCGAATATAAATTCGGCACGTTTAACATCACGGCTGTTGGGGATAGGAAATATTTGCCGATCATCGACCGACTTCGACTAAAGATATCCAGGTGTACTATTCAATTTAATCTAGTCCCGTGTTTGGTCGGTTTTACGGCCGATTTCACACGACCTCGAAACAATTCGTCGTTAAGATATCGCGAGGAATCTAAGCTCTTATCGCCAGACCGCCGATAATGGGGGGATCATAACAAAGAAATAGAGAAGTTTTTCGCCGATCTGAGGGGCGTCTGGGATGAAGATAAAAATATAGGAGAGTTCCGCCAAGTTTTTAACTCTTATCGACGACACGTGGCCGATGATTTTGCGGGTTGAGGTCATACTTTGAGCGCTCAAGGATTCTCCTGGTTGCGCCTATCGAGAGTTAATCGTTAATCTTAACCCTTTACGCGCGAATATCGAGACATAACTAGGAATGGAAAAATTTGCAAAAAATATTCGCGCAAACTCGTGCAACTCGTGCAAAATATGTCGCGATACAAGATTTGTATGGAAAAGAAAAAACGAATGTCAGGTGCAAAAGATTAAAGCTGACGCAATAAATTGTATATATTTCACCTAAATCAAAGATCCTTAATAAAACCACTCGAAACGATATTTCTCGGGCATCGAATATCAAGAGAATCTTCTCCGTTTATTTTCGTGGCTTTACACCATAAACACAGCGATACCCTCCTTATCAATTTCCGTCCTTTTCCCTGAAATATTTACTCAGAGAGAGAGAAACTACAGCGACTTTCATACGCGTGCTTCCATAGTCAATATCGAAGCTCCTCCAAATCGATTTTTCGCGATGTCGATCGCGCATATCGCGGCCAAAAAGTCGAAACGAATCTCAAAAAACGTCGGGCGACTTTGAAGCGTCGTACGTTAATTTCTCGCACGCCACGAATAACTCTACTTGTCACGAATAATCATAAATAACATTCTATTCGTCCCTCGAGAGCGCCATTGCGTGGCAGAAATCCTCGGCTGTTCCGCCGTCGAAATACGATCAAGACTTATTTACCTGCTCCTCAAGGATGCGTTGGGGCTCTTCGAGGCCTGGATGATTATCGGCGTGGTTGGCGTCAAGGGAGGCAAAAGATTTTGCTTTTCGCCGCAATCCGGCGACGGCGACTTGTCGTTCAAACTTGGACCCTTCGGAATGTTTCCGTTCATCTTTGCGCCTCTTGCTGGCCGAACTCGAAGGTCCGACGATCGATGGCAAAGGTCAAGGGAGTCTTGTCGGCACCGATCTAAAGTCCCTCGCTCGCCTTCGCTCGTCACAAACCCTTCTCCGCGATCGTTAGGTCATTTATCATAAAGCATCCCCCTATCGACGTCCGCTGCTTATCCCAGGATTGGATCGAGAGTCTTGCGATTAGAGCCCGATATCTGATCGAGGTTTAATCGCATTCCAATTATCTTCGATCGCTCTTCCGCGAGAAAAGTGTTTCCGCGGGATTCGAGAAGCTTTCGAGCTGTCTGCAAATATATTAGCATCCCCCGCTGGATAGTCGGATTGTATTATACTTGGATCTTGGAGATTATATTGGATCGATCGTGGAACAGTGGATGATGGATTTTAGATGATTCCAGATTTGGATGATCTCGCGCACGATGCGTCGATCCTGAGGCACTTTTCGATTTCGCGAGGCAAATCTCAAAGGATTTTCACCAAGATCCCGAGTCTTTTCGCGTCTTCCTCTCCTTCTCCCTAAAGCCCACGAATCAGCATTCGCTCCCTCGAATCCACGAGGCGACACTGACCGATGCAGAAATGGGTTATCGCCTCTGCAATCTATAAATGCGATTTTCACAAATCATGCCAAGATAACAGGCGCGTCATTGTTCTCTAATCCACGATCCATCCTCGTCCCTCGCTTCCCCCTTTTCTTATCTTTATCCGCCGGCCGCAGATTTGAAAGACCAATCTCGGGATATAATCGTCGACGCGAGAGCGAATATTATATATCGTCCGCCTTGTCTGCAACGTCCAATCACTTTTCCCCTTTCCTTCGAGGAAAATCACTTTCCTTAACAATCCCCCCGACGTTTTCGATCCTACGTTTCCGTCCTCGTCGTCGTCGTCGTTGCGCTTACCGAGGAAAGTACTCGAAACGAGCTGCCAGTCTTTGGGGCTTCTTCGATCCGCTTGATCCTGAAGATCCTTATCGACGAGCTCCAGCACGTCACGAGGCTATCGATAAGGCGCGCGCCGCCTCTCGAGGAGGTGCAAAATGGCAAAGGCCGCTCTCGTGGATAGGTGTCGGGTTAGCTAGTGGAGGATCTACTGGTGTACCGGCCAGTGATGTAGGACGTCTTATACGCGCGTGCAGATGCCTGACCGCTGGTCACCACTTATCGGTTACTAACAATAACGTTTGCTCTTCCCATTCGCGAAAATGGCAGCTTTACAGCCGCTTTTGCAGAAGGACTCGGGAGCAAACGGCCATTAACCAAACTCGCGTCTCCTTTATATTTTTTCCTTCCTTTCTCGTCCTTCGACGCCTCGAACAGGTGGCAGGATCGAAACGCTTGAATTTCTCTCTCTCTCTCTCTCTCTCTCTCTCTCTCTCTCTCTCTCTCTCTCTCTCTCTCCTGTTTCTATCTATATATCTACCTATCTTTATCTATCTCTATCTATCTATTCGTCTATCTATCCCACTCCTGAGGCCACGTGCCCAGGACAAGCTCGACATTAGCCTCGTCCAGCCGGCGGACTCGATAACTGTACTCGGCGATTCGACGCCTCCTTTTTTCCTACGCGACTTTTCAAATCGTCCATCGTACACGGCTACGCCTTATTACACGCGCCGATTCCCAATAAATTAGCATCTCAATCGGTCGACACACGCGCACGGATGGGCACACGCGCTCACATATGGACGAGAAGTCGGCTTTACGTCGGTTGCAATCGAAACGCGCCAAGTGGAGCGCTATTTTCTCCCGCCTCCTTGCGAGTCGCAGCACCTTTGGGGTTGCGACATTTCCCTTCCGTACTCAATCCCAACGATCCCTCCGCTGGCCAATCGCCTTCCACGGCGCCTCCCAGGGCGAGGAATGCACGTTCTTCGACGTACGTCTTACTGCGCATCAAAGAAATCCTTCTACAGTCCCTCATCGGGGCCTCGAGCCTGGCCCCATTAATTTCCAGGACGAAGCCTCGCCTCTCCGAGGAGCCTAAGTCCTGGTCGCTTGCAAGGAGCCCGCTTTTACCCGGCAATTATGCATTATTCTCGAAGATAACGGAGAGAGGGCGGACGAATAGATAAGACGGGAAATCGTTCCTGGCGATAAAGCTACATCGTCTCGATTAATTGCCAGCCGAGGCCGTGTTTACGTGTTCCGGGAGAGATAGCGAAATAGGAGGGATACGCGCGGGATTCGCTTTGGAAAGGGGAGAGGCGGCGCGGTGGGGCGCGAGGATGGCTCGCGATCGATCCTGGATCGTCTATCGCGGCGGAGGCGCTGATTTTCCGCCGCCAGGCCTGGAAACTCGCGCTGGACTTTCAGCGGTTTTTCTCGCCGCGGAGCGCGTGGGCGCGAGGAAAGTTACTTACTCACGTTGGCATTATGCAAGAGCGTTAATGGTCAGTGGTTAAACGTTCACCAGCTGGTCTCCGGCCCCCGCCTCTCCCCCGAGAGGAGGCAAGGAGCGACACTGAGATTCGGCACCGGAGAGGACACTCGCGCTGAGTCGCGATGCCCGTGCGAATATGGCCCTGGCGTTTTCGCGCCTCGATTATCGCCCGAGTTCCCGCTTCCTTCGGCTTCGACGCTGGAGAAAACCGAGCCGCGACGGTGGGAGCGCGGAATCATCTGTTCGGCTCTCGTTTGACTGACTGAAGTCATGAACATGTCTTATCAACCGCTTGGCATCTCCTTATCGGGATCGTACTTGCGAACCACCGTTAAATCGCTGATTATACGCAAATGTACACGTCGTGAGAGTCAACGAAAGCCGATCCTCCCCGAGCTCGATAAAACTAGTTCATGTTTTTTTTGCGGTAGGCTTTGTTTGGCCATCCGACTTGCCTTTTCGTAACGTGCGGTTCGTGTTATTCGGATGATTTGCGGGGCAAGACTGCTATAGATGATTGATTAGCAATTAACAAGGCGCTCCTGCAAAGGGGAATCGAATTTCGTGTATAATTAATCGCTCTCCCGTTTATCGCTGCAATTGTACGGCTGTTTATTTGATATGTGTTCTTGATCCTTCGATGCTTCCTTTTAGGCGGAAAATATCTCTCTCTCTCGTTACTTGCGTCGGAGCAAAGGATGACTGTGTAATTACGGAGAAAAGGCGAATCGCAAGGATGACAAATACGTATTATACTTTCCTCGAACTTTATCGTTCTGTGTTTACGAGCGGTGCAAAAATTGTATTCTCGATTTATTTCCGCTCGTTATCGCGCGCTTTTGATACTAGCTCATTACCGTGCTTTAAATTTGTTTTGATATTCGGATTAATCGTGCGGAAGGAAATCCCAATTCGGTTAATTCGAAATCGGCTATTATTCCAATAATTAAGGAAGGGGTTGGAACGATCAAGTAATTCCTTCAAATAATTCCAATCATTTTTCCCGACTCTATTCGCGCTAATCGAATAATCGAAGAGGAGGAACGAAATTAGTTGCGGCCAGACAAAACTCCTCCGGATTGGAATAAATTAATACGATTGGAGGTGATGAAATGAAACGATTATCATACCTAAATATAGTAGGCTTCTTGAAATACACGGCGGTGGCCAGGCATAGGGACAAATACGAGCCGGAAAGGGCCGATCAACACTTCTGGCTTTGAATCGCATTAGGTGACAGTAATTTATTCGACGCGCATTATAATGGCGCTATCTCATAGTGGAAGAGGCCACGTAGTTCGTAGGCGTCAATTGAGAATATCACCAACTCCACGGTGGGAGGTCGAAAACTCGGCGAGACGTGTTTTTCTAGTGAATCATGTCGAGCCTTTAGGCAGTAGCCCTCCAACGATTTACAGGCACGCATTTGAGAGGCTCGGTCGGTGGTTATGAGCGGTCACGGCTTTATTTTTCGGCGTATATCATTCATATTCATGCAGGGCAGGAAGCTTTTAATCAAATCTATTGGAGCGCCCTTATGGCAAAGTCACGTTAATAAAATGCCGCATTGAATGCCGCTGTGCTAGATTTCGAACGGGGAAAATATTTCCTGCCGGGTCCGCGCATGCGCGTACTTCAAAAAAACCTCTGTCAATACGCGTCGATCGATTCGAATGCCGAACTTTATAACCTCACTCGAAAGTTTCGTGCGGTTTTTAATTAATAGAACGCGTTCTCCTAAATTGTCCGACGAGCTAGTGGGTAAAATAAAATCTAAAACAGAGCGTGCCACAGCAGTCGCAACTAAAATCAGCTTTATTTTTCCACGTGAAATTATACGCAGGTACGAGTTTAACGAGTCATCGCGAATACTTTGAATAACTAATCGCGTTCGAGCACGGGAATTTAGAATACCGGTCACGAGAACAAATTTCGACGTCGGCCATAAGGTGATAATACGTGCAATCGGCGAAGGTCGTTAATATCCGGACGAAATTTGCCAAGGCGTTTCTAAGCGAGATGAAAAGCTGCTCGTCGAAGCGTATTTACGTGATGGCGATGTGATTCGAAGAATCTGCTTTCTGAACAAAATTTGGGTTTCCATACGTGCTGTGCCTCCTTTAAAAGAAAACCAACCAGCTGTCCCGCCTCGCATCTTTTTCGCATCGCCGCCGTACGTTCGTCTTCGATCTGGCTGTTAATATTTTGACCGGCCTTTTTGACGGGACGCTCAATCCCACGTTATCCGCCATGCGATTGCGATTTTTCTTTGAAGATTCTTTCTCCTTCTTTTCGATAACCTTTTGGGTTTCCGCGGCGAATTAAAAGCCGAGCGTTAATATCATTGGACGTAAGCTCACTGCCGGTTGAGTTTTATTGCTAGCTGTCTGGCCGTGACGTCACGGCTTCGATAACGAGCTTTTAATTAAACTAACGAGACCGGACGAGCCACGAGGTTGAGACGGAGGATAATTTTCTTTTTGCCGATATTCGATCAAAGAGGTGAAACGCGAGCTTTCTTGCCGCTTGTCGAGGATTTTTACAGGTCGACACGAGTTTTGGTTTTTATTCCCTTAGATTTCTCTCCTTCCATTATTCCATTTCGAATTTTTAGAATTCTTGGATGAATCGTGGGTTAAAGTCGATCAACGACTCGATCGATTTATACTCCTCTTATTTCGAGTCCCGAGTAATTACAGTGAGATGTAATTATTTATAAGCGCATAGTACGCCGTGTAAGGCAATTATAAATAATGGCGATTTAACTTAATTACTCGATACTTAAAACAAGGTGTGTGTAAATCAAAGAAATCAAGAAATCGACTTTTTTCCGTTTATTCAAAATTAACGAATATAACGCGATCCTCGTTTGGATTTTATCCACGAGAATATCCACGCGTTATATCATAACGCGCAGCTCACTATGCGGTACTCAAGCTAATGCGCTCTGGAGCAACATTAAACAAGTATCCGTGGCCGTTTAATGCGCATCGATAAATACCGCAGATTAGACGCATAGCTGATAATTGGATTACTGGTTCGTGTCCAGTTCGTGTTTCTCTGGTCCGCAGATAGTGCGGGAGATGTAATACACGCACATTATCGCGCGTGCACGAGTCTCGCCTGTCGTTGCATAACGAGAAAAATAATTTCAGAGCGTTGCCACAAAGTCTGACCTCGTTTACGAAGTTTGCTCGCGAGTAACTTATATATTTACCATATAATTGTATACTCGAGACAGGCATACGAAATGAGGAATGAACTCCCCAAATGCTTTCGCAAGCGCGATTCAGAATTAGATTTCCGTGCTCGAGATATCGAGCTGCGGGTGTATTCTCGAACAGAAAAACAGGCTGCCCTTAAAATTCGTCGTCCTGATCGAGCTAACGAGTACAAGAATGGAACTATTGTGGGCTAATCTGAATTCAAACGTGCTTTCTTTGTCCGGACGCGGGGAAAGGGGGGGTGGCGGTTCAAACGATTCGAACACGAACGTGAGAATATTCGAGGCGATTCCGATCCTCGTTATCCGCGGTACTCCATTGTGTTTAATTTCAATTACAATCCTTCCCTCGCGGCCTCCATTGATTTCCTTTTTCGCCAGAAATATTCGTCGGGGCATTGGAATTCTCGATTTTTTCTCCCTCTGCTTTTTCTCTGTCACGAAAAACACGTCCTCAAAAACGAGGCGTTTAACATCGATTCCTCGAGTGTGTACGTTTTGATAAGAACAATTATGTTTAGAGCGTGTCCTAAATTCCGCGATAATAATCGTCGATGGTCATCGAGTTGGTGACGCAGGTTTCCACTGCATTGGGATCCACCATTTTTTACGAGCACGATAAGGAACAGTCGCAGTCGGATTTTGTTGGAACAGTGAATTCCGATTTTTCTCAACCACGGGTATTAGGCGAAGCAATGTGGAAATGCTTCGAGATAGTTAGTACTACAAACGGAGAAGAGGCTGCTGAATTCGCTTAATCACGTGAAGGAAGTTGATAAGGACGTGACGCTATCGTTTCACGCTCTTGAAGCGGCAGATAGAGGTGAATAGACCTGAGATAGCCGGTGGCAAATAAATATTTCGGCGGTCAAACCAGTGTGTATTTTTGAATGCTCCAGTTTGTCTCAGCACGAACTACTGAACTAGTCAAAATGACTGATCAGTGATTTCTTGAATAAAAATCGTAGTGCTTTATGGCGATGCATTTTCTGAGATTTTCCATGATTTTCGTGCGGTATTTAAATTATTGTATCGATTTGTTGAAACTTCCTTTTTTCTTTTAATTATGTAAGCGATGCGGATGTAAGATACACGGAACAATCATGTTTTTCAACATCGGGGGCCGTATTTTTCAGACGATTTTCGGTCGAACGATCTCAAAAAACACCTTTGCGTCGTTCATCATCGAATCTCTGTCTAATTAAAATTCCTATAAATCAATAATAAAGATAATTGCAAATTATTACGGAATAGCGATTAAACGTCGTTCATTATTTGCAACGATCTTGACATGTTCGTGGTAAAAACACAATATTGTTAACTCCGCGTTCGACACCGTAATGCCGATAACGTGCAATAAATTACGTCCGTTTGTAGTGCATCTATCATCCTTTGTTTTTCTGCAATTAATCCTGTCATCCTTATCGATGACATTGTAAAAGACGCACGTAATGTCAACACCGCTTCGAAGGCCAAAAATTAGCATAGGGCCATCTTGGGCTCAAAACGGGTGCATCTGCCCAAAATTTATACATATTATTAAAAAAGCAATTTCTCGCAAAAAGAATCAAATAAAATGAAACATCCATTACTCTATAAAACAAAAGCAGCTTTTGGAACGACCTAATATAACGACTAATATATATACATATCACACAAACATTATATCAATTCGCTAGATGTAACATAAATTCGTAAAAAAAATTCACGCGCTTAAGACTCGAACTCTCGATCGGCAGAGTAAGCATTTTTTTTAATCAACATAATTTCGACGTACAAGTCGAGTCGAGAAGCTTCGTCCTCTTTTAAGTCGGTTTAAAACGGTTGGCACGTGTGTAAAACGATCATGAGCGAAAAATTCCGGTAAGGATCTTAAACAGCCGATCCCCGTTTTATCCGCTTCCAGGAAACGCGATATCTGATACCCCGAAGATTGCCGCGGATTTCCGGCCGGGTATGCAGATTAATCTGCCACTCGGCGACCTTTGGCAAAGGATAGACGAGCAAAGACATCTCCGCTTCCTCTTTTTCTCCTTCCTCTCCCTCGAAAATTTTCCCAACGCGATTACGTGGCAGGCATGTGCAAAGTCTCCTTGCATATAAGCGATATCGTTCGTCGGCTCTGATAAATGACGGTAGTCTTGCGAGCGTAAATTACAGGTAAAGGGTAAACACACGCGTTGGAGATGTAAATATAGTACGATGCGACGTAGCCTCGTTAACAGGTGCCGTCAGAAATATATATCCGTCGGCATTGTCAATAGCGAATGGGGGGTCCAGCGAGTTATTGTTCGTGGATAATTCTCGGAGCATAAATAATGTTAACGATGGAGCATTAGAAGCGTCGAACCGGTCAAAGTCGATCTTTCTTGGAATAACTGCATAATTTCACGGAGGTGCGTCCTCTGATGTTCTCCATGATTATATACTGTAGTGGCGCGTGGATTGACATTTCTCCCGTGTTCCTTTTGGTTTGTTATTAATATTATTAATATGCTTGGAATATGATGGATAGTTATCATTTTTTTTATCCGCTTTTTATGTGTATTTTTATTCATTCTTCTTTTTTTTAATATTAAATTGGCTTAAAGCGGAGCTTTACAATATTTCGTGAATTTAGTATCTCGCGTAGTTTTCCTTTGCTTGTGTCTAAATATGTCCAGAATGCGGACAATAGCTCTGGTGTTGATCGAAAGAGAACGAAAATTCGAGCTCGATACGAATATGCACCGTGCATTCCTTTCCACTGTTCAACATAAAGCGACTAACGAATAATGTCTCGTAAAAAATAAACCCTGTATAAGCGCGACTCCTATTTCTGTTCTGTTGATGTTCCTAGTTTGTTGCTGCCGATAATAACTCGGAGGCGCCAGCGATCCTGCGGATGGTGCGTTTTCCAAGCGGCGCGGCATTTTTTCAAGGAATTATATCCCTCGTTCAAATGAGACAATCGATATTCTCCTTGTCAGTCCATTCGTGTTTTCAAAGTTATGAACGGCACCTGGCGCCTAAGCCGACCGATAATCGTTATTTCAAATACAAAGCATCTGCCTCGGGGCTCAGGTGATCGGCGATACGACGTTTTCTGGAATTTCATTCCTCGCCTTTGCTCCCGAGAACGACGACAATTTTCACACGTGAGGCCAGATTAGCGGATTGGATTAACGCTGTTGCATGCACTTCGCGTGGTATCTGCTCTTTATCGAGGGCTTACTTCGAGAAAGAGAGAGACGGAGCAAGAGGGCTTAAGTCTATCTTGCGTGATCGTTTATTTTTCGCTCGATGTGGCGCGATTTTAGTGGCCAATAATGCCTCAGCACTGGCGTTGGAAAAGTTACGTGAAGATTTTATCGCGCCTCGTATTTATCTCGTTCTTTTACCGCATTCGGTTTTTCTAACGTTTAGGGGGATTACCCATGTCCGAGAAAACGCTTTGTCGATGAACCTTCTGTTAGTGAAGGGTGATTATCTCGCGCGACTTTTACCTTCGTCAAACCTTTCCATGACGTTTACAATCCTCCTGTGCGTTAATCATTTTTAATTTAGGAGAAATGTCGCATTGGCAAGGATCGCGAAGCTTGAAGCGCGGTGCAGTGTATTACTCGAACTTCGTATAATTGCGAATAATCGATAATCGCCATTTTATCGTTGATCCTGGGAGAAGTACGTAGTGAGTCAAAATCAGGACCAGAACAATCGGGTATTTTTCACGAACGGAGCTTTACTGGTGACGTAGGCGGTAAATACGACGTAATAATTGCTGTGCACACCTTATTTATAAACACGGGTAAGGAATACGTACATAATTGTAGATAATTCGTGCGTCACGCTCGTAATCTTTCGCGTCAAAGGCACAAAATTGCCGTACTAATTTTACTTTACACAATGAGTGGGCCGATATTTTAGGAGGGTATCTCTGCGCGGTATATTCGAAACGGTGACACGATAATGATACAATACCGTAAGCTGGGGCAGGAATGCAATCGAGTGTTTACATTGCTGACCGTTCGAGATAACTCGGAGTATCTCGTCCCTGCGATATTCAATTAGCCTTCCGATCATCGTCGAAAGGTGCGCGTACAAAGAAAGGAATGCGGCCCAAGACTAGGACTTGGCACGACATTAAGTATTCTATTTCCTAGCTCTTCATTATGTCGCTTTTATTTTTCGCTGAAACCTTCCAGCAGCCAGCGTGGATGTTAAAGCTGAGTTAAACCAGATCCGGAAACTGGTTATACGAAAGGGTAATGTACCAGCGACAAATAAAATCTTCAGGTTTCGATGGCCGAGTCAAAGCGAACCCCCACTTTTCACAGCACCGGGGCAGCCTTAATGGGTTTCTATCATCGATTTCGATAAATAATTTCGGACAAATCTTCGATTCTTCCCTTGCCGTACGTCGTATCGATTGTACGAGCAAGTGAAAGAGCAGGGAGGAAGCTCATTGCAATTTCGCACGATTCCTCGAGGAATGTGTCTTCCGTGTAAAAAAACATGTCGCTATATATATATATA